>OY856414.1:853223503-853636003 GCA_963693085.1 Alisma plantago-aquatica | reverse complement strand
AAGAAGATGTCAGATGAGTGGAGAAATAGTATTATAGTCCCAATCTACAAGAACAAAGGTGACGTTCAGAGCTGTACAAACTATAGAGGTATCAAGCTGATGAGTCACACGATGAAGCTTTGGGAGAGGATTATTGAGCAGAGGTTAAGATCTATAACGCAGGTATCAAACAACCAATTTGGTTTCATGCCTGGTAGATCAACAACAGATGCTATTTTTCTGATAAGGAGGCTTATGGAGAAGTATAGACAAAGCAAAAGAGATCTTCATATGGTGTTTATCGATCTAGAGAAGGCTTATGATCGAGTACCCAGAGAAGTGTTATGGATGGTTTTGAAGAAAAAGGGTGTACCTATCCAATACATTGACTTGATCAAAGACATGTATGATAGCTCTACTGCAAGTGTCAAGACTCCTGGAGGAGAGACACCAACTTTTCCTATCACAGTTGGGGTACACCAAGGATCCACACTCAGCCCATATCTATTCGTTCTTGTAATGGATGAGTTAAAAAAGAATGTTCAAGATGATATTCCTTGGTGTATGTTATTTGCTGATGATATTGTTTTGATTGACGAAACAAAAGATGGATTGAATGATAAAGTTGAACGTTGGAGAAAGGCATTGGAATCAAATGGATTGATGATTAGCAGGAGCAAAACTGAGTATATGCATTGCAATTTCAGCCAATCTCGCAGTGTGAATGATGGAGCCAAGTTGGACGGAGTAGAAATACCAAAATGTGATAAATTCCGTTACTTGGGTTCTATTATTCAAATAGACGGGGATGTCCAAAATGATGTTTGTCACCGGATCACTGCAGGATGGTTGAAATGGAGGAGTGCAACTGGAGTTTTATGCGAGCAGAAGATCCCTCTCAGGTTAAAAAGTAAGTTTTATAGAACAGCTATACGACCAGCCATGCTCTATGGGAGTGAATGTTGGGCGGTGAAGAAACAAGGTCTGAACAAGATGAACGTGGCTGAAATGCGTATGCTGAGATGGATGTGTGGGAAGACAAGAAAAGATCATTTGAGAAATGACTATATCAGGAATAAAGTTGGGGTGGCGAGCATTGAGGACAAGTTGCGTGAGGGCCGACTCAGATGGTACGGACATGTGCAACGCAGACCTACTAGTGCGCCTATACGAAGCAATGCTATTGAGCCAAACACTATAAATAGAAGAAGAGGAAGGCCTAAATTAACATGGGATGAGCTTATAAAGAGAGATTTTGAATCTCTACATCTCAATCAGAATATTGCCCATGATAGAGCTGAATGGAAACGAAGGATCCATGTAGCCGACCCCAACATAGTTGGGATTGAGGCTTAGATGATGATGATGATGATATTTTTCTTATTATTCTTTTTACGAGAACACCTTTGGTTGCACACATTTGATTATAGTGAAGTAAAGAAAAATGGTTGGGCTAAAAGGCATGTAACCCTTGTGGACGCCTAGTTAGCTTTAACATAGATTGACATTAGCTCAAGTTCAAATATGACAATTGTCTTAGTTATTTTTTTTATTCTCTTTATAAGAATATTTTTGACTGCATAATTCTGACTATTGCCCACATAAATCAATTAATGAAATAATTAGTACGTTCACGAGGGTACGATGATACATGTCGAGCCAATAGAGTTAACAGATGAACATGGTTTCTTTAAACTTTTACAGATATTTTTTTATCAGTAAGCGTGCAACTCTATTCATTACCAAAATTGAACTTCATATACAAGTGGAGTAAGGTGACTTTTGTAAGAAAAGAAAGCCTATCTATGCATAGGAATTCTATTTGTGCATTGATAAAAGATCTGATTCTACCTTTATCCAAACTATCTTCGGCTCAAGCTGTGTATCTTCGAAACAGACCGAGTTCCTCATGGACCATAGGTGATAAACGAGGAAGAAACCCAACTGACTCTCTGTCGCTGATTGAAGTTGAGTCAAATCCATGAGGTTGTGTGGTGTCTTTGGTATGTATATCTTTGCAAGAGCCCAGAACTTCTTTGAGAAATCGAAAACTTTTAGAGATGTGGGTTTGGTTATCACCTTGACTCTATCTGGTGACACGTTTTTAGATTCTTTTTGGTGAACTTTATTTTATAGTCATGTTTTATAGTCTTATGTTATTAGTTATTCTTTAGATCTAGCTTAATAATCTTAAATTCTTTTTTTTTTTGTAAAAGTGCATGTTAACATTCAGAATTCCAAAAGATTCAAAGTGTTGTATATCCTACTATCTAAAATTATAATATTTATGTTTATAATTCAGTTAACCATAGATGAAGATTGAGTGTCATCTATTGTTGAAAATAAATTAGTAAATCAATTATAGTGTCTCATATGCAAAATTGTATTCAATACAAAACAAGTACTACTATGAATTTATCATTAAACTTACTCATATTAATTTATTATGGTATTTTTAATGTCTTTTTTATATAACTACCTCTTATTTGAAAGTAACTTTGAGATTGTATATTTATAACTTAGCAGTTATTACCAAAATCAAGGTGACATATCCTCTTATTACTAAAAACCAAAATGATAACATGAGTTTCTATGTGTATGCACATACAACCATTTTGACGAAAATGTAACGTCATTAATAAAATCATACCATACGTTATTTTTAGTATTTCATATCAAAAATAGAATTTAATATTGAGTTACATTTTGGTTATTGAAAGAGTTCATTTTTCTTTCATCGTTTGGAGATGAAATTAGGTTGTTATATATGAATAAAAATAACGACTTCTTTCTTTTCTATGAAATTACAAGAGGATAAGTATTTTATAAATTATATAGTCATATTTTTTCCTAATATTTTTTTGTCTTCATACATTAAATGCAAACTATATCTTGTAGAAAAATTATTTGTAAGTGTAATTCTAAATTTTCAATGACAAATCTAAGATATTATATTTCCTGATGAGTGAAGTGTTGGATCAATGGGCTCTAGAAGGGGGGTTGAATAGAGCTTCATAAATTCTCAGAAGATAAATTAGACCACCAAATTATATATTTGAAAAGCTTAAACAAGCAACAATTTGATGTCCTAATCTAACATTCATATCAAGGATGAGAGATAGTGAAAAACAAGCACTTGGACAGGTGGTTTAGAGTGGTTCCATGTCCTAAACTTAGGAGCAATGTCAGTCCACTACCTAGACTGGGTTAGTCTCTAGGATTTGCAATCTTGGTACTCTTATATTCCACAATAAGATTACAAGACAAAAAAACCACACATCCAAGGGCTTAGTACCTCAAGCAAAGATCTTCAACCTATAGAAGGAGCTTACCCACTTGAACCATGGAGTCTTCATCCATCAACATGGACTTACCCACTCCTTTCTTCAAGTCTTCTACCTTCAAGGGATTACCTATCTTCCTTGAGTGTTGCCTTACTTCTCTCCTTCACTCAGAGATCTGGAGCACCTATCTCCTTCACTTGAAGACCTGGAGCAACTTGCCTTCTTCAATCTTGAAGAACAACACCTCCTTCTCCTTCACTTGGAGAGGGATCTTCAACTTGACTTCAATAGGAATTGAGGTTGGAAGATGGAGGAGGAGAGCTTTACAACAATACAGGGAGTAGCTCTCTTACACCTGAACCTATCTCACTCATACTCACGAATTTGACTTGAAGGTAGAGAGAGAAAGGGGCTCAAAGGCTTAGAACACTCTCAGCTATGCTAGAACTAAGTTTGCAATGAAAGAGCAGCCTTGGAATGAACTCCAAGTGTTCTATATATAGATGAGGGTGTTGATTTGAGTTTGGTGAACTCTTGGGCCAAAATATAGCCATTTTGCTTCAAGAAAACGTCTCTATTTTCGATCAAACAACCCACCAATGGTCACATCACTTTTTTCTACAAATTCTGTATAGTGTAATCGGTCGAGTTTCAATAAAGGTAACTCGACTGATCAAGTAAAAGACAAAATTGATATTCAAACGGTTGGTTGAGTTTGTCTTGGGGAAACTCGACCGATCACTGAAGATTGTTTTGGTCAGACACTTGATCGGTCGAGTTCTATGTAAACACAACTCGACAAATGCTATCTTTAGAAAATTGACCAAGATTGATCGGTCGAGTTTTTCCTAGGGGGAAACTCGACCGATTGACAACCTGATGTCAATTTTTGAATATGCATCTAAAGTGATCTAACATTGGTGTTTTATGTCCCAATCAATTTTCTCACCTTAGTTACAAGTCAATTCATCATTACAAGTGATTACAAATATGTTCTAAGGTCATTTACATAGATTTCCACAAAAGCACACTTGTAGCTCTTTGACTTGAACTTGAGTCATACTAGGGTTTTGGATTTGGGATCCTTTTCATGTACCTAATACCTGAAATCAATATTTACTACACATATTAGATACATATGAATGGAATGGTTAAGTCATTTTCAAAATATAGGCAATGTATAACCTCAGGTCAACATTCTCCCCCTTTTTGACAATGGCAAACCATTCCTAAAACATATTTAAAAGGATGTAGCAATTATACCTTTGCTTTGCAAAATAGGGAGATTCATGAAATGAACAATGTGAATTGCTCCCCTTCAATATGTACTTCTATTAACCTGCATGGTTAATATATCTACACAATGCAGTAGAAATATACATGTAATGTGTAGTCCTTTGCAAGTTCACATAATAAGCAGTGAATTGAACAAGAAAGGATCTCACTAGCAAAAAGCAATATTATAGCAAAGAAAAACCAATATGATTGAGTTTCAAGACTTGAGCTATCTCTTGAAATATCTCTCCTCCTTTTGACATTATCAAAAAGGTAGGGGGTAGAAAAGCATAAGCCAGGTCTTCTCCAAAACACACACATCCATATATGCAAAGGAAGGAGCAACAATTAAAAGCATATATCACATAAGGACAAAAGATAACATACATGCCAAGTCATAATCAAAATATAACTCAAGATGGCACCACTGCATAGGATAAAAACAGAGGAAATAGCCATAGTGCACATCAAAGATATTACAACTCAGATATATGTCCACATAAGAGCAACTAAAAGCACCAAAGCATTAAAACAAAGATAAGAAATAGTACAGCTCAGAAGAATGTGCCAAGATGTTTCTGATACAAAATAGTCTAGAAAGATGTATATAATAAGCATGCTAGACTACAAACAAAGAAACCATCTAAACATCTAAGCTATCTATATCAACAACGTCCTCATCGCCAGGTGTGTAGTCCTCGTCCCCGTCAGAAGGTGGAGCAGTAGTGCCAGCATCCCAGCACCATCATCGTCACCATCGTCGGAAGCATCCTCGTTGTCACCTTCATCATCAGCAACATTCTCAGCCTGGTCTGGCATCTCCTCATCAGCAGGAGGTCTAAAGGAATGACCGGGCCAACAGGCATTCTGCTCAGCCTAAGACACTACGAAAAATATGGTCTTTAACTACCAAAAAAAATTTTGTAGCGAAAACTCCAAAATTTGTAGCTAAAAGCTTTGGCTACATTTATCCTTACATTTATAATATATAACTAATACCCGTGTAGCTAATTGTTTAGGCTACATTTTTGAAAGTTGTAGTTAGTTATTCCTCTGGCTACAAATTCATATGTAACCCTAATTGTAGGTAAAAATGTCCTTACACATAAACATGTAGTTTCAATTGTAGCCAAATATATGACTACAATTCAATTTGTACCTATGATATGTAGGGAGAGATGACATTGGTTACAATTTGTATTTGTAGTTCATGTATAGAAACAATTAGCACTTGCTATACATGTAATTATAGCTAGTGTGTAGTGAAAGACACCATGTACTATACATACATATGTAGTGAGAGACATTATGTATCCAGTCAGTCGCTTGCCAATATAGAGGGGTTTTCAATACGAAAAAAGATGAATGTTAATCAAGATCGAGTTGTGCTTACAATATCAACAATGATACTTTTATTTATATTTGAACAATGAGTACACATGGGGATGACATTAACCTGGCCTCTATTTTACAATATGCATGAAAAAAAGACACATGTATACAATATCTTCTTCTGACTACATCTATCCACTACAGACTACAAAGCACAATATAAAGAGGGCTAATCTCCCTTAGTTCCTTCACCTAATTCACAATGAGTTCAACAACCCTATGAATCTCAGCTTTAGTGGTGAATCTTCCAATCCCAAACAAGGTATGTGACATGTCCTCATCAACTCCCAGAGCTCTCAACACATAGGACTAAGCACAAGAGTTGTAGCCTTTCCTGTTGGCAACGTCATGTAGAGGTTCATGTATGTAGTTTTGGTTGGCGAATCCCCTGGATCAGAACATATTGGCATTTCTTCTCATAATCCATACATTCTATACTTTTGTATGTTGTGGATCTCAAGTGCCATCAAGTTGATAGTAGCACCCACTTTGTGCGAACCACAATGGATACCTACAAAGAAACATATAAGTTTTGAGATATAGCTCACAAAAGAAACAAGCAAACATAGTTTCTCCTACTCATAACTTACCTATTACATAAGTCGTCTTCTCCCAGTGAATGAGAAGTATGAAGTGAATGAAAAGTATATATGGGCTTCATGCCTTCAATTTTCTACAATTCAATATATAGTCTAGTTGCCCTGACGACAATTTGTGAACTGCAAGAATTTAAATGGATACTAATTGATCAGTAAAAGAATATATGAATCGAATCAAGTAAATCCTTCAAATTGCTTCTATACAGATGGAGGATGGTATTTTTAGTGCTTTGCATAAATCATAATCATACTAAATTACAATAATTAGCATAATATAAAAAAATAACTAACAATAACTTCAGAAAATGACCCAGAATGCCAGCAGGCCCGTGCTAGCCAGAGCCCAGCACGGTCGTACTAGCCAGCACGCCTGTGGTAGCCAGATCCCATCACGGCCGTGCTAGCCAGCACATCCATGGTAGCCAGAGCCCAGCACGCCCGTGGTAGCCAGAGCCCAGCACGCCGTGGTAGCCAGAGCCCAACACGGCCGTGCTAGCCACCACGACCGTGGTAGCCAGAGCCCAGCACGGCCATGCTAGCCACCACGCCCATGCTACCCACTGCTCACCATGACCGTGCAGCCCAACACGGCCGTGCTACATACAATTTTACCTGTCACAAATTTCGATTGGTTCAAACATGTACGTGAATGGTTTTCAACATGTAAATGAATGTAAGAAGGCTTTCTATGAAAGGGTAGTCAAGGATCATGTGTTGATATGTGAAAAAATAATAAAGAGGAGGATGAGAATTCAGTGGTTTCGGGTACATTGAGATCATGTGTTGATATGTGCATAAGTTAGAAGCAATTGTTTAAATACCTCTAATCCATGGATCTAACCAAATATAATAACAATCTAACAAAGAGTAGTGTGCTATGCAGCACAATACGAAACATGTGCACCTCTGATAGGTAGTTTTTAGACTGCACATGTTCACATTGAAATAGATGGGGGACTCTTATCCACCAAGTCCTTAAATAAAAAAATAGTATTCAAACAAGTAGAAAGAATATAACAATATTTAAGAGTATGTCTTTTTGAAACAACCTTTAGCAAAGTTTTATCCATGAAGACTTTGCTAGCATGATCTTGTGTTCTATGTTTATGTCCTCTTTTGGCTACCTTCATTTGTTGTAGGATCTGATCCAACTTGTTCCTCCATATTAAGATGCAATTCTAGACATATGCAATCAACTACAATGATGATTGAAGATAGATGACCATAGCTAAGAGTGATTTGTAGACTATCATTCTATCTTCTCGACACTGTAATAGATGCATGGTATAGAAGGTATAGAACACCTATCAAACCATCTTCTCAACACTACAATAGGGAAAGATAACTGATTTTAGTCACAACAACCATCAAGCACAACTACAATGCTTACATTAATAGAGAATAAATTTGGAGGAGCAGCAATAACTAGCTTCCAGAAGACAAGCAGGCAATCAACATGACAGATGCCTTGGACAACTGGAGTTATGAATCTATCTCGTCAACATACAAATGCTCCAATATTGATGAACACCAACAGGCCATAACAAAGCATCAACACTTCAATAAAGATGAACATGCCTAAAATTTCAAGTGTGGCTACTATCTCCTAGATAATGAGAATGTTGGTCCTGGTTGGTTGAGAATGCTCAACATTCCTTATTCATTATCTAAGCTATGTAGCTAGTTATAACAGAGCTAATCATTGATATCAAACATCAATATGCTTCTGGATTGATAGTTGGCTTAATCAGACCATGAAAAGATGTGTAGCTACTGCATGCACATGAAGTTGTTCCTACTTAGCATCACACATCTCTTGGGAGGCATACCAAACCAATGAACTAGTGTATCATCCATTTACAGATATGACAACAACCAAATTCTTACAAGTACAGTGATAACAGTGAGGGGCCAATGAAACACTTTTGTGGAACAAAAATTCACAGCTCTGCTCGGGATGCATCACATTAACTCAATTTATTATACATATTGAAAAATTCATATGCTCTTATGGATACTATTGATGATAGATTTTCTATATATGCTACTATGGGTCTAGTGATGACCCAGTTGTCTTACTCAAAGCTTCAAGGTAACATCTTTCTTTGTGAAAGTATACAAGTGTTATTAGCAATAATGAAACATTATGACTCTGCTCTAATTTTGTTGCAGCTTGTACTACCTACCCATGGATTTGAACATAGTATTACAAGCCATACCTTTTACTAAAACCAATTCTCTGAGAATTCCGACTATCTTATAGACTTTTTCCTAATACATGTCCAATACCAACCCATTTCTACTCTCTGCTTGCACAAAAATATGTTTGAGGTATCTTGGTGGGACATGTATCCATGCTTATTCATTGTCCATATTTAATCAACAAATAAACCTCATGATAGGTCAGAGCATATTCATCGATGGGATGTTACAAACAACCCAATCATCTTCATTTAACATTGATAGGGAGGGAATCCACAAAAGTGTTCAAAATTGTGAGCATAACTTGCACATGACTGGTATTGAATAAAAATTGTGCATGGTATACGACCTCATCCATCTTGGCAATGTTGTTCATGTGTAATCAGTTTATTGAGGTCAACTATTATCTATTAGTATATTTTTTATATAAGGAATATCTTTTGAGCTTATGTCTAAACTAGAACTGAATCAATTGTTAATGACCAGAGCTATTGACAGATGTATATCAGAGATCTATTTTGTATAGTATCTATTCTATTGGCCTTGTGGTGTGAGTTCAAGGAATATTTTGGTTTAGTATTAGTGTCTTTGTATAAGTAATACCATTGTGTTTTTCTTAGTTACCTTATCTTCATAATATGTCATGCACCAGTGTGCAGGTAACATGCTCAGCAAGTTGCATAGATAGATCAGGGAACCACATTTCATTGTACCTAGAAGATCAATAAAATTATTCAAAAGTTAAGTTGGAAGGACATTTTATATCCCCAGGTTTCATATATTGTCCAATAGAATGCATTCATCTGACAGTGCTAACAGAAAATTAGATTGTATTTAATGAAAGGTGATCATGGATTCATGGGTGTAATTGGTTTTAGAAGCAATATGTATGCATGCATTCTGTTTTGCATTTGCATGTCATGATAGAACATGTGCACTGAAATGCAAACCAACAACAAATCATAAGATGTTAGGAGCATCTAAGATAATTGTTATTAGGAGAATATAAGATAATTGTTCTTATATTTGTTGTCCTGAGATAGTGGTTGGTGATCCCCCCCCCCATATAAGAAAAAGTGATGGCAGACTCATGTGGATGGGTTCATATAAGCCAATACAAATGAAACAGTCTTTTGTAACACACATATCAATGCAGTTGTGGTTTTCAAACAAACTAGTAGTACTACACTATATATATAGTAGTAACTTACCAATCACCATTGGTAAGTTAGATTGGTTTTAGAAGCAATATGTATGCATGCATTCTGTTTTGCATTTGCATGTCATGATAGAACATGTGCACTGAAATGCAAACCAACAACAAATCATAAGATGTTAGGAGCATCTAACAAATTAGATTGTATTTAATGAAAGGTGATCATGGATCCATGTTGTGTTCAGTCTGATCCACTAGGGATGAGCTCTCAGCCAACATTGTTCTCAACTGCTCTCAAAAGATGAGGCCAAGGTTGGAACTGGTGTTGGCTAAGAAATACCTACATATCTCATAGTAAAAGTACCCATGTCATAATAGCCATCAAGCATACCACCATAGTGCATGACTACCTTTTCAAAAACTTTGAATTTTAGAAAATTACACTTTACCACCCTCTTTATCTACTCAAAAGAAGAAAAAAGTCTAATTTCTGCACCACAACAATCAACATACATGAAGTCATTGGTCTTGTATATGGGTTGCAGTAATATAGGTACAAAGATGCTACTAACTTGTGGTGATCTGAGCTTTGCTTCCAATTCTTCCAAGATATTTACATAAGAAGACATGGGTTAATCCAAGAAAGGCATTGTAGTTGTGTGTATGCATGAAACGACTATCAAAGATTTGTTAGTGGTGCATATAGATGTTATTGATGACCTGAAATTATGACACAAAAATAGGGAGAGAAAGATAAAGCTATTACCAATATCATAAAATGGAAATGAAGGTCTATTTAATAACAACAAAGGAAACTATTATAGACCAAAGAGGAAGTGTAGAATTGGAACTTACATGATCTAGATCCACATCTAAAAAGGATAAGGAATGCAGCCCAAAAACATAATAAGAATCAACCTTAAGGTAGAGAGAAAGGACCATGGAGACCTATAGCCACATCAACTTTCACGATTATAGATCATGCATCTATATAAAATCATGAGTAATTCAAGAGACTTTGGGTTCCTTTCAGTTTTCATCTGAACTTCAACAAGGCATGCAAAACAGAAGAACAAAAATAGCTAGAATCCATTCCTACCAAACTTACATTTTCACCATAATTGCAAACAGTCTCAAGTGGCAGACACAGATCACATTAAGGTATCATCGAATCCGTGATTTAGTATTAAACAATCATGTGACTAATTCATGGATTGGTAGAATTAAAATATAGGATACCTCTATCACTTTTCTATTGCCCTTGTTATAGTAGGTTCCAGGTTCAACACTATGAATGAACTCCAACGGATTGGATTCATGCCTGAAAAGTGAAAGAGTTCTCATATGTTACCAATTGGCTAACCATATACAACATTTTGGACTGAAAGATTAACTGAAGACCATAACAATGCTAAGATCTAGAGTTCAGAATATTCAGACCTGTCTAAAAAATACTTGTTGTAATCTTGAGTTGTTGTAGTAAAATTTTGACATGTTTTGGTAAGTGATTCATCTGATTGCATAGTGACTTCAGTTGTAGATTGTGCATAATCCTAGAGAAGAAATTTGCAAGCAAAGGTTGCCATTCACCCTTTAAACACAATACAAGGATAACCACCATTGACGTCAATTAAACAAAGAAACTAATTGTGCATGTTATTCACTTTAGAGTTACCTCTACACATGTTTTAAATGCAAAATCTAAGCCATAACAATGAGAAAAATCAATCTACATTCAGAATTTACAATGTGAGGGATCAACAAATGTATTATATAAAAGATATGAAACCTATCAACAAACTATATGCTCAGGTACCTGGATCATGAGATATACACAATGCAAAGAAGTATTAAATGATGGACTAAATAATGTGACCATACCATCCACAACCCATCACAACATCTAAAAAGGATCACCTCCTCAACTGAATCAAGGTAGCTATAACAGAAGGCAGGCATTCTTAGAGAATGTTTAAGTGTTCACAACCCAAATAATTAACAGATGCAACTGAATGGTGAATATTGAAAAAAGGAACTCATAAGTATTTACAATACACATTATCCTGGAGCCATGTAGTGTATAATACATAGGTATAATAGCAGTTTATGATATACAATGGTGGATCTTTCAGTGGACATGGTTGGCCTGATAGCTATTTATGATACCAATGGACCGTTAATCCTAGAAGAAGACAGTATGACACAATTTTCTAAAAGTTAAAGGCATATTAATATGACTAGATTAATATCCATTTTATCCTATTTGACTAGCTAACTAATTGAAAATGCAGTAAACCCTACCAGCTAATAAGATGCGTAGTTATTACTTAGCTAACAACCATTATGCTTCATGGAGACTTATACACAGACTTGTATTTAGTGTAGATGGCACTATGAAAATGTAAATGTTTATTGCTTACAAAGAAACAGGAACTACAGTTAACCCTATCATTTCCAATTCCTCATAAACAAAATCATAATGTAAACATCTCACCTTGGTCATTTGGCCCATCAAAAAACCTCAATTTTGATGGCCATTGCCTTAACTTGAGTCTGAGTTCAGACTGACATTAATACTTCAACATAGAAATATTATAGTGATTATGTGATGTGGCAACTCAATTTCTAGGCATTCCATCTAGAAATGTCAAAAAAGGCACAATAATACCCAACTGTAAACTAGGTGCACAATTTGTTATATATATAACGTTATTCAAAATGTCCAAAATGCTCACCTATTGGTCGCGTGATGGACTACAGCCCCTTGTTCAATCTGCAAGGTGTTTAGAACAGAAAAATGGAGGAGATATCGACTTAGATATCTTACAAATTCAAGCTTCAAAGAGGATAACATATATGGTGAATGCCGGTTTTGTATCCACCACCAATATATTCATGGACATGCAAAAAACATTAAGTGAAATGAGAAATGTTTATTAGCATATATGGTGAACGCCAATTGCTTCAAAATATTAAATCTATAATTAAATGTTCATCTTGCACTTTCTAGGCCCTTATAACCAAGTACATGATGTGTTACCTTTTAATCTTTGTTTATAACCTAAAGTAAGCAAGCAAGTCAGGACGTTGTATATATCAAAATGTTGGAATCCCACCTTGTGCTCTCTAGCATTTTTCTATTGTTGGCTTTATCAAAACAATTGAACTTCTAGTCCCTTGATGACTTTCCCAAGTGCAGTATCCTTCGTTACAGAGTTGTTGAATCTGCACAAACCAAATGATCTAGCATACCATCTTCAAATACTAAACAAATTTGATTGACACATTCAATATGTTCAAAATCAAGGTGTGGTCTGAAGTAGTAGACACTAGAAAGAATTTCTAGACTGTAGTAGACATTGGAAAGAATTTCTATTCAATACACTATTGCAATATGGATCAAAAGTACGTGATTATCATGCATCATAGTACAAAGTATAAAATGGACAAATGGAAAGGAAAAGTTACATATAAATTGCAGTTGGAATCGTGATTATTTCATAGGGGCAAGATATATTATGTTAATTGAATGTTAAAGAAATGGTCCTACTACTGAATATGAAAAAACCGAAGTGTGTCAGTCTTTGGTTACTACATATTGGAGTTATGGAAGATACAACTTAATATAAGGAAGGTAATACTGGTTGGGTCACCTAAAGCAAACCGAGGAGTCAAAATCAATGCAAGACTCCTTAAGGTTAACTGGGCGTTGACTCCAAAATGTGAGGTTGACACACAGTTCAAGCGTGCACATGCCATATGATGTCTGTGAAATATAAGATTGTATTGAATGTAATGGGATTAGATGAGTACAAGACTGGACACCCCTGTCTTATATATAGGAGCAAGGGAGAAACCCCGAGACTTGTGTCCCAAGTAATCTAAATGGGCCGAGACCCTAAAGGTCGACTATTAACATATTAACTAAATAGGCTAATATAGACTCTCTAACACTCCCCCTCAAGCTGGAGCATGGGTGAAACACATGTTCAAAGCTTGGAGGTTACAAGACTTGATAAAATGATAAAAGAAAGATAAAAGATAAATATCACTCCCATACAAAAATTGATACTCCTTATTTAATACTCTTCTTTGAAATTGTATTCTGCAGGCTGGAGATCCTTGATCTTTGAAGAAGGTCTTTGGAGTGCATCTAGAATGAAGAACATCTGAAAAATGGAACCTGAATACTGTAGTAGTAATTCGCCACTTGGAGTAGATGATCATCAATACCACGACTATGACAACTTCACTGGAATACGTACTTAACGTGGCACGAACGCTGATCTCCAATGATGATGTAGTAGTAGTGGTGTCTTCAAAGAATCTGAGAAGACGTGCATAATGTGGCACGAACACAGGCGGATGATATGCTGGTGATACGATGTAGGTACCATGAAACTCTGACGCATGAACCTTGGGGGCTTGACAGGAAAGGAGATATCATCCATCAAGAAAAGTCCCAAGAAGATCAACAATAGGTGATGTCGAAATAGCAGATGTAGCTCGGAGAAGATGTGATGAAGCAGCGCAGTGAAGATAAACTCTGAACTTTTGAAAATTTGAAGAAGTGCTCATCTGTCTCATATGAATGCAGCATAAGAAATATACCATCAACACTTGACGTACATAACGCGGTACGAATGCAGATACGGTGTCGACGCTGAATGAAGTTGGTTGGAGGTGGAGCACAGATGTGTTGAAGAACGTGAAGCTCCATGAAGATAATAGCATGGAACATATATAACCTGAATACATATATCATTATCTCATCTCATCTCATACTCTCTCTCTTATACATTGTCTCTCATACTCTCTCATGATGGCTCTCTCCTCTCATATCTTCCTCTCCTCTCTACCCCCCCCCACACCAAATATGATAAGAGTGAGTGTTTGGTGTGGAGAAATGGATACATGACCCCCCCCCCCGCGTGCGCGCGCGCTGTGGAAAGGGATACACATAAGATATGGGTGGGTGGGAAAGGAATTGGTAGATTTGAGAGGATTTTGTGATATGGAGATGTATAAAAAAAAGTGGAGAATGGAAACTGATAACCAGAGAGAGTATACTAAATGAGTCAATGTAAGATCTGGATAGAAAAATAAATGGATCTAATCCCGACCCGAAAAGGAAAAATCCAATTAGGGTCAAAATGGGATTCGATTAGCAAAAAATAGGACTGATTAGGATCTGAATAGAGACAGAGATAATGCATATGGGGGGCAGTAATAGGGATGTTTGGTAGCAGTGGAGAGTAATGGATCATCGTCGGCGGTAGGGATAGCTGATGGCATTGGGGCAGCAGCGATGAGATGGAGAGCTGCAGTGAACAATGACTAGAGGCATGGATGACGATGGTGGAAGCTGAAGGGTGTGATCTTCTTCTGGGAATATGGTTGCTGGATAATGGGGCAGCAACCCTGTAGCGGACGGACATAGAAGATGATGATGATTGTGTCGCTTAGCTGATGTAGCACTCGGATACAACAAAGGAGATGATACTGGTCTCTTGCACAGCTCTAGAGATATTGCATGCCATGAGGTTGCATGCGGAGTCAAGTGCGAAGCCTCTCCATGAGTGGTAGTAAAGGCAGATGCTGAGGATGACAGTGAGATGTGGCGGTAGAGATAATGGCTGTTGTGATTTGCGGCGGTGGTGTTGCTTGTTGTTGGCCGCAGTTGATTGTTGTTGGATACGATGACAGAGGCGGATGGCTAAGGCAACACAGATTGTTGTTGTTGGCGACCACATTGGTTGCCGACGGAAATATGATGTTGTTGTAGTGACAGCGTGATGTGGCGGAGGTGATGATGGTGTCGGATACATGAAGGTCGGAAAGGAGATCATTGATGGTCAACTTTGGATTTGGAAAACATAGATTGCATGTTGGGAATTAGCGTCGATGTACATATCTATGTAAAAGTGGGAGAAATAGGGCCATGGAGGCCAAAAGTGCCTAGTGGGAAGCTGACCTATGCCATGGCAACGACCGCCCACAGGCGGGGAGAGCCCAGAGTTTCTCTCTCGAAGAGAGGCGGCGGCTACGTCTAGGGTTGTTGTGGGCGCGGACTAGGAGAGGGAAGGGAGGATGGCTGCTTGGTTTTCCTTAGGAGCGAACGTGCTCTGATACCATGTGAAATATAAGATTGTATTGAATGTAATGGGATTAGATGAGTATAAGATTGGAGATCCCTATCCTATATATAGGAGCAAGGGAGAAACCCTGAGACTTGTGTCCCAAGTAATCTAAACGGGCCGAGACACTAAAGGCCGACTAACTAATTAACCTATTAACTAAATAGGCTAATATAGACTTTCTAACAATGTCATTTTAATACACTATTCTTGATGTGTTTCCCATCCTCACACTTATAAGGATAATATAAAGTTAGATGGATTATCCATATCTCAGGGATAACTATCAAGACGTGGAGACATCATAATCATATCTTTGACATCTTCCAAAAGCCCTGGTCGACAAAAAAGTTTTACCATACAAAAATCATCTTATATCCAGGAACCAAGCCCTCTTTATAATAAAATCCCAATATAACCTTCCTCTTTCTAAAAAGCCACATTTGGTACATGCCGATATATGTGACAAGAAAGTAAAATTATCCAAACTCAGCCAATGTTCTAGTATCTCATCATGTTAATTAGTTTACTACATATAGACACACTACAAACCATTTCAAATTTCTGAACTTGGGCATGTATTGGCTTTCCATAATGCATTGTTGCGGAGGATTCTGTAGAAGAAGTTATTGCATTATGTGAATAGTCATTTGTCTTTGTAACATTTGCAGACATAGATAAGAAATGCATGAAAAATATCATTGCATTGATTGCATTTCCATTATCTACATGGACAACAATCAAACAATTCCAAGAAACCAAGTGTGAATGTCAATCTCTTAAAACACGACAACTGATGCAGCAACGTCCCCACAACTTGAATACATGAATGAAAGGGAATTCTAAACTGAATAAAATATGAACGATACAAATTAGTGATAAATTTCTAAAAGGAAGTAAAATGAATAAGTGCCACTGAATACGACAGTATAAGCTAATTTGCATCATAAAACAAGATCACCTATTATTCACGGTGAATCTCTCTCTGTGTTTCATACTTGACAACTGCATAGAATAGATAAGCACTAGGAACTACAAGAAAAAAAAATCAGATTAGGACAATTACAACAAAGAAGTGATCTCATTATTACTAGGAACTAGCATTTCGTTATCAACATATTACTTTTGCAATGGTGATATATAATCTAGACAAAAGTTAATGATAGTTAAATATGAACCAAAAACTATAATTATTACAAGTTCATTAGGTCACCAACATAAAGTCAAGTGAGTTTGTTCAAAATACTACTGCAAACATGGAGCAAGTAGATTCTATATAAAGTATGTATGAAATGACCTAAAAAAATTGGATGAGCTGTAAACATGGGATCAAGTACAAATTGTTATGAGAAAAATATTCCATGGACCCCAAGTAATATCAATGATATAATCATCTTTGTCAGAAAAATGAAATACATAATAAACCCCTTCCTTACCAAGATTTCAGACTAGTATTACAACCATCTAAAGAGTGTACAGATTGAGAACAATTAATGTACACTGCAAATTTATGCAGCAACTGTTTATACATGAGTACATTGTATTTATGATCAAG
The DNA here is from genome assembly GCA_963693085.1 of Alisma plantago-aquatica. Taxonomy (NCBI): domain Eukaryota; kingdom Viridiplantae; phylum Streptophyta; class Magnoliopsida; order Alismatales; family Alismataceae; genus Alisma; species Alisma plantago-aquatica. The sequence goes on along the minus strand of OY856414.1, from coordinate 853,618,424 downwards.
TGTATGGATACATACACATTGAATAGCATGTGGGAAAAGTTGATCCCCAGAAAAATTATGAGATGAAGCTTGGACACAGTAAGAAATATGATTGTGTCGGGACAAATTAAAGAACTAGCTTGGTGGGCACCTCACACAAAACTACAACTTAACAAAACCAGGCCAACATGAAAATGCCAGATGCCTATGGGAAATGTAACCTTCATACAACATGACGGTGATCATGTATAATGAAAAGGGTAGTAGTAAACTTTCAGGTCAAAATATAAGGATCAGCAAATTAGCATGAGCACCTAATTAGAAATCATTTAAGAGCCGATTGTACAACAACCATAACTCAATGCTTAAGAGGGTAGTTACCTGAAGACGATTAGTGATGAAGATTATCAGAGATGATTGAAAGAGAACAAATGCAAAGAAGATTACAGATGGTTCAGGGATGAGGATCGGAGAAGTACAACTGCCATGATAAGAAATTCTTGAAGCCTCTTCAAGGCCTTCATCTTGTGGAATGGCGTACCCTCAGGCTCTAGGTAGAACCTCACGGGATAGGAACAGCTAGAGGCATCCTTGTACCTATGGGAAAATACAATGAGAACTAGAGTTGTCTGCGGCACCTCAGGCAGATCAACGGAGGTGTTGAGGGGGGAAGAGTGGAACATCAGGAGAAGAGTTGCCATGCAATATTTAGGTGGCTGGGCAGAATGCGAACATAGAGAGACCAGGAGGGAGAGTGTGGATGGAAATTTGGAAGATGGAGAGGGAGAAATTTGGGGGAAGTCACTCTATCATGAACGAATGAGGACGGAATGCGGGGGATATCAGTCGTGCGATGAAAAGTGAATTTCAATTGAGACGGAGAGAGATGAGAGAGGTGTTAAGAAGTGTAGTTATGAATCGCTACAAATTTTTTCTTTATATTATTTAACCTTTGTAAACAAAAATAGTTTTAACTACATGTATTTTATATGTAATTAAGAAATGTGTAGCCAAAGAACTTATTTTTTGTAGTGATATACCAAGAGTGTAAAGCTCATTAGTGTAACATACCGAAATCTGGGCATTTGGCCTTTTAGTCCTGTTTTTCATCTTTTCCTTTATTTATACCCTCTTTGGCCTTTTTGTTTAATTTGTGAAGAACATAATGGTCTAATGAACATTTGTTCATCTTTTCTCTCAATATTTGGGTTTATGCACAAATACCTCAGTTAGATTTTAGATTATGGGTCTAAAATGCAATTTCACATTAAGTAATAAAAAGAATAAAATAATTCATCTTAGAACTTTCTAGCACTTCCTAGAATAAGGGAAATAAAAGAAAATCCGAATTTGTATAAAGGAGAAGATAAATACAATGATAATAGATAATATGGAGTTCAATAGATGAAAAAGGATAATGAGAAAGATATTGCACAAAAATTATAAATTAGAAACCCATTATGATAATTTGAAACTTGAATTCGTTTCCTTGATCAAAAAGTAACTTATGAGCCAAGTAACATTTAAAGTGGGACAAAAATATAATTATTAATGTCATTATCAAAAGAAATAGGAAATAGGCCAATAAAGTGAAATAAAATACTTAGTGTTCTCAAATCAGGAAAATAACTCCAAATTCGTATTCTAAACATAAAAATAAGCCTCTGTGCAAATTTGCAACTAATTTGGATAATGTGTGAATAATGAGTAAAATAGGAGAGAGAAAGTGTGTAGAATATTCTATTTATTTAATAAATAAATAAATAATCTCAACTTGTAAAGATAATTTCAAAAACGTATTCCCAACCCTTAAGGAGACTTATGGGTAAAGGTACACAAAAATTAGATAATGTTATCACCTCTTTTGATGGAGGAGAGAGAAAATAACATATTAATTATTTCACATATCAAGCTTTCTCAAAACGCAAAACTAACTCCATATTTGGATTCTATGCGTCAAAATCAGTCAGGCTGTAAATTTTGATTATTTTTAGAATTTGTTTGAGCTCTCAAAAGAAGAGAGAGAGAAAGATCAATAATTGAATATATCACTTTATTGGAATCCATTTAGGAAACTAATATAGCTGTCATGCGGGCCTTTTTATTTTTCCAAAACTTCGGGCCTTTCTGTGCCATTGGATCTTGATTTTGCGGCAACTGGTTTCTCTCCTACCTTCACCTCCCTTTCCTGTTCCGTGAACAGTAACGAGCCTTCTCCTCGATTTTCTTTCTCGTCGATCTCCCTCTCCCTTCCATCTTTATTCACGATTTCTTCTCCCAGGGTTTCCCCTAGTTTAGGCGGTTTGGTTGACCCTATAAAACCTAAGGATCGCGACCATATTGCTACTTTCCGCATCCCGTCTCTCCATTCCCCTGTTTCCGCCCAACACCCTTCTTCTTCCCTGTCTACTCACCCAATGAGAGAGAGGATCTTTGAGAAACACATCCACAACCTTCTCCAAACCTTGCGGAACTAATTTCGCTTATCAGTTTGGCCCCGTTCGCATCAAAGCATGCCAACCTAACTCCCACCATCTCCGACGACCTGCTTGAGACTCTGGGAGCTCGGCGACGAGGTGTGGGTTCCTACAACTATCTACCAGCAGCGGGATGGGTTCTGGGAGACTCGAGGGTGCTTCTGCCCCCTTTGATTTCTGTATGTGAGGTACGGATCCTTTTTCCCTCTTTTGGTATTTCTTCCTATCTGTACCTTAGCGGCAAGCCAATCTGAGGTTTTGTACACCTCAGTTTCGGTAGTTTGGGACTCTTGAGTCCGATTTTTCTCTGTGTTTCCGATGGTGCTCTGCCCTGGTGTCTTCATGGAGGATTCACGAGTTCTGGTTCTCAAACCATAGCTGGTTTCTCTTCTTTTGCAGTTGGTTCATCGGGCAGGGAAGGTTGAAGACGATCCATCATGTTTTTCCCAAAATACCCCGCACACCTCTGCTTTCCTTGTTCTCGGCTAGGGGTAATATGGTCTTTTCGTTCTTGTTGCTTTTGTTTTGAGACGAGTCAACTGGACCTTTGACCCAGTGATATGGCTGTATCTGATTGGGCCATGTCATCTGGGCCCTGCTCTTTCTTTTTCTCTTTCACAACTTTTAATGCTGATGTGGAATTTTGTGATTGGTCGAATTTATAAAAATCATAACGTTTTCTCTGGTTGTCTAAAAATAAAAATAAAATATGTCCCAGACTCGGAAAAAGATTTCCTATCTAATAAAAATAATTTCAATATATGGTTTTGAGTTTTTCAAGTATGAGTTTTTGAGGATGATTTAATTAACTAAAAATCACCAAAAATGCATCTAAAAGTCTATATCTTCAAAATACATAATATTATATGTTATTTCGATCAGAAAACCCTAACTAAGATGATGAGGATGTTTTCGAGACCTAAATCGGTGGTTTGTAGAAAAAGTTAGTAACTTTAGGGTTTTAAGCCTTTAATGAATATACATATATCTAATACATAAATATGATGATCATATTAGGGCAAGTGGATCTGATTTCGTGTAAAGAACTGAAAAGTGTTTTCTAGGATTCTATAACACCTGAGGCTAAGGTATGTGTTTATTATGTGATTTGATTGTGCATCTACCTATCAGTTGGGAAATCTTTAGTCCATTACCTATATTTCTTTATGAGGTTTAACTTGATCTAAACCCTTGAATCTTGAAAAACCTAAATTGCTTATTTGCCTCAAAAGTAGATGTAGTATTCTGTTGTTTGGGTATTCATACCCCACTTCCATGTTATATATTCTTTTACTATCCTTGCCATAAATCTTTTGTCAGCATGAAATTAAATGTTCTATTTAATGTTTAAGTAGTGGTACTTATGTACAACCACCCATAGAGGGCATGTATAAAATCGCCCTAGGGGAATGTTTATTATTCTCCCCATTAAAAATTGTAGGTGATTGGAAATGTTTTTAATTCTTCCCTCACCTAAGGTTATAGGTCCGGTAGGTGCCTCAACCCTACTTAGTTAGATAGACATATTAATTGACATGCTAAAACCTTTATTTATTTTGTAATGGCAAGTTTCCTTATAAAAACCTCATACTCTTGATGACACACTTTTTAATGAATCTCAAGCCTATTTTACTTGTTACTACTTTCTTTAACATTGTTAGAATATTCTTGTAACACATACTTTTGTTTTCCTTTTCCTCTTGCTGGGTGCCTTCCCAACCACCCAGGAGCTGAGCAAGGTGATGGATAAGGCATGAAGATCTTGGCTTTGGTTTGGACTTAGACGATGGACATGTTGCTTGGAGACAATAGTGGAGTAGTTAGATTTCCCTCTACTTAGATCCTCTCTTTTTGTATAAAGCATGTACACCCATATTGGGGAAGTTTTTATGTACACTTTATTTGAAATTGAATATAGTCAAAAAAAATTAAATCTTCCGCTGCTTCCCAATTGGATTTTGTTTACCATTATGTTTAGTAGAGAGGTTGATTCATTTCACCTCTTTACAACATGGTATCAGAGCCAATGGTAGTCGGATTTTTGACTATTTCAATTTGTCTCCTTAGTTAGAATCCATAACTTACATAGTTCCTTTAGGTGACATGGTTACCCTAGATTTGATCTACCTTGATGATAGGTTAACTTAGGAACCAATAGTTCCACATTAGGACCTTGATGAATAAAATCCTAAAATATTTATAATTAAAATATGCATAACTTGATGTTGTTTAGGTTTGCCTTTAGGCAACTATTAGGGCATGCAGTTGAAGTAAGGGTGTCTAGAAAGGATCAGGGTTTCGGGGGCTGGCAAAATTTTCCTCCGCACCACTAGCTTGGTTTACGAGGACTCCCGTGCCCATATGATACCGGCCTGGCCTGCGCTAATACAAATTGTCCAAAATAGTTTTCTTTTAGGCAATAGTAACCTTAGACATATATGTTGGATATCTTTGAGAACCCTAAGTTTCAAATGTATGGTGATTTGTTTGAGGATGGATACCCAGATAGTTTCCTTCTGCCCCTAGAACCTAGACCTTGGAGTTTGGGTGTTTGTGAGAAGATCAGAGTGCGTAGTGGAAGCATGATGGATCTTGATTATGGTTAGTTAGACGTATCCATAGTTTATCCGTAGAACCTAGACCTTGGAGTTTGGGTGTTTGTGAGAAGATCAGAGTGCGCAGTGGAAGCATGATGGATCTTGATTATGGTTAGTTAGATGTATCCTTTAACCCTAGTGTAGTAGGTCAAACCCTTTAAGGGGTAGAGTATGGTTAGTTGATGATGTTTGATAGTTAGATTTTGAGGACGAAATCCTCTTTAGAGGGATGGAACCCTATAACATCTTGATCTATCTTTAGAAACCCTAACTCCATAGATAGGAGGTTAGTATGCTCGGATCCTCAGCTTTGACCAAACCAATTATAGTTGTAACCCTAATGTGTTTGTTAATATGTAATGAACATATAACTATCATCTAAGGAATAACTCATATGCTTGAACCCTAATGAAGACACAATGCACATAATATGAATATCAATGGTAATTGTCAAGATATAAGATGTTGATCAAGTAATGAACCTATAAACCCTAATGATATGATGAGTAAGGTTATAATTCGTAATTAATGCATGCTAAGGATGGATAAGTGAAATAAAATGGTCATGTTGACCTAAACCCTAAGTTGTAATAATCCAACCCTAATCTATACATCCTTAATGCCTTTCATGATACATTAATGATGTTAAGTTCCATATTTAGATAACCTACCTTGATGTATATAATCATCGAATCACATATTTATCAAGTCAACAATATAAAATGCAAGTTACCTTGTTATCTAATACACATGTGATTAGTCACTTAATGTGAATCAATTCATTAACATGTAGGATGTTCCACCTTGATCATTTAAAATACATGTAAAGGCTTCAATGTGAATATGAAGTAATTAGATTCACATAAGTGTGCAAAATCAATAAGATAAATAAATGAATATGAAAGATGATTAATGATGACATTAATGTGAGCAATAAAGATGGTGTGGCAATAAGATCATGTACAATGTAAATATATGTAATTGATGTAACATAATTTGGATTAATTATAGACTTAATGGAAAATTTAATATTTCATGTAAAATAATTTGTTATAATTAATAAAGTGGTAATATGAGGATAATGAAGTTTAAATCCGAATTATTAATGATAATGATAAAATATAACGTTGAGATATGAGTAACACCTAATTGTGATAAAATCCTTAGTAAGAAAAATGAGATACATATATAATGTTTCATGGATGATAATGAAATATACCCCTTTTGATAATAAAGTGAATATAACATGATATGATTAAAATAATGATGATAATGTGATATCATAATGGATGTAATTCTAATGCGCCATAAATGTAAATAAAGTTAAGTATCCTAAAAAGAATATCTTAATAATGGCCCCTAGGCGATCCATGAGAACCCGACCTATGATTAGTTGATGTATGTGAAGTTTCTGAACCCTTAGGTGTAGTTGAAGTATAAATTTTGGTTAAAGTGGTATGGTCAGAGGAACAACCTGAAGTTTTGTGTTGTGAGGTTGCACACTCACCCTTCCCTAAACTGCTAGTGATTTCGGGGACGAAATCCTCTTTAAGGGGTGGAGTGCTGTAACATATCGAAATTTGGGTATTTTACCTTTTGGTCCTCTTTTTCATCTTTTCCTTTCATTTATACCTTCTTTGGCCTTTTTTTTTAATTTGTGAAGAACATAATGGTCTAATGAACATTTGTTCATCTTTTCTCTCAATATTTGGGTTTATGCACAAATACCTCAGTTAGATTTTAGATTATGGGTCTAAAATGCAATTTCACATTAAGTAATAAAAAGAATAAAATAATTCATCTTAGAACTTTCTAGCACTTCCTAGAATAAGGGAAATAAAAGAAAATCCGAATTTGTATAAAGGAGAAGATAAATACAATGATAATAGATAATATGGAGTTCAATAGATGAAAAAGGATAATGAGAAAGATATTGCACTAAAATTATAAATTAGAAACCCATTATGATAATTTGAAACTTGAATTCGTTTCCTTGATCAAAAAGTAACTTCTGAGCCAAGTAACATTTAAAGTGGGACAAAAATATAATTATTAATGTCATTATCAAAAGAAATAGGAAATAGGCCAATAAAGTGAAATAAAATACTTAATGTTCTCAAATCAGGAAAATAACTCCAAATTCGTATTCTAAACATAAAAATAAGCCTCTGTGCAAATTTGCAACTAATTTGGATAATGTGTGAATAATGAGTAAAATAGGAGAGAGAAAGTGTGTAGAATATTCTATTTATTTAATAAATAAATAAATAATCTCAACTTGTAAAGATAATTTCAAAAACGTATTCCCAACCCTTAAGGAGACTTATGGGTAAAGTTACACAAAAATTAGATAATGTTATCACCTCTTTTGATGGAGGAGAGAGAAAATAACATATTAATTATTTCACATACCAACTTTCTCAAAACGCAAAACTAACTCCATATTTGGATTCTATGCGTCAAAATCAGTCAGGCTGTAAATTTTGATTATTTTTAGAATTTGTTTGAGCTCTCAAAAGAAGAGAGAGAGAGAAAGATCAATAATTGAATATATCACTTTATTGGAATCCATTTAGGAAACTAATATAGCTGCCATGCGGGCCTTTTTATTTTTCCAAAACTTCGGGCCTTTCTGTGCCGTTGGATCTTGATCGTGCGGCAACTGGTTTCTCTCCTACCTTCACCTCCCTTTCCTGTTCTGTGAACAGTAACGAGCCTTCTCCTCGATTTTCTTTCTCGTCGATCTCCCTCTCCCTTCCATCTTTATTCACGATTTCTTCTCCCAGGGTTTCCCCTAGTTTAGGTGGTTTGGTTGACCCTATAAAACCTAAGTATCGCGGCCATATTGCTACTTTCCGCATCCCGTCTCTCCATTCCCCTGTTTCCGCCCAACACCCTTCTTCTTCCCTGTCTACTCGCCCAATGAGAGAGAGGATCTTTGAGAAACACATCCACAACCTTATCCAAACCTTTCGGAACTAATTTGGCTTATCAGTTTGGCCCCGTTCGCATCAAAGCATGCCAACCTGACTCCCACCATCTTCGACGACCTGCTTGAGACTCTGGGAGCTCGGCGACGAGGTGTGGGTTCCTACAACTATCTACCAGCAGCGGGATGGGTTCTGGGAGACTCGAGGGTGCTTCTGCCCCCTTTGATTTTTGTATGTGAGGTACGGATCCTTTTTCCCTCTTTTGGTGTTTCTTCCTATCTGTACCTTAGTGGCAAGCCAATCTGAGGTTTTGTACACCTCAGTTTCGGTAGTTTGGGACTCTTGAGTCCGATTTTTCTCTATGTTTCCGATGGTGCTCTGCCCTGGTGTCTTCATGGAGGATTCACGAGTTCTGGTTCTCAAACCATAGCTGGTTTCTCTGCTTTCGCAGTTGGTTCATCGGGCAGGGAAGGTTGAAGACGATCCCTCATGTTTTCCCCAAAATACCCCGCACGCCTCTGCTTTCCTTGTTCTCGGCTAGGGATAATATGGTCTTTTCGTTCTTGTTGCTTTTGTTTTGAGACGAGTCAAATGGACCTTTGACCCAGTGATATGGCTGTATCTGATTGGGCCATGTCATCTGGGCCCTGCTCTTTCTTTTTCTCTTTCGCAACTTTTAATGCTGATGTGGAATTTTGTGATTGGTCGAATTTATAAAAATCATAACTTTTTCTCTGGTTGTCTAAAAATAAAAATAAAATATGTCCCAGACTCGGAAAAAGATTTCCTATCTAATAAAAATAATTTCAATATATGGTTTTGAGTTTTCAAGTATGAGTTTTTGAGGATGATTTAATTAACTAAAAATCACCAAAAATGCATCGAAAAGTCTATATCTTCAAAATACATAATATTATATGTTATTTCGATCAGAAAACCCTAACTAAGACGATGAGGATGTTTTCGAGACCTAAATCGGTGGTTTGTAGAAAAATTTAGTAACTTTAGGGTTTTAAGCCTTTAATGAATATACATATATCTAATACATAAATATGATGATCATATTAGGGCAAGTGGATCTGATTTCGTGTAAAGAACTGAAAAGTGTTTTCTAGGATTCTATAACACCTGAGGCTAAGGTATGTGTTTAGTATGTGATTTGATTGTGCATCTACCTATCAGTTGGGAAATCTTTAGTCCATTACCCATATTTCTTTATGAGGTTTAACTTGATCTAAACCCTTGAATCTTGAAAAACCTAAATTGCTTATTTGCCTCAAAAGTAGATGTAGTATTCTCTTGTTTAGGTATTCATACCCCACTGCCATGTTATATATTCTTTTACTATCCTTGCCATAAATCTTTTGTCAGCATGAAATTAAATGTTCTATTTAATGTTTAAGTAGTGGTACTTATGTACAACCACCCATAGAGGGCATGTATAAAATCGCCCTAGGGGAATGTTTATTATTCTCCCCATTAAAAATTGTAGGTGATTGGAAATGTTTTTAATTCTTCCCTCACCTAAGGTTAGAGGTCCGGTAGGTGCCTCAACCCTACTTAGTTAGATAGACATATTAATTGACATGCTAAAACCTTTATTTATTTTGTAATGGCAAGTTTCCTTATAAAAACCTCATACTCTTGATGACACACTTTTTAATGAATCTCAAGCCTATTTTACTTGTTACTACTTTCTTTAACATTGTTAGAATATTCTTGTAACACATACTTTTGTTTTCCTTTTCCTCTTGTTGGGTGCCTTCCCAACCACCCAGGAGCTGAGCAAGGTGATGGATAAGGCATGAAGATCTTGGCTTTGGTTTGGACTTAGACGATGGACATGTTGCTTGGAGACAATAGTGGAGTAGTTAGATTTTCCTCTACTTAGATCCTCTCTTTTGTATAAAGCATGTACAGCCATATTGGGGAAGTTTTTATGTACACTTTATTTGAAATTGAATATAGTCAAAAAAATTTAAATCTTCCGCTGCTTCCCAATTGGATTTTGTTTACCATTATGTTTAGTAGAGAGGTTGATTCATTTCACCGCTTTACAATTAGCATGTGGGAAAGATGGAGCAGAGTCACCCAGAGAGGCTAGCAGGGTGTCCAGGGGGCCAGCAGGTAATAGGAGGATGGCAAGAGCGGAGCTACTAGTAGCAAAAGGTGGTGGAGCAGCAGCGGAAGGCTCGGAAGTAGGATAGTAATGATCATATGCATATGAAGCATAAGCACTACCGGGATAGGACTGGTAGGTGGGGTAGGGTGATGCACATGATAGGTTCATGTGAGACATGATGGAACACAGATCTTGGTGCAGGTGGTCTTGAACCTTTTGGTTGTATGCCTGTTGATGCATCATATAACCCAAAAGGGTTTCATTTGACACACGGAAAGATGCACGGTTGGATCTAGGAGAGGGTTGCGGTGGTGGAGCTTAGGTGGAGGATGTGGTAGCTGAAGCGGCTGCAGAGGCGGAAGCACTAGAGGTAGAGGAAAACATAGGAACAGACTTTTGAAGAGTGGTTTCACTAATACAAACACCCTTTCTGGCGACCGGATAATGGAAGTCAAAAAAGAGACATTTGTCAGTGGCGAACTTGAAAAAGCCACAAATCAAAGCTGGGTAGGGTGGGTGGGTTCCTTTGGTGTTCTTGCCAGTGTCAAAGCAGGTCATGTGATGTAAGATATACCAGGCCCACTTGACACCGATATTGTTTAACAAACAATACATAATGACTGTAGTATTTTCAGCAATGTCCGTTTGATTTTTCTTTGGATGGACATTACAGTTAATCACCAAATCCAGTATGTGCCTCTTTAGGTCAAGAGAGGAGGAGGACAGGGTGGAATTCTTCTTATAGGCCACTTCAGGTTTCTTCAAAAACCGATGAACATCCGACAACGTCAATTCATGGTGTTTGTAAAAACCTTCCAGGTCAAGAAGATCGAAATACTCTCCATAATCCTTACGCCATGTGTCGTTTTCCTCATCTCCGGAAAAAAAGACATTTAAAGTATCCTCGGAGAGTTGGAAACGACGAACTGTGATCATAGAAGTAAGAATTACTTGAGTATTCGGCGGTGGGATGAGCGAATCGTAGTTCCAATGCAAGTTGGCGTAGAACTCGCGAACAGCCTTAGTGCTTGACATGGAGTTATGAAAGCAGTCACGTTCGATCGCTAGGGCAGACAAATGGTGGGAGGCAAGAAGCTGAGAAACAGAGGCAATAATCACTTGATACCTAGGGGAAGGATCGATCAAAGAACGAAAAGGAAAAGGGCTTCGGGGAAGAAGGTCCTTGTACCTGTTTACAGCCTCAATCAACACAAAAGAGGTATTACCAAATGGAATCAAATGATTATTAGATGAGGAAGCTGGAGCATTGATTGGAGCAGGACGTTTTCATCTATGAGAAGCCATGGAAACAAAAATGAGATGAAAAACATGCAAACAAGCAATAGCAAACCTCAAACACTGAACAAACACCACCAATGACGCCCAGGGAGGTCAAGATCAAGGTTTCTAGGTCGATCTAGGGCTAGGAGTGGGAGGTTTAGGTCAGGGTTTGAGAGCTTAGGGCTAAGAGGTGAGGAATCGGTCGTCTATTTTCTAGTTGAAAGGGAAAATAGGCGGCCGATCCAAATTTTAAGTTGGCTCAGCCCGCAAATCGGTCGAGTTCTGTGTATGGAAAGCTCGACCGAACGGTCCACTAAAGACTTACTCTTGGCTCCTGATCGGTCGAGTTTTTCAGGGTGAAAACTCGACCGAAGGTCAAACTGATCTAAAAGTCACATTCTTAGTTTCTAGCCATATACATGCCAATTAAATTCATTTTTCAATTCTATTATGTATAATTAACATACTTAGGCACATTTATCTCATCATTGGGCACTATTTTGTGATAAAACATGGAATTTGATAAAAACCCAAAAATAAGCAAAAACTAAGCATGTTTACAAGCACGTTAGGCACATTTAAGCATAGATAGGCAAAATAAGGTGAAGAGTGACATGACCAAACATATAAGAATGAGACAACTAGCTAGATCACTTGGCAATATCATCCAAAGCAACAATAAGCAGTTTAGATCAAATAACTTTAAATTGATCTCTAGCTAGAGGTTTGGTAAAGATATCCGCCAATTGATTTTCCGTGTCCACATGTGTGATATAGATATCCTTCTTGGCAATGTGATCACGGAGAAAGTGATGGCGAACCTCTATCTGCTTGGCTCTACTATGCAATATAGGATTGTAAGAAAGATTAATTGCACTAGTAGTGTCACAAAAGATAGGAGAAGCATCAAAAAATATGTTATAGTCTTGGAGCATTTGCTTCATCCATAGGACCTGAGCACAACAACTCCCGGCTACAATGTACTCAGCCTCAGTAGTTGGTAATGCCACAGTGCTCTGTTTCTTGGAGAACCAAGACACTAAGCATGGTCCTAGGAGAAAGCAAGTGCCACTTGTGCACTTTCTATCAACCAAACAACCTACGTAATCCGCATCACTATATGCTCTAAGAGTAAAATCCCTTGATTTAGGATACCATAGTCCAAAATTTTGGGTTTTGGCTAGGTACCTCAAAATCCTCTTAACAGCTATAAGATGTGATTTTCTAGGGCTAGATTGAAAGCGAGCACACAAGCCAACACTAAACATAATATCAGGTCTAGAGGAAGTTAAATAAAGTAAACTTCTAATCATACCTCTATAGAGCTTCTCATCTACTTTCTCACCTTCTTAAACTTTATCAAGTTTAGCGGTGTTGGACATGGGTGTATCCATTGGCTTCATATTCTCCATCCGAAAGTGTTTGAGTAGTTCATTTCTATACTTACCTTGATTGATGAAGTTTCCTTCTTTTGTTTGTTTGATTTGAAAGCCAAGGAAGAAGGTCAACTCACCCATCATGCTCATCTCGAACTCACTATGCATAAGAGAACTAAACTCCTTGCAAAGATTAAGATCAGTTCCGCCAAAAATGACATCATCAACATAAATTTGAATAATAAGAAAATTGTTAGAACTGTGTTTTAGAAATAAGGTAGAATCGAATTTTCCCATGACATACCCATTATCTAACAAAAAGTTCTTTAGTTTCTCATACCAAGCTCGAGGTGCTTGTTTGAGTCCATAGAGAGCTTTTTGCAACAAATAAACATGATTAGGTAGCTTGTCATTTTCAAAGCTCGGAGGTTGAGCAACAAATACTTCCTCCTCGATTGTACCATTCAAAAATACACTTTTAACATCCATTTGATATAGAAAGAAATTTTTATATCTAGCAAAAGCAAGTAACATTCTAATGGATTCAAGTCTAGCAAAAGGAGCATAAGTTTCATTAAAGACAATACCAACATTGGTTGTAACCTTCTGCTACTAAACTTGCTTTGTTTCTTACCACTTTGCCTTGCTCATCTAGCTTGTTGCGGTAGACCCACTTGGTGCCAATGATCTTTCTATCACTTGGTCTTGGCACTAGAGTCCACACACGATTCTTCTCAAATTGCTCCAGCTCTTCTTGCATAGCAAGGATCCACTCATCATCACCAAGGGCTTCTTTAATGTTCTTTGGCTCTAATTGTGAGATGAAGGCACTGTCTGCTTGTTCTTTGTTGTATGCAGCTCGTGTCTTCACTCTCTCGAATGGATTTCCGATGATAAGTTCCTTGGGATGATTCTTTGCAAAGTGGGGAGTAGGACCCTTTTTTTCTTCTTGTTCTTCTTCTTCAATCACTTGCTTGCCTTTGTTGTAAATGTTGAGATCTTTTAAGATAGGAATTAAGTCATCTGCAACATCATTATCCACAACATGCTTGCTAACAACAGGGTTAGTTTCAATAAACTTAACATTAATAGATTCCTTAATTTTAGACAATTCAATGTTAAATACTCTATATGCCCTGCTAGTAGTGCTATAGCCTAGGAAGAAAGCCTTATAATATTTCAGATCAAACTTGTCAAGAGAATCCTTCGTGTTTAAAACAAAACAAGGATATTTGAAAAAATGAAAGAAATCAATAGATGGCTTTCTAGCACGCCATAGTTCATAGGGGGTTTTCTTTAAAGAAAGTTGTGTAAAAACTCAGTTTTGCACAAAGCATGAGGTGCTAATGGCTTCAGCCCAGAACTTCTTAGGAGTGTCATACTCAAGAAGCATGATCCTAGCCATCTCTTGTAGTGATCTGTTCTTCCTCTCTACAACCCCATTTTGTTGAGGCGTACGAGGAGAAGAGAAATTGTGTGAATAACCAGATTTCTCACAAAAACACTCAAAAAGATTATTTTCAAATTCTCCCCCATGATCACTACGGATAGAAACAATCTGGCAAGAAGCTTCGTTTTCAACCCGTTTACAAAAACTCGAGAAAACATCAAGAGTATCACTTTTAGAAACGAGAAAGAAGGTCCAAGTATATTGAGAGAAATCATCAACAATAACAAGACAATACTTGGAACCACAAAGCATTTGCGTTCTCATTGGTCTGAATAGATCAATATGAAGAAGTTCAAGAACTCTCTTGGTACTCATGACTCCTTTGGATTTGAAGGAGGACTTGGTTTGTTTCCCTTGTGTACAAGGTTGGCATTCCTCATCCTTTTCAAAATCCAATTTGGGAAGTCCTCTAACCAAGTCCTTTTTTCTCAATTTCTTCATTTGATGCATATTCACATGACCCAAACGGCGATGCCAAAGAGAAATATCATTTTTATCCACTACCAAGCATCTATTTAGTATGGGCTTAAGAGCATCAAGAACAATAACATAAAGATTATCATTTCTAGTTTCCTTATATATAACATTGTGGGAGAGGGAATCTACAAGAAAGCATTCTAAAGAAGTAAACAACACAAGATATACATTGTCACAAAGTTGACTAACACTAATCAAATTGTGATGTAGGCCATCAACAAGCAACACATTTTTAATACATAGCTCATTGCCCACATCACCCTCACCTATGACCTTACCCTTCTTGTTTGGCGATCCTCCATTCTTTTTCACAAACTTGTTGAAATGGCTGATTTCTCCAGTCATGTGCTTAGAGCAGCCACTATCAACAATCTCTCTCTTTTTAACCTACAAGAAAGAAGGATGTCGGAACCTAACTCAAACTTTGAGATCCGGGATTAGCTTAGGGACCCATTTCATCTTTGGGTTGGTCCCCTTGGGCTTGTAAGGACAATAAGTAGAGTAATGGTCATCACATTTACAATGAACACAAACCATAGGGTTCTTAAAGCCGAAAGTCTCTCCATGGAAAATAAGAGGTTCAACACTCTTCTTCTTACCCTTGTTCTTACTCTTTTTCTTACCTTTTGGGGCAGTCTCATCATATCTCAAACCGCTAGTACCAACATGTTTGATAGAGTGTTCTAGGACATCATTGAGGGATTTTTTTCCCGAGAGAAACTTTTGCAAAGAAGATCTTAACTTGGCATTATCATCACTAAGGTTAATGACAGTACTAGAAAGACTAGCAAGATCATCTCTATCATGCAATAGGTCGGCCTCAAGACAGAGGGATTTACTATGAAAAGAATCTCTTTCTAAATCTATGCTAGCAACTTCATTACTTTGCAAAATAGGTGTAGAAGATAAGTCGTTTACTTGAGCAAGCAATTTGGAATTTTCAAATTTAAGCAAAATAGTTTCTCTTTGATAAGCATAAACTTCATTTCTCCTAGCATCATCCATGAGTTTGAGTTCCACATTTTTAGTTTTAAGAACATCAAGCTCATCTAGGCACTTTTGGTTTTCTATCTTAAGATTTTCAATATTTTTAAAATATACACCATTCTCAACCTCTACTCCATTATGTTGAAGCTCAAGGTCAAGAAATTGCCCTTTCAAAGAGTCTATTCTATCAAGGAGAACTTTTTCATTTTTATCAAGGATTTCAATTTAAGCATAAAGATCATCAACTATTTTGCCTAACCTTTTCCTTTTAGATTTGCATTTAGTAAAGGATGATTGACATTCATTTAGCATATCAATGATAGTTTCTTTAGGCAGCTCTAGCAAATTTACTTCACTTACCTTGCTTACCTCACTTACCTCACATACATCTTCACTAGTAGAGGCCATGAGAGCAAGATGGCATTCTCCATCCTCAGAGCTTGAGGAGCTTGAAGAAGACTCCTCCTAAGCTGCATGGGTTGCATCTCTTAATCTTCTTTCTTTCTTATCCTTCCTCTTGTACTTTCCTTCTCTCTTATACTCCTTATCTTTCATGTGGCTGCTCTTGTGATGGCTCTTCTTGGCCTTGGGGCAGTCACTCTTGTAGTGGCCTTTTTGACCACACTCATAGCACCTTGGAGTTGAAGAGGAGGGCTTGCTCTTGAAGTGTTTGCCATTTGAGTAGTTTTCCTCATGCTCATTAGGGCCTTCATCTTCACTTAAGGAAGGGATGGGGGACTTCAAAGCAAGTTGTTGTTGCCGCAACATTCCTTCAATTTGTTCTTTGAAGGTTGTGTCCTATATATTCTTGGACTCTTTTTCTTCTCTCTTCTCTTCCTCTTCTTGCTTGTCAAGCCTAGGCTCATTGGCTTGAAGATTACCAACCAGCTCCTCGGTTGATATCTCACTTATCTTGTATGCCTCTTCAATGGATGTCACCTTGGGCTCCCATCTCTTTGGAAGAGATCTCAAGATCTTCGAGTTGATGGTGCCTTTGTCTAGAACACTCCCAAAGGCTGCCAATTCATTTATGATGGCATTGAGCCTAGTGTACATATCAGCCACTCTCTCATTCTTACCCATCTTGAAGTTCCCTAGAAGACCACCAAGCATGTAGATCTTGGCTTCCTTCACTTGCTCGGTTCCTTCATAGGTGACACACAATTTGTGCCATATCTCATGTGTGGTATCCCATGAGGAGATCCAGTTGATCTCGGATGGAGTGAGGGCAGTGTAGATGATGCTCACAGCTTTGGCATTGAGTTGATCATGCTTCATTTCAGCTTTAGT
Source organism: Alisma plantago-aquatica (assembly GCA_963693085.1). Taxonomy (NCBI): domain Eukaryota; kingdom Viridiplantae; phylum Streptophyta; class Magnoliopsida; order Alismatales; family Alismataceae; genus Alisma; species Alisma plantago-aquatica. The sequence goes on along the minus strand of OY856414.1, from coordinate 853,601,458 downwards.
CCATGTAGTGATGTCCCCCTTTGGATCTTTATATTTGTGGTGGACTATCTTCCACATTTCATAGCTCACACCTTGAAGGTAGAACTGCATCCTTCTCTTCCAATAGAGGAAGTTGGTGTCGTCGAAGATCGGAGGTCTCATGGAGAAGCTTCCTTCTAGGTTAACCAAACCAAGTGATGAATCACCCATCTTCTCCTACTTGTTGAAGTTACTTGGAGAAGACCTGTTCAGATACCATTTGTTGGATCAATAGGCTCTAGAAGGGGGGGTTGAATAGAGCTTCACAAATTCTCAGAAGATAAATTAGACCACCAAATTATATATTTGAAAAGCTTAAACAAGCAGCAATTTGATGTCCTAATCTAACATTCATAGCAAGGATGAGAGATAGTGAAAAACAAGCACTTGGACAGGTGGTTTAGAGTGGTTCCATGTCCTAAACTTAGGAGCAATGTCAGTCCACTACCTAGAGTGGGTTAGTCTCTAGGATTTGTAATCTTGGTACTCTTATATTCCACAATAAGATTACAAGACAAAACAACCACACATCCAAGGGCTTAGTACCTCAAGCAAAGATATTCAACCTATAGAAGGAGCTTACCCACTTGAACCATGGAGTCTTCAGCCATCAACATGGACTTACCCACTCCTTTCTTCAAGTCTTATACCTTCAAGGGATTACCTATCTTCCTTGAGCGTTGCCTTGCTTCTCTCCTTCACTCAGAGATCGGAGCACCTATCTCCTTCACTTGAAGACCTAGAACAGCTTGCCTTCTTCAATCTTGAAGAACAACACCTCCTTCTCCTTCACTTGGAGAGGGATCTTCAACTTGACTTCAATAGGAATTGAGGTTGGAAGATGGAGGAGGAGAGCTTTACAACAATATAGGGAGTATCTCTCTTACACAGGAACCTATCTCACTCATACTCACAAATTTGACTTGAAGGTAGAGAGAGAAAGGGGCTCAAAGGCTTAGAACACTCTCAGCTATGCTAGAACTAAGTTTGTAATGAAAAAGCAGCCTTGGAATGAACTCCAAGTGTTCTATATATAGCTGAGGGTGTTGCTTTGAGTTAGGTGAACTCTTGGGCTGAAATATATCCATTTTCCTTCAAGAAAACATCTCTATTTTTGATCAAATAACCCACCAACGGTCACATCACTTTTTTCTGCAAATTCCGTAGAGTGCAATCGGTCAAGTTTCAATAAAGGTAACTTGACCGATCAAGTAAAAGACAAAACCGATATTCAAACGGTCGGTCGAGTTTGTCCTGGGGAAACTCAACCGATCATTGAAGATCGTTTTGGTCAGGAACTTGATCGGTCGAGTTCTGTGTAACCACAACTCGACCGATGCTATCTTCAAAAAATTGACCAAGATTGATCGTTCGAGTTTTTCCTGGGGGGAAACTCGACTGATTGACAACATGATGTCAATTTTTGAATATGCATCTAAAGTGATCTAACATTGGTGTTTTATGTCTCAATCAATTTTCTCACCTTAGTTACAAGTCAATTCATCATTACAAGTGATTACAAATATGTTCTAAGGTCATTTACATAGATTTCCACAAAAGCACATTTGTAGCTCTTTGACTTGAACTTGAGTCAAACTAGGGTTTTGGATTTAAGATCCTTTTCATGTACCTAATACCTGAGATAAATCTTTAATACACATATTAGATACATATGAATGGAATGGTTAAGTCATTATCAAAATATAGGCAATGTATAACCTCAGGTCAACATGAAGTTTCTTTAGGAATATGCTTTAATTTGATTACAAATTTTCACATCTACTTCACTTTATTTGTTATTAGTTGTAATTTACAATGACATTGTGTGTGTTAATGAGTGTTTGAGACAATTTCTTTGTTAATATGTATCAAAATAAAGTATATTATACGTTTTCTATCATGCTAACTATATCTTAATGTAGACTTTTTTTTGTAGCAACATCTTAATGTAGACTTTGATACAATTATAGTTATATTTTTGTAATTTTAATATATATTATTATTGGGAGTTTTTTTGCAACATGTCTCATTCGAGTATAATGGAAAGAAAATACATAATTTTAGATATAATTGATTAACATATAAACTTCTAAAATGGTGTACAAAAATTAACCTTGACCCCTACTATGTTTTTGAAGATACTAGTAGAAAGTCAATTTGGCACACCCGAGTTCCGCCCATGTGCCCCAACAAATCCAATTGTATCAATATGGCACAAAAGGCCATACCGAAATCCGGGCCTAATCCCAACCAAACATGGTCAATTTTGTTTTTGGTCCATCTTTTATTTTTCATCAATAAAGCCTGGTTTTAAGGTGCAACAACATTTAAGTCGTACTCCTTTGTGTTGCCATAACTAGATATGACGTGCTCAACATTTGAAATTAGTTTACTTGACGAGAGAGGGAGAGAAGTCAAGTAATCCTTAAGCCCCTATTTGGTTCCAGACTGAAACCGGATCGGCGGCTGTCGCGTAGTGACAGGTCAGCGTTTTTGGATCTGGATCGGCGCATTTGGGCGTTTGGTTCAACATCCCAGAACAGTCCCGTTTCGGGGTTCCGTAATCCCAAAACCCGGACCAACTCAGTCCCGGTCTGAGAGGGATTTCATTTGCAACCCGGTTTCAATCTCCCCCGCTCCCTACTTTCTCGTCCCGACACTCTCCTCTCCTCCCCCCCACCCCCCGCACCACGCGATACCCCCCTTTACTCCTTCTGAGCATAGGTGCTCAAGGAAGATGATAACTGGGTCTAGGAGTAGGTGTAGGTCAGCTTTACTTGTTCCCCCGTCCACTCGGCTCTGTCCCGGCACCGGCGTGTGGTGGTAGCAGGTGTTTTGAGAATGCAGTTGGTAGTAGGGTGTTGCCATGGCAGTGCTGCAACTGGGAGGCGGTTCACAGGGCGAATAGGAGGGCGTAGCAGGCGGCGAATTGAAAGCAGGTAATGGCATTGTGTTGTCCAATCTCTTCTTCCCCCTACTGTTGTCACGTCGCTCATCAATTTTGCAGGAATTGACCATCGTGGAGCATCCCCAATCAAGAAAAAGGTAGCTCTGCTATAAATTTGGGGCAGTGGTCGTCCAACTCCTCTCGTTTCACCTTGTGAGTGTCGTCAACCTCCTCACAGACGCCTTCGATTCTGACAATTTTTGTAGCTGCTTGACAACCTGCTCAGATCCAACACCAGTCCTTCCACGGTAAGTGCATTGTGTTCTTCCGCTGTTATTTATTTGTAGTTGTGTCCGTGTTTCTTGATGTTCCAGTTATTAGTAGATACTAACCAGTGTGTTTGGTTTGTGTTTCTATTTTTTTTGCTACTGTGGTGTGGTGTGTGTGGGCGGCGACGGCACTTCCGGTGTTCAGTATGCTCTCTGACCCTCTCACACCATGATCATTGCCAGTTTTTGCTGATGTGGTGTCCGTTTGAGGGGCACGACATCCCTTCCTTCTTCTCTTTTTGATCCTAGTCCATTCCACCTTAGTTTGAACGGTGCTTTTTTCATTGTTGTGAACTTTGTTCAAACTGAAATACAATTCAACCTTGATAATTTGATTGTCCATTGGTTTTTGTTTAATCATATATACTATTTTTGATCCGTGCAATAGTGTTTATCTGAAATGAATTCCCTGTAAAATGTAAATGTAACAAGATTGGGAAAGCAAATACAAAGGAACACCATGTTTGAGTCAAAACAATATCTTCCTAGCAAGGGCAGTCAGTTGACATCCATTCATTTTTTGCTTTATCATATTTCTTGGATAACTGTTTCGGTGTATGTATCAACCGACTGTCATTGTTATGTAGTCAAAAAAATTATGTGTGTTCCCCTGTTTGAATATGAGCTCATTGAATGTGAATATATAATTACTACTCACAATAGTATTCATGCATGTCTTACTAATTTTGTTTTTATACAAATATGCAAACTTACTAGATAATCAAATGTGCAAACTATATTGGAGATGCTTAAATGATATCATCATCATTTTCAACAAAGACTAAAGTCTACAAGGACCGTTACTTGTCCTTGAGAGGGCCTTATGATCCATGCCTGCTATGTGTTCTAAGGAAGAACAAGAGTGACTATTTTTTGTTGTGGGAGAAAACTAGGGTTTAATTTGGGTACTTGAGTCTTGATTCGGTTGGGATTGGTATCACTTGTCGATTTGTATAATAATTTGGGGTAAACATGAGAAATCAAGGAAAGGAAAAATTACAAATGATTTGTATAATAATTTGGGGGTAAACATGATCCATTCCCTATAGTTCGTACTCATAATAATAATTGCATATGTTTGATGTGTTGAAATAATGACACCATTATATATCAAACCATTATATATCAATCCATTCCCAATAACAATGCCGCCATTATATAATTATAGCATGTGATTATTAATATTACATGTTCTTGCTTATTAACCGCTAACATATAGTTCGTACTCACAATAATAATAACATAAGTTATTAAAGAGTCAACTCAATTAACTTCTTCAGACTTCTAGCACATGATTATTCAAATTACATATGTTTCTTATTCTAGACATGTATTTTTTGATGTGTATGTATAAGTAGAAGTACTACAAAATTTACATGCAACTTGCTAAAAACTCGATTGAATTATCACTTGACTCCCTTCAATGCTTGTCGATTGTTAATATATAATCAATAGTCACAATATATTAAAAGAATCTAGTCTCATGCCTTATAGGTAAGTAAGATAATATGCAACTGAAATAGTTTAATTAGCTATTCAGTAAGCTTGGGAATTGAATTGACATGTATCAAATAATATTTGAATTGTATAATGAGTTAGACGTCTGTATTGTTCAATCTCTTTGAAATTGAGTATGATATATACATAAGGATTAATATGAGGTGGTTACATTCTATGATTAGGGAAAAGGTGAGAATGAGTAGATGAATATAAGAACCTAACTGTAACACTGAAATGATAAGGTAGATGATGCTAATAAATGCTAACTCAATTCAGTGATCAGAATGTAGTACATGTATGCTTTGTAATATGTATGTGGGATGTCATATTTTTTTCATAGTAGGATGCATGCTATATAAAATGCATCTTAATTAAGTCAATAATGTAATGAAGATATACTTGCATAGGCCCGTTGTTACGACCCGCGTCGAGCTTAACCTGTAAGTAGGCTGCTAAGCATGTGTTTTAGCTGCTTTGCTAAGCTGTAAGCTTGTTTTTGTTAATAATGTTTATAACAGATATGATATGTGCTTAGTGTGGATCCTAGCCCTTAAAACGTGTAGGATCTTACGCTTGAAGCGTTGCCAGAGTAATCGTTCGAATCCGACCTTCGAGTCAAAAGTTGCATGTTTTTGGGCTTGTAGGGACCCGTTTGTAGTTTTTGGAAGTTCTTGGACATTGCGTTTTGGCCCCTAGGTTTTCCTCCTTATCTATTATTTCTCACTTATCTCGTTTCATTTTTCCAGAAACAAGAGAACGCAGAAGCGTTCTTCTTCTTCCTTCACGTGTGAGAGAGAGAGAGAGGGAGCTAAGAAGGGAAGGATGTCTTGGAGCCCTGGAGTTGCTCCGGCCTGCAGCTGCGGCCTTCCTTCTTCCCTCCTTCCATCTTCTTCTCCATCAAATCGATCCAGCTAGTAGTAGGAGCTGCGGTTGCAAGGAGATAGCATGAAGATTAGGGTGCAAGAGCAGCCCTAGCTCGTCTTTCTTTCCCCCTCCAACTAGTCCCTGGTGGTGTGCACCTTTTGCAAGTGATTTGCAATGCAAATCGAGGGTTTTGCCTGTCGATTCGAGTGAAATCGACATCTGCAGGTCCGTTTTTATTTTCTGTCTGTGCGCGGTTCGGCTGAGTTCGTGTTTTGGTCGGCCGAGTTCCTTGTTTAGGATTTCGAACAGCGTTTTTGTCGGCCGAGTTTGGTCTTGAATCGGCCGAATTTCTTTTGTAGGTAAACGAGCTGTGTTTCGATCGGCCGAGTTTCCCAGTGGATCGGCCGAGTTTCCTGCTGATCGGCCGAAGTTGGTCGGCCAAGTTTCAGAAACTGTGAAGTGATCGGCCGAGTTTCAAGTTGTGAGTGGCAGTTCATTCAGAAATCATTATTTAACTCATTTTAAGTGCTTAATTGCTTTAGTATCAGTTGGTATAACTTCTAAACAGTTTAGCACATATAATAGTTTATTATAGATTCAATGGAACTTGAGATACGTAATATGATTGATGAAAAAGATGGAATTTCCTGTTTTACAGTTACAATGCATATGCTGAATAAAGATGGTTGTTTAGCAATGAATTTGAATAAGTGGAATTGAGTCATGTTAAAAGATGACAGATGATATATATATGAGTTTTTAAGAGATGTTCAGAATGTGAAATAAGTATGAAATGTGTTTTTCCTGTTTAAGTGTTTATATGTTAATCAGTTAATAGACTTAGGTGCCCTAACACCGTAGAACCCCTTTGAGAGGTCTGCAACCAGGGGGGTGAAACTCGTGTTGCAACAATAACTGTGCTTGTGTCACGGTGGCACGAGGATAGAGAGAGACAATGTTGCAACAAGAACCGTGCTTGTGTCACGGTGGCACTGTGGAAAATAGGGGTTATTCAACATTAATCCGTGCTTGTGTCACGGTGGTAACCCGGTAAGACTCTCCGCCTGTGTGCTCAGGTTTGAGGAGGAGTCTAGAGTTCACTCTTTTGAGAGTGTAGTGAGGCCTTGTGAGCCTGAGGCCTTGTGAGCCTGAGAGTCCTGCAGCAGACCAGGGCTGGCAGTCAGACTTAGCATTTCCCGGGTGTGTCGCTAAGTCTTATACGGTGGAATCGTAATTCGCTACAGATCTTTATATGCAGAGTACACTGCATATGATTAGGGCATAATAAAAATATAAATATGAATCACATAGGATCGTAGTAAATTTAATATGTTAAGAGATTTTAACTTCTATGCCAATTCTCTATAATTGTTTAATTGTTTAAGACATCTGATGTTGCGTAGAAATGAGATAGTTATCTGTAAATCTGTTGTGTCATTAGAACTGCCCTGTTTAATACTGCACTTATGCTTTATTTCAACTTTATATAATTGATGAGTTATTTAGTGATAGCTAAATGAAATGCTATTCACTGAGCGAGTAGGCTCATTCCTCTACTCAAACATTTTCAGGTCAGCATCAGCAACAGGAATCGGAAGGATCGTTTCATCCTAACGCCTAGTCTATAGAAGGTTTGTAGTTAGTCTAGTTAGAGGTCTCTTAGTCCTTTCCCCTCGATCCTTGGAACATGGTGTGGGTGAGAGAGAATGTGTATGCGGAATGTGTATAAAGATGTAAATTAATTGGTATGCTTACCTTATGTCGAATAATGTAATATGCTATAGACTCTGTTTATATTTCTAGTCAGTTTAATAGAAATGCTTCTGCAGTTTGTTTAGCTTTAGTTTACAGCATAAATCTGGTTAACCTTTTAATGTTTTTAAACCGTTTTAAAATGTGATGAGTGGTTGGCTTGTGTGTAAATCCCATCTGTCGCGCCCTAATCTCGTGGTTTGTGGCTAGTGTGAGATCGGGGCGTGACACCCGTGTTGTTGCAATTTGGATAGTATTTGTAAATAGGTTGACAAAAATTATAGAATTTGGACTAATTCCCCGAGTTTGAAACCTGAATTTCAGACATTTTATTCCATTTACAGAATGTCTGGACATAATTGACCAAATGTAAATAGGTAAACGTATAAGTTTACATTGATGGTAGAAAATCCTGCTTAAATAAAATGGAATACATTACTGAAAGGGTTCATTGCAAGTAACATGGGTACACAAATTTATTCATAACTATAACAACAACCTATTAGATGTCAGATTTCATAACTCATCCCATGTACTCATTATATATTTATACATGCTATAAACACCGCTCACATTATTTATATATTGCAGTACATACGGGAGTATGTCTTCCACTGACCCCAAGTTCCGTTTTATATGGTTGAGAGACAGTGACGACGCTTTAGTTTCAACACTGAGGAGGCGGTATGATATGGGTAGGTGTATCGATGGACAGTTGAATAGGGATGCATAGAGGGAGACGGTCTGTGAGATGAAAAATAGGATGTCGAGGCCGGACTTAACGATGGACCAGGTGAAAATAGGTGGACGAACCTCAAGAGGGACTATGTCAAACTTAAGCTTGTAATCAACAAGAGTGGCGTCAGATGGGATGAAGTTAGGAACAAGCCAAGGCTGCCCGACACCCCTAAGTGGAAGGAGAGCCTTGTGGTACTATAATAACCTTACATTGACCCAAAACTAGTCCTTGCCACATTTAAATATTGGTGTCGTAATAAACGTTTTTTTTTTCAAATTTAGGTAAACAAAGATCTTGCTAAGTTGGTTAATCAGCCCTTTCCCCACTACTATGGCATCCAGTTGATGGCGAGGAGGAACATTGCTAGAGGACATCATGCAATGTCTTCTACAGATAGACAAATACCGTCCGACGTCGCCTTTGAGGAAGAAGTTGTTGCCGACCTAGATTCATCTAATACACCACTGCCCTCAGAAACATCCATTGTAGAACCGGACTTAGGCGCACCCGAGATGCAGAGTGAGGCCGACACCGGGGGAGGTGGCACAGATTCCCAGGGTGTTGCGGGAAGGAATCCTAATAGCCATAGGCACAGGAAGCGGACATCCTTTCCACACGAACGATGCATCCTTTCTAATGAAGTGTTATCTGAATTCACACAAGTGTACACAAAGGTACACGAGTTGGGCACATGTGTCTCCAGTAGAGCCATTGAAAAAGAGGAGTTTGCAACAATTTTACAACATTTCAATGACAATTTTCCTGAAGCCCCTACACAAGTGTTTACAACTCTTGTGAACGCCATCAAGGATTCGACAAACCGTACGATCTACCTCAGCCTCACCGACACCCCACAGAAACTAACTATATGGTTGCATGATCTTAGGGAAAGATCCCACATAGGTAGTGCACCAGCCCGACCTTCAATGGCATCCGATTATGTGCCATCTCAGTAGGGATATGCTTCGCAGTCGCCATCATCAAACTTTAATGGCACTACAAGTATACCATCTATGTGGTATACTGGAAGCAATGCTGGTGGCACTAGTGGGAATAACACATGTCCTTCAACATCATAACTTAGAGCAGGGTTCGGGTTATGATTTGCTTTCCAGTATCATTTATCAATGAACTTCAGGATTTTAGTTTGTGATGATGGTTTATTTATTTACGAACAGGAAAACCATTTCGTTGTTGTAATAAATACGATGCATCCGTACATTTATAGCGCATCAATTTTATTCATATTTAATGTTGATGTTGTTCAGTTTCATTCACATATATCATATTATGATCATGTTGCTACTCTTTTTAATGTATGAATCATGAAAAGTTTGAAATCATTTTGGTTGTAGGCATCATGTCTGGTAGTGGGCATACAGAACCAGTAGACCTCCTACCACAAATTATAGATATCGTGACTAGTACAACTCAATAGCTGAGTCAATAGCTAACTCCATCATGGATGATATTTTTGATGATGATGACGTACCTCCTTCAATACCTAGATCAGTTAGTATTAGGAGTGGGCACCAAAAGGTGCTAGAAATAATGATCAGTCATGAACAGAGGGCTTATGACCTATTCCGAATGTGTTCACAAACTATAAATGCCCTTGTAGACAAGCTTGAGGATCGTGGCTTGTTAAAGAGTAGTAGAGGAGTCTCATTAGTTGAGGTTGTATGCTACTTCCTTCAGATGGTTGGCTATGGCCATACCAATCGTGCTTTGGCGGAGGACTACATCCACTCTAGCGAAACCATCAGCAGAAAGTTCAATGAAGTATTGGACACGGTGTGCGCGTTGTGCAATGACTATATTGTCATGCAAACCACAAATACAAACACACATTGTCGTATATCGGAGAACCCAAGGTTCTACCCTTACTTCAAGGTAGTAACCGTCATCCACTGTAGTATTTATTATTGTTCAGTTTTTTTGTATGTTGAAACTCAATTATGGTATTGTAGAATGCCATCTGTGCTATTGACGGGACACACATTCCAGTCTTGGTAAGACGTGACAAGCAAAATCGTTACCGAGATAGAAAAGGGAATGTCTCCCTGAATTTCATGGTTGTTGTAGACTTCTCAATGGAGTTTACATATGTACTCACTGGATGGGAGGGCTCGGCCACTGACCAAAAGGTCCTACAAGCAGCAACGACTACAGTCAGTTTTAAAGTCCCTCCAAGAAAGTATTACCTAGTGGATGCAGGATACGCAAACACTCGACAATTTCTTGCACCGTATCGCAACACAACTTACCATATATCTGAGTATCGGGGTAACAGACATTCCTACAACAACAACAAGGAAATGTTCAACCACCGCCACGCTCAGTTGCGTAATGTCATAGAAAGAGCATCCGGAGTGCTTAAGAGGCAGTTTTCCTACCTTAAAAAGGGGGTGACATATCCTATTCATTCGCAGTGTCGCCTCGTAATGGCTTTATGTATCCTCCACAATTTCATACGTTGCCAAAATGATGGTGACGATATCATCAAAGAAATACCAGACAATAGTACAACATCTGTCGTCCCACCCAATGGCGTCGATCTAAGTTCGCTACACCGAACAAATGCGGCAGTTGCAAGGGAGGGTGATGTACTACGTGAAACTATTTCCACTTTTATTTGGGATACTCGTTGAACTGACTTTGTAGTTATCCTCATTTCTATACAATATAAAAACTCATGTACGAGTTGACATGTGTTGTGCCCCTCTTTGTTTAATAACAATGTTAGCGTTTTACAACTGATGTATGTTGCACATGTGTTCTCTAATTATTCTAGCCCCTCAACATTTTATATGCCCCGTAATAAAAAATATCACATTTTGTTTGATTAGGTTGTCAATCTTGAAATGGAGAATGGAATGTTGCAGTGTACATGTGGGCTCCAGTGCTCCAAACGAGTATACATGGATGCCACAGATGTGGCAAATGGCCGGTTTGAAGACAACAACCCACACAGGACATATTTTACATGTGGTAGGGGAGTTGTTCCAAACATATGTCACATGATGTTGCCCGCGCACCGCGTACAACATACACTTTCCACGCTAACTGTAGTTAGGGATGTGCTGGTAACACAACTTGCATATGCACGTAATAAACGCAAGACATGGTCAAAACAATGTGACTTTGTAAGTTCCACTAGAGCAGACACAGACTGGCTAAGAGCGGAAATTGAAGTGTTGCTGGGGAGGCGTCCATATCTATGCGAACGACTCTACCTCCCGAGTGATAATGACTCTTCAACGGAGGAAGAGGGATACAATACATCATAAATGTAATATAATTATATGTAATGAAGTGTGGCTTCACTACATGTTACAACATTCAACTGCGACTAACGAACTACTTTCGAACCTAAGTCTCATATAGAGACATATGTTTTGAAGCCAAGTTTATGTTACTAATCATTAATCGTGTTTTAGATGTTGGTGAATCTATCTGAAGTTCCGAGGTGTGATTGTGGTCCGGTTGCAGCATTGCGAGTTAACACAGAGGATGCAGGGTTATATGATTTTGGCATTCTGAGTCAAAGGCCAGGAGAAATGTATTATATATGTCCTTCTAGAGAGGTGCGCTAGTACAACCACAAATACTCAGTTGCACTAGCTAAGTAAATGGTGTATTTGTTGTTTTTAACTCAAATTTGGGAAATATTTTTAGGGAAAAGACCGATGCAAATACTTTCATTGGGCAGTCGATCTCCCCCCAACAACTGATTCGCTGAAGGCTGAAATTACATTACTAACTTACGAGTGCAAGTTAGTATGGGGCCAGGCGATGAACATGAAGGACTTTGTTGGAATCCATCACGACTTCCAACATCTTTACACCTCTAAACAGTACGAGTATGAAGTTTTACAAGCCTCCGTTCGGAGGTTGGAGGATAGTTGTACTCTGCTTTTGGATACTCCTTCACCCCCGATGACACCATAAATTTGTTGTTACACTTACATCGCACACTTTGTATTTTTCTTAATTCTGTGTGATTCTTATGGATGTATCACATTATATGCCATATGTTATTTGATCACGAAATCCTAACATTCGAATTATATCTGCAATTATGTTATTTTCTTAATTCTGTTCAATTCTTATGGATGTTAATTGCAATATTATATACATACATAATTTTGTAATATGGCTGCACAACAAACTACGACGTATGTTATATGGTGTAGAGAGCTTGATATGGTTCTCAGAGGTTTGATGAGAACCCAATATCACATGGGGAGATGTGCGAATGGAGTATATACTGCTCAAGCTTGGAAGGAGGTGTGGCGTCACTTTCTGCACATAACAGGGTGGTCTTACATTTCTTTGAGCGAGCTGCAACTGCGGTGGCAGCACATCATGAGAGAGTTCATAATAGATAATCTTTTCATTTTAGGAGATTTAGTGCCTCCCCCGCCATTAGCCGTGCAACACGGCGTTCAATGCAACTTTATGACTACTCGTCGCACCTATCCACCAACACTTATTGAGTACCTTACGAATGACGAAAACAACAATAACGCATGAAGTTGTAACATATTAGCTCAAACTTGTATTTGTTTATGTTTGGTTGTCTCCAATTTTTATTTCTTTATGTTGTACAACTTATGGGCACAATCAATTTTTTTTCCATCGTTTGATAAAACATCTACTTTACGATTTTGATTACAAGACTTACATTGCGTTAAAACTTGCATTTGTCTATGTTTGCTTGACAACTTATATTTCTATACATTAGTGTAAGTATTACTTTTCTAGTGTCATTGTGTGCTCGTATTTTTAAAATTTTTATTAAATGTAGATGCCGCCATCGAGATCAAAGTCACTGACAAAGTATGAAAAGATATTGATGTCTCCATCAAAGATAAAAAAATATGTTAAAGAAAACCTTGTATGCAAAAAAAATTTGTTGCGAGACTTCACTTAATGGGGGCAAATATGAGAGACAGGAACAAGGAAAGGAAGGGGTCAATCACCCTGTTTGTCATCTGCCATTGTTGTTTGACTGGCCAAAAGACGACGTCAAATAACAACCCATTCAGCCAGTGCAGGAAGAATGACCCGTTTCATGGGACGAATATGATGAGGCCCTGAAGTGGGCCAACTTAGATGGTTATACCTAGGATCAACATAAATCATCGTTCACACCGCCATCTTAGCATGTCTGTATGGATGTGTAGAAGTAGGCCTAGGCAATGCCGCTCATGTTTTTTCCGCTCTTCCTTCGTTCATGATGCATTTGTCAAGGACCAAAGTATGCTATTATCCCTTATTTTGGGCGTTATTTAAGTTCAAATGAAAACTTCTTCTTTTTGTCATTTATTTTATTATGGAAGAATTATGTGTAACTGTGGTATGGACATGTTTATATTCAAACGATTATGCTACATGTGCGTAATTTTATGTACTGTCATGACAATTTCAATTATCTTGTCAGTGACAAATTATTGGATCGAATACGCATAACTATATACATAAATATAAGATGCCACACAAGACAAGACAATTGTATGTTATTTATTTAAAATAAAATATAAAAAGAGCATACTCATCTTATATCCATACCACTAAACAACAAACAATATCATCCACATTGTGTATGGACATTTTTTTTTTCAAAATTTTTACTTGTATTGTAGTGCCATCACAGCTTCACATATTGTGTAACTATTAAGCCATTTCTGTTAGAAGAGGACAGAATACACAGATCCTGACTAGGTTGTCAAACAAAATCAGACTGCATCCAGACTGATAACCAAACAGAATCAGACTGAAACCAGACTCAAACCAGATCAACTGACTAGAATCAGACTGAGTTACCAAATAGAATCAGATTGGATCCAGACTATACCAATCCAGATCTACTGACTAACCCCGCCCAGTCCAGTCCAGACTACAGAATCTCATTCCCAAACCAAACAGGGGCTAAAATTCTACCAATTGCGACCTACAGGTTTTTGGCAGCCGACCCTTCTTTATGCGCTTTTCTGGTGGGAAGACCCTTCGCCCAACCGCCGGTCCTTGAACTTTTTCGTTGCGCACTATCGTGTGTCACGGTGATGATGAACCGAGGACCAAGTTCGTAAAGAACACATACGCAAGCCGCCACATGTGGCACCGTCAGGACCCACGAAAGCTTGCACTATTTTTGGCTGACGCCGCCACAGGCTTAGGACATGAGCTGGGACCCACAGCGGCAGCTGGGCGACCTCGCCTAGCCGTGGCCTTTAACAACTGAGAATATAGTATGGAAAGTGGTCATGAGTGGGCCCACTAGAGCCTCTGCCCCCCAAAAAGCCAGCGAAGGAATACGACTCGGATCGGAGTAGTGTTGAATATTTCTGTAAGGTAGGTAGGGTTGAGCATCGGACCGGGCTGGCCTGACCCAGCCCGCTACCCGACCCGTGAAATCCGACCCTGGTATTCTAAATGGGCGGGTCGGGCCAGTGTTTTAGGCCCATTTTCTAATCCGGGCCGGGCTCGGGCCACCATAAACCCAGACCCGAAAACCCAATACCCGACCCGCATAAATAATATATATCATATAATATAAATATACAAATATGTATGTCATTTTAAAACTTCTTTTTCCATATTAGGATCCACCGTCTAATGATTGATATTAATCAGCCAACTCCCCCTATCCTAATAGTTGGTTATAATAACAAGTCTAATAGCTAATCGGTATGAATCAACAACTAGCAACAGCATTGTAGATTATTAATTTGTCTGCTCATTCATATTATGTTCAACCTTCACGCAAAGCACCGCCATTCCTAACACAACGTCATTCTGAAATTTAATAAATATGTCTACAACAAATATCTTTCTACTTACATACAAATTCAACATTGATTGTAAATCAAACACGTCATTTTGATGAAACCTATTGTTAAACGGGCTGGCCCGAGCCCGACCCGAAACCCATATTTTTTATACGGACCGGGTACGGGCTCGTCTTTCTTAAAAAATTTTGAGCCAAAACCTGGCCCGTGACCCGCATAATAATATGGATATGGATCTGGGCTTGTCAAAACTCAGGATGACCCGGCCCGATGCTCATCCCGTGATGGCCACTCCCGTCTCACGTGAACCGGATTCCCCACTCCCTCCAATCGGTATATAGTTTCGACCATCCGAAGTCCCAGCTCCGGCCATTGCTTGCTAGACGACCTCAGAAGCTGAGCTCCGTTCTAAAAGTCTTCTACTCCGTCTTCTAAACCTCCTCCGGCTCTTTCCAAACCAATCGGGTCCAGATTCCCTGTTTCCTTCTTGCTGTTTCCTCCCTGTTCCGGCTAATATGATCCTTCCACGTTGATAGCTGTAGTTTGCATTGTTTTTTATTTAAAGTCGAATCGACGAAAGACTTAGGGACCTTGTATATATAATTTTTGCTGAAACGAGCGGGGAATCAAACTGGAAAAGTCTTCCAGTTTCCTAATATATACACATCCTCGTATCTTATACTTAACGGAAAAATAAGTGCTTTTGTTTTATAAAACAAGAGCTGAATACCTATAGTATGGTCGATAACAAATAAATATGGATATCCTAATGGAGTACGCCACCCTTGAAACAATTTCTACCGAGAGTATAACCTATTTTATAACTAGAGCTGGCAAAAGCTGACTCGACCCGAGAAATCCGACCCGCCCTACCCGCAACCCGAACCGATTAAACTCGAAGAAAATATAAATCCGAACATAATCGATTCGAGCCGATGTTGACTCAAAATCCAATATGACCCCGAATTGTCAGACCGAAATCCGACCTGACTCGACCCGACCTGAAAGAATAAAATAACTCAAACCAAAAATTTATACCAAAACTAACCCAACCCAAACCCGAGTTGACTTGAAAATACAAAATAGCCCGAAGGGACCCAACCCGATACTAACACAATCCAAACTCGACCCGACCTGAAAGAATAAAATAACTCAAATTATCTAAGACCCGTAATGACTCAACCTGAAATGACCTGACCCAAACCTGACCCGACCGATTGCCATCTCTATTTTATAACCAATAAGAAAAATATTTGGGTAGTAATTGTGCCTCCAAAACCATTGTGTCAGACTTATTATTCCGCTTGTGTCCCGAAAATTGTTGTCATACATTTAGCTAAAAACACATCACTAGAAAAATTAATAAGGTTTGTATACGACAGTGATTAAATGGGACACACTTGAGACATCAAGTCTGAGGGAACATAGTAGTTGTCAAATTGGACATCTGACATAAAGATAAGCTCCCATTATACCCACATTGTAAAATAAAAATCTTAATCCAAGGTAAAATTGTAGTCTAACTTTGAGAAAGTTTTCGAGTTTCACCTGATTTTATCCACAATGACTCAATTTAAAATAATTTAGCTTCCTCAATCATTATATATTCTAATCTAATATCCAATAGTGAATTATATTAATCCAACAACATATAATATAAATCACATCAATTTGTTGCAAAATATTTATGAGTCTTAATCAATAATCCACTCATTTACTATGAAAGTGAGATGTGTATCACGTTGTCATGAAGATTAATGAGGTTAATATTGTGACCAAAACATATAGCCTAAAATCTGAATAGAAAGTATCAAAATATTTTAAGCACTTCATAAGCGATGACTTCGTACGTGATCTTGTTCTTAATAGAAAGTATCAAAATATTCCAAGCACTTCACAAGCGATGATTTTGTATGTGATCTTGTTCTGATGGACCTGCCTTAGGGTCACTTAAATCAACCTGTCAACATAAAATACTATTAATAAATCTATAAATATTTTGTACATACCAAGTTTATATAATATTTCACACCTGTAATAAAAGTTGCATGAATCCTCCAGAAGAACTTGTAGTATCATGTGTCAAAACCTAGAAACATATAATATCAAAGATTTTATTATATTTAGATGGTAACTTGAAAATGTGAAATTTTTCTACCATTTCAAAGTTATTAATAATACCTCATTGTAACCACTTATTTTAATGATACCATAAGCATCATTATCAATACCGTTAGAATAGCCAACATTTGCAACCTAAGCAAAATGTGTATTAGACTTTCTAAGAAAATGTTTAATAAGCTAACTAAATGTAGTTACTTACATCCATAGGTTCAAATATTCGAGAAAGTTGTTGGCTATATTTTGTTTCACCTGGTATAACATGTCCTTGATCCTATAAATTAATTGTAAAAAAATAAAAAATATAGTTAAAAACTTTATGTCTAGAAGTAACATATTTTATGTTGAATACCTTTTGTGTTTGTATCCGTTTATTCTTTACATGTCTTCTCTTCTTGCAAGCTCTTTCTAATGCGCCTAACAATCTTTTGGAGGACTTTGGTTTAGATGCCTTATGTTTGATTCCTTTCACAAATTTTTGGTTGGGATTACCTTCACCATTTTGTTGGTCCTCTGTAGTATGTTGCTCACAAGGATCAATGCTTATGTCTTGTGTATGGTCACGATTTGACAAATCTCTTAGTTTTGATTCAATAGCTTTAGATATATCTCCATGATACCCCGAAGCAAGTACATATGTTTCTTGAGTCAATGATGCTTGTGCAGCTACTTGCATATACATATGACATAATTATTTGTATCTCATTGATATACTTGAGCTCTGATCTAGAGACGTATCACATGAGATGTTGTCTCTACTCATATTTGACTTTGTATTTTTTGTCCATCTTCTCATTATGTATATTTTAGGAACCCTTTTGACATTATGAATAGAATAAACTTTCAATGCATGACAACATAAAACTCCAACAAAAGTAAACTTTTTGCAGCTACATTCAATAAGTCCCTCGTCTAAATCAAAAGTAACTGTATGAAAAATAGACTTCTTAGGTGGGACAACTTTGTATGTTGATATTGATCCAACAACACTGATGGGATACATACCACAATCCCATGTCAACCATAACTCAGATTGTAATATTTTAAAAATTGCAGGAGTGTGTACTTGACTTGTATGCACCAAAATTTCAACATTTTGTGGTAGTGATGGCCTAGTTTGGTTTTCTTTAACATCAGCTTTCATTTCTTCATAGCGTCTATCATCAATGAGGTCTTCAAAATGTTGAAAGAAACACAATAAATCATATTGATAACCAATATATCTCTTAAGGTGACTATTCATGCTCTCACTGTGTTGTGTGCTAAACATATCAGCACAGAAGGTTTCCCTTCCATAAACTAAGCCCCATTTTTCTTTCAAGTGAAATTGTTGATTTAACCATGAATTATCTCACAAACCATATCTTTCAATTATGTGGTTCTTGGATTGTAAGAAATCTGCCTCTTCATCATGGTCATAAATGCAACTGCTAAAATCTTTAGAAAAACTTTGATACTTTTCAAACACATCACTCAAGTGTTTAGTTGCATTCTGGTACATATGCCAAATGCATAAACGATGAAATGTTTCTGGCCATTCAGAAGACAATTCTTTTACCATTGTAGAATCTTGATCTGTGAGAATAGTTTTTGGTTTCTTCCCCATCATTATTTGAGAAAATGTTTTAAACAACCAAGAAAAAGTTTCAGAACACTCATCATATAATAAGGCAGCCCCAAAAATAATACTTTGCCTATGATTATTCACACCAACAAATAGTGCAAAAGGCCTCCCATCTTTATTTTTCCTATACGTCGTATCAAAACAAACAACATCTCCAAAGTAATTGAAGTCTAGTTTCATTCTTGCATCTTCCCAAAAATATTTCTCATGAGATCATCAACATCAACCTGAATAGCATAAGAAAAATTTGGATCAACCAGTTATTGATTTTGTAAATATTCCAATACACAACCAGTATCTCCCCCCATCATTTTCATTGATCCTCTTTTAGATTTAGGTAATTCCTGTAATCTTATGAGATGAATCCTAGTTTCTCTCTTCCACCAACTCTTTTGGCCATAAGAGATATGATTGCTTTGGGTGTTATGCCAGATTGATCAGCTAAATCTGCTTCAATGGTATGTGAAAGAGTCATTTTCCTATGAGACCGCAATATAAAATTTTTACTAGGAAAAACTATATTATGTGAATGTTCTGAAACAAAGCTGACAAGCTGATACTTTCCATTGCCCTGTCTCTGAATTTTTTATATGAGCTAAGCAACCACACCTACTTTCCGGACGAGGATTTTTTATATCAGTATATCTCTTATCAAATCTTCGTTGACCTTCACTTGAGCAACAAAAGGTCCTATCCACCAAGACACCAGACTTGTCTTTGTGAAGCTTACTTCTTTGAATGCTAAAGCCTACAAGCTTAGCATATTCATTATAGAATGTATAAGCATCAGGCTCATCCATATCAAATTCCATACCTAGTTTTGGAATATTGTCCGATTAATTTTTAGCATGAATAGCTGCAATTTATTCAGGTTGGGAGTAGTTTCATCAACCACTTTAGAAGGATCATCATAACTTCCTTTTCTTGGAGGCGTATTATGTTCTACATTGTAATTTTCAGTGTTTGTGCCCAAGTGACTGTCCTCCTCAAAGTCAAAAGTACCAACAGATTTATAATGATCTATATTTTTTTCCTATTACAAATAAAAAATTACATGATATCAATACAAGATCTACACAAATAATATATGTAGACAGCACAGAATCAAGATAAATAAAATTACTCATGTCTTAATTCAAAGAAGAGAGCGATAGAAATTTAGTCAAGATGTAATCTTTATGTTTAAGAATAAATTCAACCCTCTCATAGTTGTTCTAGTCATCATATGTGGTCGAACATGCATAACATATTCATAACTTTCAAGGCTTCAAAACACACAAAGATCAAACACACAAAAATCATTTTTTTTATGCAGTATTGTATTACTTTTAGTTTTGAGACCTTGATGAATATTGTTAGTTAAGTTTGCTTATACGTCGAACAGTATATTAGAACACCATTCTTGCACGTATAAACTGATACAAGACTTTAATTTACATAAAGGAGAAGACGAAGACGTTTAAGAGATTCAACCATGAATTGTCAACAAGACAAATAAATTATTAGAAAAAGAAAAAAATTATAAACAAACCAGAAACTTTTTTTATTTGATAGGAAGAAAGTTGTTCAGTTGCTATGCGACGACGGAACTTTGTTCTGCTCTTGCTGGTTTGAGACTTTGAATACAGAAAGAAAGTTGCTCCATTGACGAAGCACGACCGACAATGCGTTTTCGATTACCAAACTAGTGTTTTATAAAAGCAAGGCACTCGTTTTTCTGTTAGGTATAGGATAACCGATGGATATTAGGAAACTGGAAGACTTTTCTAGTTTGATTCCCCGCTCGTTTCAGCAAAAATTATGTATACGTGGTCCCCAAGTCTTTCGCCAATTCGACTTTAAATAAAAAACGATGCAAACTACAGCTATCAACGTGGAAGGAAACAACAAGAAGGAAACAGGGAATCTGCGGATCGGCCTCCTCACTGCTCTGCCCTCATGACCTATGTCGTGGGGACCATTGACCAGGTGTGCTGCTCTGCCCTCATGACCTATGTTGTGGGGACCACTGGCTGGGAGGTGCAGGCCGGCCGTGCGGCGATTTCACTAGCAAGCACCACGACCTTATCTTCCACGAGCAGCAGCGAAGGCACGTCGTTAAAAAAAAGGAAAAAAAAATCAAAATGGCAAGTTTCGCCATTTTAATTCTTATAACATCACGTTCTTAAACTTAATTTCCAAAATTACACATTTGGGGGCAATGCGTCCCCTGTAGAGACACATTGCTTTCTCACGAGGCAATGCGTCCCAGACCGGGACACATTGGTCTTCAGTGGGGTCAATGAGTCCTGATGCGGGACGTATTGAGTAATGCGTCCGCATGCAAGACGCATTACTACCAACGCGTCTCCAGGCAAGACGCATTATTGTTTTACAATTTTTTTCATTCATTATTATTCTTTAATGCATAATGTTTGTATATTAACAACATTGATTATATTTACACATTTACAATTCTTTCACTTGTATTTGAATATCTATAATATAGCCAATTATTATAAATTTATTAATTTCAATAGCTCCAAACATGCATATGGATTATAGAAGTGGTATTACAACCAACAATAGTTGATTCCTAATTTATTATATAAGAAGAAATTAATCTAAAAATGAGATATCATTAGAAACAAGGTTAAAACATGAACCAACTTGACGGGAAAATAATACACAACAGAACAATCTCATAGATTCAAAATGAACCATATTATATCATAATATGATAGATCCACATACAAGCCAAATAAATGCTTGAACAAAGGTATATATACAACACTACACAACATGTACAAAACTATGAAAATCCAAGCACGTCCTCTACGCCGACGACGTCCTCGCCCACCTCCCTGTACATCTGGCTCCTGAGTATCAAAGTCATATGGAGATACCTCAATGGGGGACAACTATGTAGCAGTAGGTTGATGATGACTAGGAAAGTAATGAAAAGCTGGAAGTGGGGTGAGGGGTCTCTGAATACTAGGATGTGGGGCATCAGGTGGGGTGAATCCTGAGAAATCAAATGGAGTCGGTGAGTATGTGACATAGGATGGTGGTTGACTATCATGAATAACTGGTGGTGGGAGTGGAGTGTATGGAACAGAAGAAGGACCTGCTCCACAGTAGGATGCTGGTGGAGGTGGGGTGATGTATGAGGAAAATGAACCAGCTCCTGAAAAGTATGGCCATGTCGGTCCCCATGCCATGAACTAAGAAGTGGGAGTGGGAGTGGGCTCAGCAGTAGTAATCACATGAGTAGGAGTAGGAATAGGAGTAGGAGTAAGAGTGGGCTTAGGGGTTGTGGTATGAGTGGGTATGGGATCATACGGGCGAGCGTAGTCGGGAAGACTGTCAAAGTAAGTCCCCTAGATGCCATAGATGTCATCTCTGATCTGTGTAGGGGCATGTTATATAGCCGCTCAGATCTACACATGTGATTCCACCTGTTCAAACAAAGCATGTACAAATAATAAAGACCAATTACATATATTACAAATAATAAAGATAAATAATAACAAATTGTAAAAGAAATATAAATGATACTCACAAATTACTGTTGACGATAACTTTGTGGGTAGTATGTGGTCGGAGGCTAAGCTGGAGGGGGCAGTACGTACTGGAGATGATATCATCCGTAGTGTGCTTGTGGACTGAAGATTATCTCCACTAGTGGAGGGGAGACTAAGCTCTCACATCTGTTATTCCACAGTTGCACCTCCTGCCTATAATGATGCAACTAGTCCTCAGTCGCATGACCCCTCCCATCTATCCTACTAAGGTGTGGCAACTCCAGAGTAGGTTGTACTTGAACAAATTTGAATTGTCCAAGTACTCTGTCAGGGAAGTGCCACTCTACTACTGTGTAGCACAGTAAAGGCACTCATGCCAACCAAATATCCTGACCCTCTCGACATAAGGCTGGAAGTCTCTCCATAATATTAGCAATGTAAGGAGTTAACTGTATCTATTATTCAAATAGATACAACATGTATCATATAAAATAGACTAAATTGCATAAAAATACAACATATATCATATAACATGTTAGTAGAAGTAAGTTAGTTATACCTGAGAGGGAAAAATCTAGTCAAATGTTGAATCATAAAATTGGATCGATCCTCTCATAGTATCACTCCTTTCAAGAAATGTAGGCCACCTATTAAATTGACAAACTAAATTTAGATAAACATTACAAAATGTTTGGACAAATGTATAAAAAAATTATTTAAATCTTTACCTGTAACCCAAGGGAACATTGTCTGGCCACTCCCCCCAGTTCATAATAATTGAACCTGGACATCCAATTCCTAACCTCTCCTAACACCACATTTGTAGTAGACATATACAACCAGACATGTGGGAAGTTTTCCTAGAGCGGGTGGTAGCCTTGTACAACTCCCTATACAAGTATGCTAAAGTTGTAGCACCCCAAGATAGAGTGCTACAACTAGCAAAGTCAGACAGAAGCGGGAGGTACCGTACATGAACCATGTCCCTGGTACTATCAGGAATAAGGTAACTACCTAAAAAGTATATGATATATGCTCTAGTGTACCTTATCCTATTTTGTATTTGTTGTTCTTCATCTCCCAAAGTGAAATCCATATCCCTAAAGGTCTCACGCAACCATATCAAGGAGATATGCCCCTTAGACATCCCATCTGGTGCATCTCCTAAGAAACTCTCACAAAGGTTAGACCATGAAGAAAATTGCCCCTCATCTACGCCTAAAGGATATGAAGCTATAACCGGTGGCCCATCAATCCTAAGGCCTAAAGGAACTGCAACATCCTGAAGGGTTACACTCATCTCAAAAGGGAGAAATCTAAAAGTATTGGTAGAGTTGTCCCACCGACTAACTAAGGCAGTGATTAAATTGGGATCAAGGTGGATAGGTCGTAGCCTATGAACAAGCCCAAAACCAGCCAAAGAAATATTTTCCAAAATACCTGGGTCAGTAATATGCCTCTGTGACAACATAAAGTGGTGTTGGGAGAGTCGAAAGGATGCTTGTCTTGGAGCCATATCTATGAAAAGTGTAAATATTACATTAAATGAAAAGTCTAAACATTACATTAAATGAAAAGTGCAAATATTACATTAAATGAAAAATGCAAATACTACATTAAATGAAAAGTGCAAATATTGTACAACATATAAGTTTGTCAAGATTCTTCATTAGATAAGATGAAATTAATTCAATACATGAACTACCAAACAATATTAAATTACAACATGAACTACTAAAAGAGAAATATTACAATAATTAAATACTGCATTTGATTCAATATCTCATCTAGAGGTTCATAAAATGGCCACATTTGATATACAACTCAATGTATCTCTGAATGTGATAAAGCTAATTGGTTTTTAACTTGTCCATTGATTGGCATTGCTTTCTATTTCGTGTGATCTCAATACCAACCAGGTAGCTCAAGAAGTTCTTCATACATGTGAAACATTTGCTTTAAAAATTGCCACTGAAATTTTGCTTGTTCTTTTGTCACTATAAATCCTAACTTGTTGTACAATAAATCTGGTACGTCATTCCAGTCATCATCCAATAGAGTTTGATGAGCCATTTTTCCTATAGGCACTTTGTAGCTATTATTTGAATTAAGTCTACGGACATTTGAAATGCTCATGTCCTTCGATGAGCCATCTATAAAAAAACCCATTATAAATTCATTCTTTTAGTGAAATTGCAAACATTACATGACTTGAGTAAATTGAAACATTCCATTACTTGAGTAAATTGAAATTGCAAACATTACAGGACTTGAACAAACTGAAATTGTAAACATTACATGCCTGGAGTAAATTTAAAATAGCAAACATTACATGACCAGACTTCATATTACATTAGGAAAAGTGCGTCTATTATGGCCCTTTCTGCCACACTTATGACAATGATATGTATATTTATTTGGATCAACATCCATAGTTGAAGGCCTTCTTTTTTTCTTTGGTCTTCCAGTGTGCCTTCGTTTCCTTGGGGGTAATAAGGGATAAATGCCTCTGCTTTCATTAAAATGAGGCCAATACCTCTTGTCTGGAATACCACAAAATTCATTTTTGTATACATTTAAATAAGCTTCATTTATGTAATATGGGCTCACAAGTGCATCGGTATCATAATTGATAGATCTTGCAGCTACCCAAACATGAGCACATGGAAAATGCCATTGTTGTGGAAAACCACAACTGCATTCACTTACACCATTTGGACGCACAATGACTTGAAATCGATATCTGTCCATGTCATCAACAAGCCATTCATCATTGTTCATGCTGATGTTTACAGATAGTTGTCGTGCATCCTGTGATACATCAAAAAGCTTATCATGAAACCTAAAGGGCCATTTAAAACCCTTTTATGCATGACCATATGCTTCATTACGCCTCTCCAACCACATTGTAACAGAGCGATAGTATGTGGCAACAATAAGTGCCTGTATTGGTAAACCTCTAACACCTTTTAAGACTCCATTTAACCCTTCAACATGATTTCTAGTCAATGACCCATACCTGTGGCCTCTGTCATATGTGAGAGACCATTGTTCTGGATTTTGGGCTATCAAATACTCCTTAGCCGCTGGTTCTATGGTTTCTATATCAGCCATTAGACGATCAAATTCATGTGTATCAGTTGTGGATCCCACCTTCCATAAAAGTTCCTTCAACTCCTGTGACTTGAACTTTTGATGGAAGTTCTCATGAAGATGTCGAAGACAATAATGATGTTGAGCCCTGTTAAATTTTGACCTAAGAGCTAGAAAAATTCCACTCATTTGATCAGAAATAATACACAGATCTGTATGACGTGGAATGATAGGAATACAAGTTTGTAGAGAACCAAAGAACCACTCCTACGAGTCCTTATATTCTGCCTCGACAACAGCAAAAGCAACTGGAAATAGACCATTATCAGCATCTATGCCACATGCAATGAGAAGTGTGCCAAAATATTTTCCTGTTAGAAATGTGCCATCAGCAGTAAGAATAGGCCTGCAATAGGCCCAACCCCTCATAGCTGGACCAAATTCCCAGAACACCCGCTTGAATCTACGAGTGCTTTCAGTTGAAGGGTATAATCATCCACAAGGTGGGAATATATAGTTCTTGGAATAAATTGTGACAGATAAATTAGGAACGACAACAAAGTATGATATGATGATTCTCAGTCTCCAAATATTTTACAAACGACTTTCCTCCTCGCTAGAAATTCCTTCTTGTAAGATATATGGAGCCTTAGTTCATCATTCACCTTGTCACGAATTTCTCGTATGGACATATCCAATCTTGATACTAGGATTGGCATTATCATACGAGCAATATAAGATGATGTGAATTTGCGATGGTCCTCATTCAGAATAGTTAGTTGAAAATTGTGGCTTGTACTATAACATTTTACCTTCCACATGCCACCTACTCTTTTGGACTGGCAAGCGGTCAAACTCCAAGGACATCGATGGTCATAGATATAAACAAATTTAAGATGACGATTATTTGAGCATTGTGTCCGAGATTGGACATTCTTTTATACTGACCATTTGTGGATCATCTCAACCATTACAGTTTTGGATGCAAATAAAGCACCCTAATATATTTTAGTGCTGGAAGGGTTGTAATTGAGACGAAATTCCTGAAAAAAATCTTCCACCCATTGTTCATCTTGAAAAGCTTCATAGTTGATATCAATGTGTTCATGTTGGGGCCATTCTTTATCAAATATAGATGGAATGGAACTCAATGCTGTAATAGAGTCAGGGAATGGATGTCCATGCTCATCATCAGTTTCAGTCAATGACTCATCATCATGATCACTATTATTATCACCTTCCTGATCACTATCATTATCACCTTCATGATCACTATTATCATCACCTTCTTGTTCACCCTCCTCAACCTCAACACCAATACTCTCAATAGTAGGATTTTGAGAGAATTCAGGTGGTTGATTCCATTCAGCAGTTACATTACTACTACATGGTTGGGATTCAAATTGTTTTAACAATCTAATGAAACTAGATTGTTGGTGGAAAGATGTTTTTTCAAGAAACACATCAATATAAGCATCAGATGAAAGTGTGAACAAGGTTCTATATGCATCATCATCATCAACTTGTATGAGCATATGATCTTTTCTAGGGAAATGATAGGATATATTGATAGAGAATTGGTTGTGGTTGATGTTAAGTATTGTATGGATATATGATTTTAGTTCGGATAGGGTATTGATAAGTGAAATATTTATGGTCTAACAGATCGACTAGAATAAGACCCATCTAAGAGAAATTGACCATTATATCGAAGCTTGACTATTCGTGAATGTGAACTAGATGCCATGTTCCTAACATTGTAAAATAGTAATTTAGATTTTAGAACAAAAATTTAACTTTGGAACAATAATTAACATGAATTAATATTTTATAGCATGAATTACTATTTTATAGCATGAATTAATTTTTTCGAACATTGACATCAATTTTAGAAGAGTAGTTAAGATTTTATAACAATAATTTTGAATTTGGAAATAAATTTGAAACAATATTTTTTCTATAACATTAACATTCTAGAACAATAATTTTGGAATTTGGAACAATAATTTTGGAATTTGGAACACTAATTTTTTTAACAGTAATTAACCTTCAAATGTCATTTTCTATAACATTATTTTAGTAATGCTGAATCAAATAGTAGAAATACAATTATTTTATTTTTAATATTGCATAATAATTTTAGGTAAAAAAAATTTAATCTAAAAATATAGTAGAAAAATTACCTCAAATGGTGAGATCTCAAAACCAAGAACAGAAAGAAGAGAAAGAATCCCAGCCTGACAGCAAAGCAATAGAAATCCGAGTAGCAAAGCAATAGAAGAATAGCTCCAAGATCGCCCAAGATCTGCTCCAAGATTGCCCGAAATCAGCTCCAAGCAATCGAAATCTGAGCACACCACTCCACAACAATGGAAGTAGAGAAGAAGTTGAAGAAATGGATGAATGGTGTGGGTTGGGGGGTGATCTCATCTCCTTTATATAGGAGACCAATGCATCCCCAACGGGGACACATTGCCCCCCACGTGGCAGTGGGTGCGGCCCGCAATGACTAATTTTCAACGGTCGGGGGAGCAATGCGTCCCCAGCCGGGACGCATTGCCCCAACTAGTCGTTGGGATGTCTCAGGACGGGACACATTGGTTCCACCGAAGGGCAATGCGTCCCGGGCCAGGACGCATTGGCCCCACACAGGAGCAATGCGCATTGCCCCCAAAATGTGCTATTTTGGGAATTAAGTTCAAGAACGTACTATTATGGGAATTAAAATGGACAAATGTGCCATTTTGGTTTTTTTGCCAAAAAAATTCTAACATGGTGCCCCACCCACACTCTTACACGGACATTGCGAGAATCCACATACAACAGATATGATCCACGTAAAGCGAGATCTCCTCCCACTTCAGTACATATTTTGCATGTTATAACATGCAAATACCATACAAGTAACGACTATTCCCAACTAAATCGAAATCTAATCATGTTTCTCTTTGATGATTTTCTTTATTTTTTTTCAAATCTCAGATATTAATCAACTCTCCCCTCACTTATTCTCGGTCTTCTTCACCTTCGTCCAGACGAGTAAGTATTATACGTATAATATTTCCATTTATCACTTCTAATTCATTACAATGCTATGTTGTTGTCTTTGCGGTTGCATATTTGACAACTTGATTCTAGACGTGTTGACAATTGAACCATTCTCCATCCATCAAATCAGGTTTTTCCATTTTATTCCTTTATGTTGTATTCTTCCACAAGTTTATGTACACGATAGTAGCTTCCATATTTGGTAACGTATTATTACACGTGTATAATGAAATTAAAATAAGTTATACATAATGAAATTAAAATAAATATTTATGCTAACATCTATCTATAGCTTTCTGTTATTAATGTTAACAACTCCCTCACACGTACAACACGCACAGATAATGAAAAAAAAGAACTAAGACCCTTCATATTTCTTATAATCATATAGTCATAACATTATTTCACACATACAATAATCATATCAAATGAAGTCTAGTATAAAGTTATATTACATAAAAGAAATCAAGAAGATTATCAATTCAACCATACGTACATTACGTAGCCATATTACCGGTACAATGCATATGTACAACACATCAATATCACTTCGTACGTACAAATCAATATTATTTTGCACGTATAGTAGTATTTCAACATATACAAGAACCATACGTACAATACATACATCAAACATATTCAAAGAGCTAACTAAAGTAGATATATCGTATGTACACAACTCACATCAATTTAACCATACGTACAAGAATAATGTGCATCCAGCAGATCCAATAATCTAAACAACCATACATATTGTACGTACATATACTAACTGGTACGGTGTATACATATAATACTTACACAACTCATATCGTACGTATATTACTTATCATACAAATTAATATCATTCAATATCATACATAAGTATAGTACCCGTGGCTACTGCCATATTATATTAGACAAAATTAATCATACGTCATATCCAACACAACTACTCTTTAAATCCAACTTTCAATATTAACACATTATTTTATTCAGATGGATTTCGAAGGCACTGATAATTCTTCTTATAGGCCGAATGAAGTTGTCACTCCATTGCGAGTGGTTGTTTTTTATGCCTTTGAGGTTGTAATAAATTTTATTGCATATAGTACTTCTACACATAGCAGTCTTTATGTGTATTTTCTGATATTTTTACTAAATTATACAGATTGATTCAA
Organism: Alisma plantago-aquatica; assembly: GCA_963693085.1. Lineage (NCBI taxonomy): Eukaryota > Viridiplantae > Streptophyta > Magnoliopsida > Alismatales > Alismataceae > Alisma > Alisma plantago-aquatica. The sequence continues at coordinate 853,572,026 of OY856414.1, read as the reverse complement.
GCCCAAATGAAGATGATTCTAACTGTGTGCCTAATGACATAGAGATTATGTTTAAGCCAAAAATTGGTTTGTCATTTGATTCTATACCGAAAGCTAGAGATTTTTATACCAATTATGCCAAAAAATGTGGCTTTGGTGTTATAAAACACACTCTGCCAAAGAACCGAGTGATAAGTTTGTTAAAAGAGTGGCATTTACTAGTGCCAAGTCAGGTTCGCCCCCCAAAGAACAGAAAGACAAACTGTTCAACTCATATTAGACTTCGTCATAATTACCTTGGCAAGTAATGCATTTGCAACTTTATAGAAAATCATAGCCATGAACTTCTAGAGCCTCACATGGTCAGACTTTTACCATCCAAAAGGAAGATCCCTCACGACATCTAAAGACGCATAGACCTAAACGATAGTGTGGATAAATAATTTTTTTACGATTAACTTCATGTATCGAACATCCCTTTATACACTCTATATTTACTATATTTTACTTCTCGTACAGTACTTTTGGTAAGTACATTACATCAACGTCACGTATTGTACTTTCTTAACAAATAATTCTTGTATTGTACTTTGTACATAGGAATAACTTTTCACATTTTACAGGTATCCACCCTGCCAAATCTATGTCTAGTTTTGTTGTTGAAGCTGGATCTTTTGATAATCTTCCATTTACGCAAAAGGGTTGATGAACTATGCTGCAACATCTACAAATCTTTTCCTTGGAAAAAAGGCGATGCTCAATCAATTCAGAAATATTTCATTACAATACAAAAATAAAACAATGATTTCTTCTGTGTACTTCATATAGATGACATCGGTATTCTACAGAATGTCTTTTGGGTGGACTCAAGATTAAGGAATGCATATAGATACTTTAATGATGTTATAACATTTGACACAACTTACTTAACCAATAGATACAAAATGCCATTTTTCCCATTTGTTGGTATTAATCATCATGGTCATTCTATTTTACTGGGATGTGCATCATTATGTGAGGAGACGACAAAGAATTATGTATGGTTATTCAAACCATGGCTGGAATGTATGGGTAAGTCAACATATACATTATCTCACGTACAGTACTACACAAAATCATCACGAAATCTAATACGTTTCCAGTATTGTGTGTCATAATCTTTTAATCTGTTGTAATTTTAGGCGGTTTGGAACTGAAGGGAATCGTCATTGATCAATCCCAACATATTATGAATGCTACTAAAATTGCTTTCTCTAATAATCGTCACCATCTATGTCTGTGGCATATTATGAAAAAACTTCCTGAGAAATTGGGAAAGAACATAGTCATTTCAAAATTAGTCAAGGTGACAGCTTATGAGAGTACATATGTTCTTGAAATTGAGAACACCTGGTAGAGATCTATCCAACTCTCTTGTAATAAAGAAGAGATTTGTATTTCAAGTATTCACGAGCTAAAATAGCTTTGGGTGCCCGTCTATGTTGATAGTTTTTTCTGGGCCGATATGTCCACAACATAGAGAAGTGAATCTATGAATGCTTTTTTTGTTGGCTATGTGAATTCATGTACATTACTAAAGTAATTTGTTTCTCAATATGATTCTTCCCTTAAACCGAAATATGAAAAAGAGAAGCTAGCAGACTTTGAATCCTTCCACAAAAACCCCCACCTCATAACATCTTCCAAGATCGAGGCACAATATGCTAAAACATATACTATTAATATTTTTAGAAAATTCCAAAATGAACTTGAAGGAATGATGAGTCCAAACTCATATCTGGGGATTCTTTGCGGTCATCATTTGTTGTTACCGATCATAAAGATGTGATGATAAATTTAGAGGAATGCAAATCATTTACAAAGGAGTTTCACATACAATACATCAATCATTAAGAAGAGATCAAATGTTCATATTTATGTTTCGAGTCAAAGAGCATTTTATGCAGTCATATATTATGTGTCATTAGTAGACATATAAAACTTGATAAGATCCCACAACAATATATATTGGAGAGATGACAGAAAGATATACATCAGGAATACAACACCTCTCACACCCTTGTTACTAGTATGGGTGATGAGCCTGAGCAACGTGCAGAACATATTTTTAATATATGTGGTGGGTTTGCAAACTTAGAAAGATCTTCTATCAAAAATTATGTTTGCAAACTTAGAAAGATCTTCTATCAAAAATTATGAATACGTCAAACGAGAGATAGTAGATGAATACCAAAGGATTAATAGTATTTTGAAAAGGAAAGGTCAAGTCAAAATGGTAATATTTTATTGACGTGTTGTGCATACATTTCACATATATAACTCATGTACAATACGTTATCTTGTAACTTTTTTATGTTTATGTTTGTATTACTGGAAAACACACCAACTATACAAGAACACGTATCTATTTGTGTTGTAAGACCTTCAACTTTGCGGAAGAAATCAAATAGAGAGCTATCGACACCAAAGAAAAAAAAGACACCTAAAAAAATGCAACAAAAGACATCAGTACAAATGCCCGTTCAGTACGACTAGATAACATCACGACACATTTAGATCCAGATCCATTTAATTTTGAAGATGTAGTCCCCCAACAGTCAACAACAAATGATAACCATACAGTACGCCCAGAATACAACTGTAACATACTAGATCTAGAACCCTACCCTAGAACTTTGATCTTTTGGGTTTGACCAAACAAGGTTGATGTTAGATTGATCCTAATAATCTAATGCATGAATAATGTAATCTAATATGTGCCATAATTCGTTTGGTGATAATAAGAAGATAAATAACTTAATTACATGCATAATATGGCTAATGGGCCTATAATGGGCCTAATGGCATAATCCATGTAATAAAGCCTCAAAATAAAGAATAGACTTCAAATTCGTAATCTACACATTAAAATAAGCTTACGTGTCAATTTTCATTTAATTTGGACAACCTTGGAATAATATGGTAAGTTAAGAGAGAGAAATTGCCTAAAAGGTGTAATTAATAAATAAATATAATAATTGACTCCAAAAGAGGAAAATAATCTTAGATTCATAATCTACATAATAAATATAGCCTTTGGGTGAATTTCCATCCAATTTGGAGAAAGTTTGCTTAAAAGGTGTAATCAGGAGAGAGAAAGTGTGTAGAACCTTCAAAATATTAAATAAATATTTAAACAACTCCAATATGTAAAATTGATGGCAAATTCATATCCAACACATTAAATATAACTTGTGTGTCAAGTTTCATAAAATTTGGATAATCCTAAAGCCATTAATAAAGGAGGAAAGAGAAAATGGTAATTTATTTATTTGAAACATTAAAAGTTCTTAAAAGGAAAATCTAATTTTATATTCAGAATCTACATGTTTAACTTAACTTGTGTGCAAAGTTTGGTTTAATTTGGATAAGAATAGGACCCCTAAATAAGGAAAGAGAAATATGTGTATTAATTTTACTCCTAAATCGATTTAGATAAAGTTTCCTAATCTAATGTTGTCACGCAGGCTTTTATTTCCTTTTCCCAATTTCAGCTTGCTTTTGGACCATTGATCTGCGATCTAACGGCTTCGGGGTCATCTCCTAGCTCCAGATCAGAGTAGGAGTACATACTGTTTTCTTTGATTTTTTTCGGTTGAGGATTTCTCCCTCGATTTTTAATCTTTTTCGACGATTCTTTCGCCTCTGTGATCCTTGCTCTATTCCGTAGCTTTTGATCCCAGATACATGGGTATTTATACCCTGAGTTACCCAAAATGTTGGCGCCGCCCTTTCGCTCTGTTACCTCCCCTGTTTCCGACTTCATCTCATCTCCTCGCCGCCATGGACCATCTGACCATTAAGGGTCAGTTCCGAAACCTCCACCGAAATCTCTAGTTTGATTTCCCTTCTTTGGTTTAGCTTCGATGGACCCCGAGATCCTTTCCCCTTCTCCGGCTGCTCTCGCTTGGGAGGTCGGTCTCGCCGACATCTCCAGGCTCTGTGCAAGCTCAGACAATCGTCGTTCTGGTTTTGGTGTTTCTTTGCGGAGGTGTTGGCACCTTCAATTGGGTAAGTTGTCGTTGCTTGCTGTTTTCCCTCTTTTTGGACAGCGTGAACCTATGCTCGCATATCTCTATTTTTCTCCGCAACCTTCATCGTTGTCTGGATCCTCGTGTTCGTCGTGATTCATCGAACGCTTGGGTAGTTTCTCGTTGTGGTTCGGCCTTGGTTCCTCGTTTTAGGATCTCGCCTTTGAGCTTCACAGAAGCTTGTTCTCGTTGCCATGGCTGCGCTTGGGAACGGGGTTGAACCCCCCTCTGTGGTATGCCTGCTTTGCCCTCGCCTTCCACTTAGTTTTAGTTTTCTGACTGAAGGGCATAATGGTCTTTTCGTTTGGTCCTATTTTGATTTCTTTGCGCAAGACTTTGTTGTCTTTGTTTGGAGGTCCGCTGACATGGACGGCCCTGATAGGCCGGTCCAGGTCTGTGTGGACACTCTCTCTCTCTCTCTCGCAGCTTCTTGCCTATGTGGCTTTATCGGATTTTCTGATTGGATGGTTTTGTAAAATTCGTAACAAATAATATATAGCTCAGAAAAATAAACTAAAATATGTTCTGAAATCACAAAAATCTAAGCTATCCAACAGTACTAATCTTATTGCCCTTATCTGATGTTAATAATATCTAGTTTTTCATGGTTTAAAACATAATGGATAATAACTTATAAAAATTATAACTAATTATCCATAAGTCATAAAAATATAATAAAATATGTTTTGAGTTCATAAAAATATAAGCTAAAATATGGCATGGTTTTTATAATCTAATTCACCCAATAATATAAAGGTGGTTTTTAGGGTTTTGTATAATTAATATAAAACCTAACCCTAATTTCACATATATGCTAAATAGGTGTTTTGGAAGCCTAGGCTTGGACCTAGAAGTGGCTTTGGATCTGTTTGACTCTGAAGTTGAGGTATGTTGCATCCCCGATTATTCTTCTTGAGAAATTATCCTATTTTTGTCTTACTCTTGGTCCTATGGACATTAGCCTACACATTGTCTTGTTCTTTTGATATCATGTTTCATGTGAACTATCTTTTATTTGTTATTGATCTTGTGATCACTGATATTCTCTTGGAATCTTATCTCGTTGCCTTGGTGCAAGTTGGACTTTTGATATTATATGACCACTGTGATGTGGATTTTTACTTGTTGTTATATGCCCACTTTGAAGTGGATTGTTATATGTTGTCTTGACCATTGTGTGATGGAAACATTGTTTATTCTAACTATACTTCTCTACTTGCCTCTATATTTACATGCTATGTGATTCAGTAGCACTAGAGTAGTGTAAGTGCATTGGTTTTTTTTCTTTTTGGGACGGCAAGGAACCTCGTACCCAGGGCAAGATGTGTGTCTTGACCCGTTTTATATATTTGGGAGATTGGCAGTATTCCTTTCTCTATCAGGCTTCAGCTTTATGGGGGTTTTCTGCCAATTGTGTTTATATTGTTCTAGGGTTATGTTTATCTCACATGCATGCAGGATATTGATTATGGGGTGTGTGCCCTACTTGTGCTTTGTTACCCACCATGGTAGTGGATTTATTTATGGCACAATCCTTTTATATGTTTTGTTTTATGGCAAGTATCCCTTTGGTTACGATCCTTTCTCTTGATACCCGTTTGGGTGGTACTTATCTCTTGCATGGGAAGCCTTTTATTTTGAAGTCCCTATTTCCTTATATTGCTCAGTTTGCTTTTTAGTATGCACATACCAGCCTTTGCTGATGTCTCCTTTTGTTTCTCTTTTGCTGGGGTATGCTTCCAACCCTAGGTGGAGGACAAGGAAGGCTTGACATGTTGACCTGGACTTAGATTGTGAAGCTAAAGCTTGGAGACAATCTTGAGGTGGTTTAGATTTCCTCTACATGGATCCTTGTGATGTAAGTTTGTAACCCTTTGTTTTATAATTGAATAGTCAAATATTTTCTTCCGCTGCTATACATTGGTCTTTTGATTACCATTACATAAAGATTTGAAAATTTTACACCCACTCCATCATACCTTCTGAGTGTGTTTGGATTGGAGGTTCTATTGTTCAAATTTTTAGTAAGGAAGTGGTTTCGCTTCTTTACAACAACACAATGGTTGTAGATGAAATCGATTCACAACCAACAGTTTATGAAACGTTTCCGAATAGACTTGTTCAAGATCTCAATGAATGTCCTTACATTTCACATACTACAGAAGAAATTTACTCCCCTAATATAGAATTGGGGCTTAATATATCAAATCCTGCCATGATTCCAAGTAATTTCCGTCCCAATTTTCCCGAAACAAATAAATATTTGTATGGATGGTTTAATAACTGTCTGCCCCATTTCTGAAATGTAATCAAATTACTTTAGCTATGTTTGAGTTTCTGAGTATGTACTGATTTTTGATCATACATTACAAATCATTTTACTTACATTGGGTAACAATATTCACCTACATTACGTGTACATGAATATCAAGTACATTACTTGAGCATACACTCAAGTATGGTACCCCACAACTAAATCAAAGCTTAATGTGTAGAAGAATAATATTACATCTTCGTGTACACACACCAACATCAAAGAAGGATTGATATTTATTCTAACGGTGATATCCATCTAAGTACCGTATGTCGATAAAATTATACGAAATATGTTACTGGATGTGCATACGTAGTACAGAAAGTCAATGAAAGTTTTTTTCATGCATCAAACAACTTACAGTTTCATGCATACACTGAATAATATGTAGTTCCTATATGCATACATCATGCATACACTCTTATCCACACTTCAATTAAAGTAAATTTAATCACATCTATGTCAAATAATTGTACACCAATCAAGTACAGTACCCATACATACACCTAAGTATTGTACGTCACAATACAATGACTTAGAAAAAAAACGAATCATCTGTAGTTCATATATAAATACATAGTGAACTTTTTACTGACGTTGGATAACACCATTCACATATATTCTGTATCAACTAAACTACTCGATCATACATCAAGTATGGTACACCACAATAATAACAAAATTTAAGGTGTATGCATTCATTTTCACAATCAAAATTTGGGACAATTTTTAATTTACTATCTCATACAGTATCTACATATGCAAGATCTTCTCACACACAAATCACAAATATAGAGCCAAAAAATGTTGTACTTTTAAGTAAAATAGCTTTTATAACAACATTTGAACACAACATCAATTCAATTGTTGTGCATCACAGAACAAACAATTGATTCTACATTGGTCATCATTCAGTAATTATACATTGTTCATCATTGCACTTCTCAAAATATATTGTTCACTAATCATTCTATTCTACTTAATTATGAACTCTGAGTTCATCAATGCCGAAGCATAAAATCCTCACAGTGGATGGACATCATTAGCATGAGTGTCATGAATTGTGCCATTTTCTAGCAGTTCTTCAATCCACCTAATAACATATAACACACAATCATTGGAATTTGGTGGTTGTTGCGGTGCATACTTATCAAAGATCATGTTTCAATCTAGAGCAATCCCACCATGTTTAATCATAGCATACTTGACCACATTTTCCTGTTATAAGTCACAAAGTAGTATTAAACATATAAATTTATAATTATCATTACATACAGAAGTACAATACTTACCACATGCTTTGCATCGTCATTGACTTCATTGTATTCTTATCTCATTTCTAAACTATTATAGTGCATGAAAACCTTTTGATTAGAAGATGCGGTAATAAGATGCCAGTGATCTTCGGTCAGTAGAGGTAACAACAAAACCTTAGCCCTTTTAATCTGCTCAATTTTAGAGATCAAGTATGTGACCATTCCTTCATGATTTTGATCTCATATCACCTTTGGCACTGATGTATTAAAAATAAAATAATCTTCACAAATCATCTTCTCATATAACCACCTTTTTTAACTCCATCACAGCTTCCATGATCTAAAACAATATGTTATATTCATTAATTAACATTAAAAAGACATTCATTTCACTAACGCACAGTATGTCCAAAGTGACGTACAGTACGTCCAAAGTGACGTACAGTACGTACAAAGACGTGTTCAGTACTACACAACTACTTCCAACATGTAATTTTACCTTATTTGTCACCATCCCTCCTACTTTCAGCATCTCTTTCAGATCCTTCCGTATAATCATTGTTATTGGAGATCTAAATATTACAAAATCTTTATCGCTTCCTTGACAAGTTAGCTGGATACAGATTTTAGAATAGGGTTGTAAATGGGTACGGGTAGACCCATGGACCCGCAAATCCGGACCCTTAAAAGACCTGTCATGGGTCTAACTTTTTATACCCACATACCCTTAGACCCGTATATCCTTGGACCCGCAAATAAGCGGGTCCAATAATGGATATTCTTGGACCCAGACCCGCTAGACCTGTGTACCCTCTATACATAAGTAACTACTTAAATAATATGTTATATATATCATATTTTACTATTCTAATTAATATAAGTTTTGAGATTATATCCTACTCTAACCACAATAAGGTTTAGACTAGTCATATAATTTAGAATGAACTATTCTAGTTACAATAATGAACATCATATGTGAACTTAAAATCAAAATATCTCAAATTTAATCAATTAGGTATATCAAAATAAGAAGATTTCTCAAGTAATTTAAGCACTTGGTATACTCTGTCAATGTTTAGGTGATTGTGACCCACCAACACCACACGAACAAGATAACTCAAAATAAGTGCATGATCAACTACTGAACAACTAAATTACCAAAAGAATGGGTAAATTAAAACTGATCTCATATAACCATCATGTGCGGAGACATGTATTACAACAAGGTTCACAACATGAATCATACACATTCCGTACCATGTATTCACATTTGTATAGTGGCCATCTGCCACACATCTGTATACAAAAGAACTTAGTCATATGTACAAGATACACACACACATACACACACATATATGCATATATAACACCATGGAATAATACCAAAAACCTAGTACCGTCATACATATCATCTACAAAACACAACCCTCCCAGACCTGAGAGTACATGGACAACACATAGGATTCTACTACAAGACTAGCAACTCTCTAACCTTCTGCGGCTATTGATCTCCAAGTTGCTCTTCCTCAGCAATGCGATCCTTCCCACGCCTTTGACAACATCATGCATACACTATTATCCACAGTTCAATTAAAGTAAATTTAATCACATCCACGTCAAATAATTGTACACCAATCAATTACAGTACCCATACATACACCTAAATATTGGACGTCACAATATAATGACTTAGAAAAAAGGAATCATCTGTAGTTCGTATATAAATACATAGTGAACGTTTTACTGACATTGGGCAACACCATTCACATATATTACGTATCAACTACACTACTCAAGCATACACTCAAGTACGGTACACCACAATAATAACAAATTTTAAGGTGTATGCATTCATTTTCACAATCAAAATGTGGGACAATTTTTAATTTACTATCTCATACAGTACCTACATATGCAAGATCTTATCACACCCAAATCACAAATATAGCCAAAAAATGTTGTACTTTCAGTAAAGCAGCTATTATAACAACATTTGAACACAACATCAATTCAATTGTTGTGCATCACAGAACATACAATTGATTCTACATTGGTCATCATTCAGTAGTTATACATTATTTATCATTGCACTTCTCAAAATTTATTGTTCACTAATCATTCTATTCTACTTAATTGTGAACTCTGAGTTCATCAATGTCGAAGCATAAAATCCTCACAATGGATGGACATCATCAGCATGGGTGTCATGAATTGTGCCATTTTCTAGCAGTTCTTCAATCCACCTAATAACATATAACACAGTCATTGGAATTTGGTGGCTATTGTGGTGCATACCTATCAAAGATCATGTTCCAATCTAGAGCAATCCCACCATGTTTAATCATAGCATACTTGACCGCATTTTCCTGTTATAAGTCACAAAGTAGTATTAAACATACGAATTTATAATTATCAGTACATATAGAAGTGCAATACTTACCACATGCTTTGCATCCTCATCGACTTCATTGTATTTTTGTCTCATTTCTAAACTATTATAGTGCATGAAAACCTTTTGATTATAATATGTAGTAATAAGATGTCAGTGATCTCTGGTCAGTAGAGGTAACAACAAAACCTTAGCCCTTTTGATCTGCTCAACTTTAGAGATCAAGTATGTAACCATTCCTTCATGATTTTGATCTCATATCACCTGTGGCAGTAATGTATTAAAACTAAAATAATCTTCACAATTCATCTTCTCAGATAACCCCCTTTTAACTCCATCACAACTTCCATGATCTAAAACAATATGTTATATTCATTAATTAACATTAAAAAGACATTCATTTCACTAACACACAATACGTCCAAAGTGACGTATAGTGCATACAAAGACATGTACAATACTACACAACTACTTCCAACATGTAATTTTACCTTATTCCTCACCATCCCTCCTACTTTTAGCATCTCTTTCAGATCCTTCTGCATACTCATTTTTATTGGAGATCTAAATATTACAAAATCTTTATCGCTTCCTTGACAAGTTAGCTGCATACAGATTCAGAATAGAGCTGTAAATGGGTACGGGTAGACCCGTGGACCCGCAAATCCAGACCCTTAAAAGACCCGTCATGGGTCTAACTTTTTATACCCGCATACCCTTCGACCCGTATATCCTTGGACCCACAAATAAGCGGGTCCAATAATGGATATTCTTGGACCCAGACCCGCTAGACTCGTGTACCCGCTATACATAAGTAACTACTTAAATAATATGTTATATATATCATACTTTACTAGTCTAATTAATATAAGTTTTGAGATTATATCCTACTCTAACCACAATAAGGTTTAGACTAGTCATATAATTTAGAATGAACTATTCTAGCTACAATAATGAACATCATATGTAAACTTAAAATCAAAATATCTACTAAATTACATTGCTTTCTACATAAGTTAAATGTTATGATGATGATTAGAAATATGTAAACAATTAACTCAATTAGTGTCAGTGTATAAAATATAACATTATCTAATATAACTATTGCATGTTAATATACTATATAATAGAAATACCTTGTCGTATTAAAATATATAGAACATACTCATTTTTCTTACATAAACAATATGATGTTTATAGAACCGCTTACCTGCATACCCGTTATTATTGTGGGTACGAGTATGGTGTGGGTCTAAGTTTTTTATTATGTGGGTCTAGAACCGGAACCGGACCCGCTAAATTATATGGGTATGGGTATGGGTATGGGTATGGCCAGACCCACACCGTACCCGCACCGTTTACACCCCTATTTCAGAATGATAAATGTCCCATATTCATGAAAGTATTGTACATACCATCAATAAATAATAAAAATGACAAATGATACAATACTATACATGCCTTTATTAGTTTTTCTCTTTCTACTTCAGGCATACTCTCAACAACTTTGTTATCAAAATCCCGCATTTTCTAAAATGGACCTTTCGATGCTTCCATTAACATTTAGCCTTCCTTGTCTGTGATTTATGCTTAATGTTTTTCACAAGAAAACTTGGACTCATTTTCTTCTCAAAATTTTCCATGTGGTCAATCAAAGCATCAATCCATTGTTGTTTATCGATTACATAATAACAAAAATTATTTCTCTTTACAAACATATTAATTAACTAATTTACTTGAGATCAGATCCAAATACATGTTCTTCTTTGGTCATTAGATCAACAAATTTGTATTGGATTTTTGTTTTGGAAGAATCTCCAACATCTGTTGATCCTTCTATCAATTTTTGTGAAGCATATATAGTTTCAGTCTCCTTGTCAAGCATAAACTCAGTTTTCTCCTCCATGGTTTTCTTTTTTAAAGAAACAATACAGTAGAGAGAAATAGTTAGCTCAAACCAAATCTTTAATTTAGTACTATACCTAGATAATTATTAAAGCATTGTGTATGAACTTTTAGTGTACATGAACTTACTTCTTGTTGTTCACTACCAGTTTCAACAACATTAACATCTACTATTACATCTACAACATCTATTTTAGCAACTTTTTCCTAATGTTACAGCAAAAAGGAAATGTTAGCCATTTTCATAAAATTCTTTTGTAATGTACTTGAAACAATTGTAACGCAGTGTACCTAATTCACCTTATCGTTAACAATTTGTTCCTCAGCACCACTCTAAACTATATTTTTAGAGAGAGACGCATTTACAGCTTCATGTGCATCACCATCTTTTTGTATTTCAACTCCAGTATCATGCACTATTTTAGCCTAACATTTAACAAAAAAGGAAAATTCAAGTACATATATCAAAAACAACACATTGAGTACAAACAATACTAAGTAAAATACTACAAAAATTACGTACAAAACATGAAACATTAAGCATCACTACAATTTTTTTGCACAACATACAAAAAATCTAACTAAAATACTACAAACGTTTACTTACCAATTTTCCAAAAAAAAATACTACAAACATTATGTACAAATTTTCAAACATTAAGCATCACTGTAATTTTTTACACAATGTACAAAAATACTGACTACAATACTACAAAAATTAAGCACAACAAAAAGGAAATGGTATCCATTTTAATAAAACAATTTCATACTGTATTTTAACAAACTCCATAGTACTGTACTTCAATTACCTCATGGGTAACAAACTATTCATCAACAACAATTTGAACGACATCACCTTCATGTACATTTCCACCTTCGTGTGCATCATCATCAGTCTACACATCAACTCCAATATCACTGACAATCTCAAACTAATAATTGATAAAAAAGAAAATTAAAGTACAGTACATACATAATCACTATATACAGTACTACAAACATTAAGTACAACAATACTACAAACATCCAATACAGTACTACCTTATCATCAACATCTGTTTCTGTAGTGACACCACCATTCTGCCTTTCACCATCTTTCCTTCAGCAACCGTCTCTGCATCAACATCACCATGCTCTTTTATGGTATGTGAACAATCATCATTCTTTTCAAGTACTTCTGTGACACCATCATCCTTATTATCCAAAACAAAATATGATAGATTAATCAACAAGATCAACAACCCCATTTTTCAGTACATTACTACATGACACAGTACCCATATCTAACATATATTAACAAATACTTTTATGTTATTCACTTACATCGTCCTTATTCAATCTTCCACTTCCATAATTCACTGTTACCTTGCATGCATCAACTTGTTGAATTTCAATCTCCATGTTCAGTTTAGCAGGTGTTTGTCCTTGTTCATCTTTATCAACCGTTGTGGCAGTATTTTCACTGTCCACTTTCTTTACAGTATCTTTTCCTTTGTCTTTAATAACCAACTTGAATTTTTTTTTTGCCAAACCTTTCTTCAACATTTTGTCTATTTTCTATTCAACAAAAATAGATATATTAGACATGTAAAATACACATAACTCCGTCAGAATGCCATTCTCACCCCTACTCCTTTCTCATTATTAGCATCTGACATTTTATCTCTCTACTGCAAAAATACAAAAATTACCTTCTTGCATACCATGACATATACTGCAATCTAGTAGATAATCAAATGTTGATTAATACACAACTACAGTACTACTGTAATATTAAAGTATTGTATTTGAAATGTTTATTATGTTGTGTTTTATTGGAAATGATCTTATGCTTGATATGACATCTCAAACAGTATAAACAACATAATCTGATGAAGCTTCATTCATATTAGCCTCAATTCTCTTCAATCGAGGATCTATTACTAAATCATCAAAAGATGATTCACTAGCTTGCACCGCTGGTTGCATACCACAACCTAAATTGGATGCATCAGCAACATCCTATAATGAGTAAAAATTAGTAACTAATATATGTGTTTGAGAAATAAAATATTAAGTACAATACTTTAAAAACTTGATCACCTTTGTGCAATCATTGTCATCTTTCACCCCCTTTGTATCACCATCCAACAGAATAGTTGGATTCGGAATCCCATTCACTCATAGTTCTTCACACAGAAAATTTACTGTGTTGTTTGACCTGTCATAATCCACCTTCGCATCATTAACTTTTTTCCTTAGCTCATTTATCTCCATACCCAGCATTGTCACCTCTTCCTTTTGTTTTTTAATGCATCTCTTAAGATCCTTCTTCAACCTTTTCTTGTCAGCTTTTAATGATTCCAGCTCCGCCTACATGTCTCCCACCTCACTCTCGCATCATTCTTCCTTAGCCTTCTTCTTGCATTTACGTCTTTTCTACTCTATCAAATCACTACTTATGTAATCCACGTTGAAATTGTGCACACTAATTTCCTTCTTCTGCAAAAACACACTCATTTTGCTTTCATAGTTCCATTTATTAATAAAAGGAAACACATCATTATCTTCAGCAGGGAGTAGAGTTCAGTGCTCTCGGAACCAGTCCTGAAACGTAATTACAAATAGCACTAACATAATCAAAAACTCAAAGACATACAATACTAACAATATAATCATCAAGTATTGTACTAATTTCAACAATAATTCATCTAACTACATATAGTACTAACATTATTACCATTAACATTGCATTGTAGCCTTTTAAATATCCTTTGTTGTTAGCAATAACATGAATAAGCCCGTTTTGTAGGTATCGTGTGATAGGTTTTAACCAGTTATAATTGTCAAGGGACTACAAATCATCTACCATGTCAAAGAAAACCTTACAGATAACAAAACTCCTATAAGGAATGAAAAATCTTCCATTAGAACCAAAATATGTATCTTGACAAAATCTGTGACACTTTTTTCATCCGTTTTCTTTCTTAACATCTGCGATGTCTCCATTGCATCTTTCACTTTGGGGTCTACCCCAAAGTACTCCCCACTCACAACTGAGTTCTTTCCCGCAACCTTATCTATTGAGTCCAAGATTACATCTTCACCTACACAGTAAAGAATGCAAATATTTAAATAAATGTACCCACACACAATCATTAGTCCAATACAATACTTATTCACACATCATCATCTGTCTAGTACAGTACTTACCCTCAGAAACCAAACCAAAAATATCAGATACATGCTCTGTCTTCAACTTTACCACCATATTTCCAAAGAGAAATCCCGTTTCTTGTGCATCAATAGTGGACAAGATCTTCTATTAATCCAAGATCCAATGCAGAAGGACACTTCGTGTCCAAAAATCCACCAAAAATGGCCTTCTTGAATTTCTTATTATGATTTGTCCCTTCCAATTTGCAAACCTTTTTAATTTCCTAAAGTTGTACCTGGACTAAAATCCAGATTCATTCTCCATCCTACAAAGACAAATATATATTTTATAGTTCATTTTATGCACAAGTACAGTACTACGCTAGTTGTGTTCATTTCATAACCAAGTACAGTACAAACAACAACCACATATTTATCCCAAAGGTACAGTAATACTCAAACTCAAAAATGTACTCTTGCATGAACATTAGTCTATAATATATTTTAAATCAAGCCACTAATAGTAATCTATCCCCATATAACAATAATATAACCAACAATAAAATTACTTCTGAAGCATAAGTAAAGTACCTAGAAAAATACCCCTATTTTCACTGAAGAATAAGTACAATACCTAGAAAAATATAGTATCAAGCATAATTGTATAACTAGTCTAGAAGCATAAGTACAATACCTACCTTTTAAAATACAACAAAGTTATCCATATATAGGTAGATAACCCAAAAACGTATAGTACTGCGCAAAGTAAAGTATCTAAAAAAATACATTTTTAATCATAATTGTATAACTGGTCTAGAAGCACGAGTACAACACCTACCTTTGAAAATACAACAAAGTTATTCATATACAGATAGATACCCCCAAAAAGTACAGTACTGTGCAAAGTACAATACCTAGAAAAATACAATATCAAGTATAATTGTATAACTAGTCTATAAGCATAAGAACGACACCTACCACTTAAAATACAACAATGTTATTCATATACAGGTAGATACCCCAAAAAACATAAGTACAGTACATAGCGATATTACTTCTCAAACATACAATACCACCATTTTTACTAAAGCATAAGTACAGTACCTAGTAAAATAAAGTATTAAGCATAATTGTATAATTTGTCTAGAAGCATAAGTATAATACCTACCTTTTAAAATACAACAAAGTTATTCACATACAGGTAGATATCCCGAAATTATAGTACTACATAAAGTGAAAAAATATAGTCTTGCACGAGCATTACTATGAATTCACTAATAGTATTTTATTACCCTCGTACAGAAATATAAACAATACCAGACAACATAGTACTTAGCATATATTACCAGGAAACATTGCACAACTGATCAGGAAGAAACTAAAAAAGTACAGTAGTATTCAAATTATAAAATATGCCATTGCACTAACATTATTTCATAAATATATTACATCACACGTACAGTACCCCATATCAACATTGGTCATCTGGACAAGAAGTAGCTACAAAATGCAGTCATAAGTACAATACCCACTTGTTAAATTCAACTCAGTTACTTCATATATAGTTAATGATCCCAAAAGTATAGTGCACATCCAGATAAGAATCAGCTATAAAATGCATACATAAGTACAATATCCACTTATTAATTTCAACTCAGTTACTGAAGCATAAGTATAATACTTAGTAAAATACAAAATCAAACATATTTGTATAACTGGTCTAGAAGCATAAGTACAGTACCTACAGAATCTCATAGCAACATTGATCATCTGTATAAAAAATTATTATAAAATGCAGACATAAGTATAATACCCACTTGTTAATGATCTTAAAAGTACAGTGCACATCCAGACAAAAAAAGCCACAAAATGCACCCCTAAGTACATTATTTTTTTGTTTAATCCATCTCTGTTGCTTCATACATAGTTACAAACATCAATTTAAACCACACTAATCTCACATCCTGGTATTTTGTTTGAAGCACAAAATACTAGTTTTAGATTGGATGGAAATACATGTATTGTACATGTGAAAGAGGAAAAATCTGAGTACTATACTTACGTTCGGGGTGAAACGGAGTGCCCTTTTATGGTGTGATTTGCTACTCTTCTCGCCAATGCTCCAAGTGTTGGGGGCGCCCTTAGTCTTTGGTGTCCACGGTGGCATTTGTGGTATGGAATTCCACGACTTTGCTATGTGAGCCGGAAGAGGGGCCGGCGAAAAGGAGAAGCTGTGGGGAGAAGATACAACGATTACAGGAGCGGACGGAATGTCGCGGCGGAAAGGAGAAGCGCGAGGAGTGGATGGAATGACGCAGCGGAGTGCGGCTGTGGGAGCAGAGGGAATGGTGCGGTGGAGCGCGGCTACAGGAGAGGTGAGGGAACAGTGCGGCGAAGGAAGGTTGTGGGAGAGGTGAGAGAGCATGTACTGTACTAGAGATGGAAGGCTAGGGATTCTCTATAATCAGTGGAGAGAGAAGAAAAGCTCTGAGCACCCAAATCAGTAGAAGATACCAGATAGAGGAGAGATCATGGGTTTAGAATAGTTCTAAGAGAGAGGAGTGAAGAGAGGGAGAAGTGGGCGTATTTTCAAGAGCCATTGCAAATCAGATACGTATCTAGCAGAAAGCACATGGGTAGTCAAATTGGTTCTTATTGAAAAATCGGGTGGGTCAGTGGGTCTAAACCTGACTATGTGTAGTGTTGCTCTGTCGTTAACATAGGACAGTGATAGATAGGATAGGATCGATTTCATCATTGAAATTACAAAAAAAGTTTCAAAAATCCTACCTTGGTGTGCCCCATCGTGTCGCGGCTTTCATGTGTTTGTATAGCAGAAAAACGCTAGGCAGGGGGTGGTATTCCCCGGTCGGGCTCCATTTTACTTTTTTTACCATGTGACATAGGTGCAGACAAAAGAGCACACAATTCATTTTTTACTAATAATGTTTGATTCGTAATGAATTTTTTGACGAAATATAACTATTGAACTCATTAGGAAAAATTCGATCACAATACTAATGTTGACATACTTTGAAAAAACTGAGTTGGGAGTGGCATTCTCTTGTTAGGCCCCATTTTACTTTTTTTATCCATGTGGCATACGTGCAGACAAAAGAGCACAAAATTCATTTTTTGCTAATAACTTTTGACCCATAATGAACTTTTTATTGAAACAAAAACCATTGGACTCATTATGAAAAATCCAATCAAACAAGACTAATGTTGATATACTTTTAAAAATGATTTGCATAATAAAATGAGTACATACCAATATAAAAAAAGAAGAGAGAAAAAATCATTTTACCTATAGCTTTTAACCCGTGATGTATTTTTTTGATGAACCAAAAACCGTTGGTCTTCTAAAACAGGAATCCAACAAGGTCAAATTTGATATATTTTGAAAGAAATAATGTGATACAAAAAGTTAACGAGTGGGTATAATTATAATGATGATGAAGATGACAACGACTATGATGATGATTGTGAGGATGATGATGATAATGATGATGTTATTTTATGCACATACTTTAAGAAGTAGGCACATTCACATCATAATTGGGCTCATTGACATCATAGTTGGGCACTTTTGTACAAAGAGTGGGTGCATTATTTTAAGATTTGTACTAATTTGATATTTATACACAACATTTAAGTAGGCGGGTTCACACCATAATTGGACGTATTAACACCATAATTGGGCGGTTTTCTATAAATATTGTGTGTATTATGTTAAGATTTATGTTAACTTTTTTATTTATATACAACATCTAAAAAGTAGGTGCATTCACATCATAATTGGCGCATTCAGCTCATAACTGGGTATTTTTCTACAAATATTTGGTGCATTATATATGAAGATTTGTGTTAATTTGCTATTTAGGCAAAACATCTAAGAAGTAAGCACATTCACACCATAATTGAATTTTAAAAAAAAATATTGGGCGTATTATTTTAAAATTTGTCTAATTTACTATTTATGCACATACTCTAAGAAGTAGGCACATTCACACCACAATGGATGCTTTTCTACAAATATTGGGTGCATTATGTTAACATTTGAGATGATTTTCTTTTTATGCACATATTTTAAGAAGTAGGCACATTCACACCATAATTGGACGCATTCGCGCCTTGATTGGATGTTTTTTTACATATATTAGGCTCATTATGTTAAGATTTGTGCTCGTTTACTATTATGCACAACATCTAAGAAGTAGGCACATTCACACCATTATTGGACGTATTCACACCATAATTGGATGTATTCACACCATAATTAGACACTTTCTACAAATACTAATTTGTTTTTAATGCTCATACTCTAAGAAAGTAGGTGCAATCACATCACTATTGGTGCACCACCCTAGTTGGATGTTTTTCTACAAATATTGGGCACATTATTTTAAACTTTTTTGCTTATACACATATTTTAAGAAGTAGGCACATTCACACCATAATTGGTCACATTCACACCAAATTGGGTACTTTTCTATAAATATTGGGCATATTATTTTTAATATTTATGCTAATTTATTATTTATGATAATATTAAGAAGTAGGAGCATTCACATCATAATTGGGCGCACTCGCTCCATGATTGGGTACTTTTCTACAAATATTATGCACATCATGTAAAGATTTATGGTAATTTGCTATTTATGCACATATTTTAAGAAGTAGATGCATTCACACCATAATTGGGCTGATTCATACCACAATTATATATTTTTCTATCAATATTGGTCACATTATATTGGGGTTTGTGATAATTTGTTATTTATGCACATATTTTAAGAAATATGCCCATTCACACCATTATTGGGCGAATTAGACATTTTTCTACAAATAGTGCATCATGTTAAGATTCATACTAATAAAAAATAAAAAGTAAAATTGAGACTAGACCCTTAAAAAGACGATTTTACAACACATTTCCAGCGTGTACTCGCCCTCCCGCCTGTCATGTAAATTGTGGTTCAAAAGACAAATGTACATTGCAAAATTGACTTCTCACTTTCCTGGTTTGTCGGGGAGTGAGAGTATGCCGACTTAGTGACAAGCGGGCAATTGCCAATTGCGTGCGAGAGGCAAGACATCGTTGTGAGCCCAATAAAATCAACGCCTCATGGCAGCTGTAAATCACGGCACATAAAGACCTCAATGTCCTCTCGACTAGCCACATTGTAGTTGAGCACAGTAAGTTATACACCCATCCGCGTATTCTTTTTTTTGGAGTCTGCAAAAGACTGGTCCCAATCATTTTCTATCATGCAAATTAAATTCACACCAATTAATTCCACATAGAAGTTAAAGAGTCCTAAAATTCTCTCTCCATTTATCTCTTCAACCCCAATTTTGAAAATTTATTTTCTCCTTTACAACTCCTCTCTCCAGCTTCAGAATCCGTGCACCTGTATTCCCATACTAGTACAGTACATCTGCTTCTCAAGTTTCGTCAATCCCGTCAGAACGCACTACCGTACTATTGTTTTCAATGTCATACAAAAAGTGTGATACTTACACCCACATTGTACATGAAGTACGGTACTAACAATCAAATTTTCATACATTTAAAAAGTAACTTTTGACAAAATTATTTACATGAAGTACTAACAGGCACATTGTACTAGAAACATAATATTATCAACCTCATTTTGCAATATAAAAAGTACAATAAAACACTACAATACAAGATGTACAGTACGAGACGTACAATACAATATGTATAGTACTAGCAAAATATTTTACACATATTGCGCACATTTTATTCTTTACACATTATAATACATGACGTACAGTACTAATAATCCATTTTACAGATACAGTACATGCGTATTTGAGATGAAAGCTGGACTAAGGAGAAATCGAGAGGAAACATAACTTTTTACAAAAAAATAGAAGAAATTAGAACGAAAAAAAATTAGATATTTCTCGTAATATGTAGTGGGTGAGATATCACATGTGCAATTGATTGGAGAGTGGATACAGTAACAACGATTTGTATGCCATTGCATGACTTTTGCATGACAATAATATAAAAAATCGGTTGCTAAGTATGGGATGCATTAAAACGCTCTTTTCCCCATACTCCGGGTATGCCAGCGGGTGGGTAAGTATTTATGGTTAGAATTTTCTTTGTAGTTTGGGTGGGCACACGCTCTACCCAAACTTTGAAATCCCTATGCTACTGATGAGAAGTTTCGTCAATATTTTGAAGAATTTATTATAACAATGCCCTACCTAAAATGTGTTAATAAGGTTCCATATTAATTGTGTACGGCTGTAGTTGGCACCGTATTCACTTTCCCTTTCCAGTATAAAAGAGGAGAAAACAAAACATACTAGCACTTTACCTCCTTGCCCCTCTGCTCTTCCGTAGTCTAAGGCATATGATCAAAGGCAAAGAAGGAAAGGTGGCACATATACATGTTGCGATCATTTTTTCTGTAAATTGAACCCCACATATCTTTCGTATGTGTGGAGATATCCCACCACATTGGACTTTGCTTGGTCCCCACTTCCATGCCGAATTTAAGGGCAAACAAGTAAATTACAACCCCTCAACTAAGATTCCAAAGTAAGGTCATATTTAAGCGTAAATCATTAAATTGATCCATCATATGATATCCAAAAATTATGTCAATTTATTTTGAAAATTTTATCGTGTGACGTTTGCACTTCAAATGATGATCCAACTGATTCAGCTTGAAATCATTAAATTGATCCATCATATGATATCCAAAAATTACGTCAATTTATTTTGAAAATTTTATTGTGTGACGTTTGCGCTTCAAATGATGATCCAACTGATTCAATTAATTCTTCAACCATAATTGCAGCCTAATTTTCACGCACATAACCCAATTTAGGTATAATTGATATTAAGGCCCACTTGGACTTAGCGAAAGGCCCTGTTCACAAAGGCTTGGCAAAAGTATCCGCCCAAGCCGAGCCCACCTAACCCAAAAATATCTGTTTTTTCGAGTTGTTTTTCAGTTTTCAGTTCGGGTGGATACAACCCGACACATTCGCACAGATGTCAGATGTGTGGGTGCTGTTCCGGCGTTGTGGTGTTCACCGACCAATCGAGGCAGAGCGGCTACGCGCGTCCCGTTCATACTCCCTACATATTTCCTAGTAGCAGTGGAGTGGGGTGACAGGATGCGTGTTATATCCATCTGCAATTCGTACGTCATGTCGATATCCGTCAAGTTGGTGTTTTCCACCGCCCAGGACGACAAGGAGCATGAACTGATGAAAGCATTATTGCTCATCGTCCTCGTTCTATCCTATGTGTTCGTGGCCGTGGATGGTGGCGCCTACACACTGGAGGATTTCGTCCTCCTGAACTACTGGTACTCTTCGGCGACGCAACAGGCGTAGACAGGAGAACCCTTGGCGGCCGACAACTCGTCTCGGGAGAAGGAGGCGCACCAGGACCCGTCCCTGCCCTGCCCTCGGCGGTGCTCTACATGACTGCCCGGGTATTTACATCAGAATCCAGTTCGTCGCTACATGGAAAGGCTGCCACTATGTCCGACTCAATTTCATCCTTTAACGGCCTCAATCCATAGGACGTCTTCTTCGGCGTGAAAGCGGCCGGCGGTGAAGGCGGTCCTATGCTCACGCTCCTTCACAACTTTAGCACCTCCATCACCGTGAAGGCTCTCACGCAGGCCTATATCGTCAAGGAGTGCTCCCTCCCGGCGTCCGACGACGGGACCGTGGCGTTGACCTTCACGCTCGCCAAAGACCGGAAGGGCACCTACGCCTTTGTCTAGGGCTGAAAATGGGTACGGCTAGACCCGCGGACCCACAAATCCGGACCATTTAAAGACCTGTTACGGGTCTAAATTCTTGTACCCGCATACCCTTGGATCCGCATACCCTTGGACCTGCATATAAGCGGGTCCACTGATGGGTATGCTTAGACCCAGACCTGCTAGACCCGCAGACCCGCTATAGATAAATAACTATTTAGATAATATTGTATTTATATCATACTTTCCTAGTCTAACTAATATAATAATTTTGATTAAGTCTCACTTTAATTTTAATAAGGTTGAGAGTAGTCATCATACAGAGAATTAACTATTCTAGTTTCAATCATGAGAACATATGCTACATAATTAAAACATTATGACGATGACTACAAATATGATACAAACTAGCTCAACTAATCTTCAATCTACAAAGTTATTTAATACAACTATTGCATGTTAATGTACTATATGATAGCAATATCTTGTAGTATTAATATAAACACAACATAATACTAATTTTCTTACAATAACAACATGACGTTCCATATAGAACCGTTTACCCGCATACCCGCACCGCAAACCCACTATTAATGCGGGTACGGATATGGTGCGGGTCTAGAGCCGGAATCGGACCCGCTAAATTAGATGGTATGGATATGGATATGGCCAGACCCGCATCATACCCGCGCCGTTTACACCCCTACCTTTGTCAATGGCGTCGACGTGGTATCCCATCCACTACGAGATTTTACCGCACACCGGAGCTGATGGTTGGGTTCCATTACCAGACCGTTGACATCGGCCGAACGTTGTGAAGATTTGGTTAAAAGGTGAGCTTTCTGTCAATGCATTGGACATATTTGTTGAATGTACTAAAATTCCATGGTCTATATGCTCAACAAGCTACAAGTGGCAGCTTAGATCAATTAAATAGTGGTTGGTGGAAGTTATGTAATAGATAAATAAATTTATTTCGCTTATAATTTTTGAACCGTGATGAATTTTTGATAAAATAAAAATCAATGGATTTTTATGAAAAATACATTACAACATGACTAATATTGATATATTTTTGAGAAAAAAATACAAAGTGTTATGTGCATGTAATGTGATGAGAGAAAAATTATTTTGTTTATAAGTTTTAAACCGTGATTAATTTTTGAATTAAATAAAATTATTAGATTTGTGATAAAAAAATACATTAAAACAAGATTAAAATTGAGAGACAAAATAAGCTACCGGCCAAATATCAAAAAAAGAACATATAACAATTTTACTATTGAATTGGCGCCCAATGGTTAATTAACATCTATAGATGGTTCATTGACGCCTAAAAAAGATTTATTGACACCCAGAAATATAAAAATAGCGTCAAAATAAATATTGTACGTGTTAAATCACGTCTAACATATTTGACAACAAAAAATAACATAATGACGCCCAAATATATTTGTTTGACACTCAAAAATAACTTAATGGTGCTCAAATATGATGGTACACATTAAATAAGGTGTAACGGTATTTCCCACCCAACAAGAACTCAACGGTATTTCACACATTAAATATGGTACTAATTGACACCCATAGTTGGTTACTTGACGCCTAAAAATAGTTCATTGACACTCAAAATTATAAAAATGACTCCCAAGTGAATATTGTATGTGTTAAATCACAACTAAGGGTAATTGACAACAAAAAATACCGTAATGTCGCCCAAAAAGGTTTGTTTGACACCCAAGAATAACTTGATGTTGCACAAATATGATGTACTCATTAAATAGTATTTCACACCCAACAACAACTTAATGATGCTTAGAAATGATTGTTTGACACCCATACACAATTAACAAATCCACACATGAATTGGCGCCCAATGGTTAATTGACACTCAGAGATGGTTCATTGACGCTCATAAATGGTTCACTGACACCCAGAAATATAAAAATTGCGCTCAAGTAAATATCACATGTGTTAAATCACGACTAAGGTAATTGACAACCAAAAATAACATAATGACGTCCAAATAGGTTTGTTTGACGCCCAAGAATAACTTAATGACGTCCAAATATGTTTGTAAGCATTTAATAAGATGTAAGAGTACTTCACACCCAACAACTTAATAACGCCCAAAAATGGGTATTCACACTCAGAGATGGTTAATGGATGCATAAAAATGGTTCATTGACACCCATAATTATGAAAATGGCTCCCAAAAATGTGCTAGATCACATTATTATCATATTTGTCTAACAAAAAACAACGTAATGACATCCAAATAAGTTTGTTTGATACCGAAAAATGACTTTATGACTCTCAAATACGATTGTACACATTAAATAGGGTGTAAGGATACTTCACACCCAACAATAAGTTAATTGACACCCAAGAACAACTTAATGGCGCCTGCCAATCACATTATTATCATATGCACGCATGAAATGGTGCCAAATTTGTAAATTGACACACAAAGATGGTTCATTGACGACCCGAAATGGTTCATTCACAACCAAAAGTAAAAAAAATGGCATTTTTAAAGATTTTTGGGTGGTTTTAGAATTTTTGGGTTCCATTTAGCCAGTTTTAGGCTTTTTCATAAACTTGTGGGCATATCACTATTTTTTGGTGCTTTTAGTTGTTTTGTGTGCTTTATAGTCATCTTTAGACACCTTTCGCTATTTGTTTGCACATATTCACCATTTTGAAGCACTGGATTTTTGGGCACATATTTATCATTTTTTGGACGTTTTTATCGGTGAATACACACCTAATTATCATGAATACACACCCTACTTTCCTCATGTCAATCCATTTAATTCTGTCACTTTCCGTCTCTCATTACTTCTCTCACTTCCCTTCTCTCCCCCCATCACTTTTCTTCTCGATTTTGTAATCTTCCATCATCATTTCCCTCCTCTCTTTTTTTACTTCTTTCCTCAACAATATATCAACATCAGTCTTGTTTGAATATATTTTTATCACAAATTAATGATTTTTATTTCATTCAAAAATTCATCACAGTTTAGAAATTATAAACGAAAAAAGATTCTCTCTCATCACATCACCTCTACATACAATTTTTGTATTTTTTTCTCAAAAATATATCAACATTAGTCTTGTTAGAATGTATTTTTATAAGAAATCTAATAGTTTTTGTTTCGTCAAAAAATTCATTATAGTTCAAAAGATATAAGTAAACCAAGTTTATTTCTCTATCACATAAGTTCTACCAACCACCCAATTAATATCTGCCACGTCTGAGAACCAGCTTTCCCTCCAGCTTTTTCTCCCAAAACCACCTAGTCTTCCGTAAAACCACTAAGGAGCGCATGTAACAGCTGCACGTGAGGGTCCTGGGCGTATCCCGGTCATTTTCGTTGTTGAATTGAACCAAGGCTCGGTATCAAGCTTAAAAAATCGAGAAAATCACTGAACTTTCTGTAAGAGAATAGGGAAAAAAATGTCAGTCATTTTACTTCTGTCCATGAACCTATACATTATGAGTTGTAATGACAACTTCAAATTTTATAGAGGACATGTGTGGTTACTTCTTGTAGTTGTTTTGATGTGTTTTAATTTCAGTTTGCACTTGTCAAACAGCAGTGACAAGAGATCCTTGTAGCATAACATGAAGATAAGCGACAAAAGAACCTTCATCTATATAGTTTAGCCCAACTCAGATTGTTTGGGTGGTTTTGAATTTTATGTTGGAGTTCCGGTGATTTTCAATTTTTTTTAACTGTACTTTAGGTTTGGGTCCAAATCGATTTTCAGTGTATCGTTTCGGGTCTGATTTCAATTGGATAGGAAAAAACCCACCCATTGCCATCCATACGGTTCACGCCCATTAAATAAAGGGAAATCATGAAATTCAAGTCTGTATGTTTTTTGTTTGAAAGTTAACATGATAACCCTTTTCAATTTGAGCTCTCAAATTTAAGGGACTTAAGTCAAACGATTGGATTTGACTTCTTTATCCAAAATATGGGTTGTTACAACATCTCCTACGTTCTTCTTAATGTAGATTCTTCCTAGGTTGTTGTTATCTATTCTCCATAATTTTTTGTGTGTTACATGCACCCACCCCCTAAGTATACAAGGCATGAACCACAGAGAAGGTTCAGTCTCCAGGTTGAATACAATATTCACAAATTTGAAAAAAGTATAAGTATGACCTAGATACAATTGTATCAATATCAAGATGTAAGGTAAAATCACAATAGGTGAGTACCAAAAGAGAGAAAGGATTCCTAATATATATGTTCACTTTTTAGTGTTAAGAATAAGAATTCTAAAAGGTAGATGGCACATTCGATGTCTAATTTTTTTGGGAAGCGATATGCTCTTTTCTTCCGATAATGTCAACACACAAGCTATCGATATGTAAAAATAAGGGTTTTCCAATTTTTACCGATATGTAGATACAGACATATTTATCAATACATAAATTAAATTTAAACATTGTTCCCTATTTCCAATAATTTATTGCATTGAATGTCCTTCAAGGAGGGAAAATTAAATCATAAATCATTATCCAATGTACAATATTCAACATGCATGGGTCTTAAATGGAAAACTTACCAAATGATAAATATAAAATTACATACTTTGAATGATTATACTCAAGATCAAATTCCATGTTGTGGATCTCTAAAGGGTTGCAAAACATGTCTACAATTATAGAGAAATTGTAATTACGAATGGCTTGGAATCATTAAGTTAATCATTTGCATGTTATTATTAATCACAATGGTGATTAGGGATTACATTTATGGGTATAATCATATTCTTCATTTATTCTCTCTACTAGGGGCTCTATCTTGGTTGGTGAAACACTTCATAGGGAGATAATTTATCAACATATCATCTTAGTACAATATATCCCTGATAACATGGTATTATTGGATAATTTGTTTATTGTCGCTTTCTAAGATCTATTTTCATAAACTCAATCAATATTAGTCAGATTTACTCATAACTATAAAAACAAAGGTAGGTTTTCTAGATAAGGTTTTTCCATTGACATAATTCATAATAAAGTTTTATCCATACATGTTAGAGTAGGTTGATCATGATTACATTTCATTACAAATTATCACCAAGACATGATACTATGTCATATCTTAACTACTAAGGTTAGTATACCACTCTAAAATAATACTATCGCATAGTGATGTAACTCTCAAACATTCATGGACACACATACATCAATTACTAATTAAATAAGTGCAATGTACCAAATTCACATCATCATCATTGTCATCAAAACCTAAATGACCATGTTGGGTCCGACTACACAAATCCTTCTTTTCTAATCACCTTAATAGGTCATATTCAGATTAAGATGCAAAGATTCAAATATCTCCTTATAGGCTCTTTCCATGTTAACTTTGTCCTTCCCCTTATTATTTTAACTACATCAACTCAGTAGAATTTCTTCAAATAGGTGTGTCAGTCACTCTACATTGAACATTTCCATACCATCTTAGACGACCCTCACACTTGTCCTTAGAGCTTGACACCCTCATTTTGTTCCTAATATATTTATTTTTGAAGCATTATTTCCTTATCTTTCCATACATCCTAAATAGGTGTGCCAATGACTCTACATTAAACATGTTCATACCATCTTAGACGAACCTCACACATGTCCTAAGTGCTGCAATCAAGAGGAAACAGTCTTGCATGCACTGCAAGATTGCTCAAAAGAAAGCAACATCCGGGCATCTAGTTCTGAAGGATGTGAATAGGAATAGGTTTGATCATGAGCTACATCTAGCGAGTTGGATCAAATGGAACCTAAGGACGGACACCGGTCATGCTCAAACATTCTTGATCACATGAGTGTTTGAGCAAAAGATGTATTAGTAGGACATATTGTGAACTCAATATTCAATGATACACATTTTATGGTAGAGCATGGGAAGGAGTTTCTTGAGAAACCACCAGTAGAGACACAAGTCTCCTTGAGGAGACCTTAGGATGACTGCATCAAGCTAAACATAGAAGCCACTGTTGAAAGAAAAGGAACTGCCATAAGAGTAGTCACACACAATAGTGAGGGAAACTAGTTGGGCGCTATCACCGAGAATGGATGCATGTGAGATGTGCTGGAGGCAGGACTATGTGCGATCAAAGTGGCGGTGGAGCATGCCACTGAATGTGGCTTCTTGAAAGTGGAGGTTTCTTCTAATAGCCAAGGCACAATCAAGATGATTTCAATAAACATCTCTCAAAATCTCAAATTTGCAAATTGGGTGACATCTATACAGAACTTGAAGAAGGCTAGTTGGACGGTGCGCTTTGAAAGCCAAGATTCAAATAAGGTGGTGGACTATCTGGCTAAAGATCACTTAAAAATAATTTTGGGGTCTTTGCTTATGTAAGACCACCCCAACAGGTTCTTAATCTGTTGAACACTGACCTTTGTAATGGTAGTAGTATAAGAAAAGACCACCCCAAGAGGTTCTTAATCTGTTGAACACTGATCTTTGTAATGGTAGTAGTACTACCTGGTTTATGTTCTCACATTCCTCTTTTATTTGTATTTCTTTAATATATTTGTGTGCACCGGGAGGGGACGATGAATAGATAGCCTCCTATCTTCAACCGAAAAAAAAACATATACATTTCAACCATTCATCTCAAAAAGACCTTATTTATTCACCACACAACATTCATTCATGCATTTCATTGTTGGTTGTAAAAATGTTCTACATAACTTACTTTTTATCCAAATAAAACAGCTTATCACATTTTATTACATCCAATTCATTCAACTTGGCCCCATTGTCTAAAAATCTGGACTAGTTGAAATTATGATGCATAAACTCAATTTTTCTTCTAAAGTTATATATAAATATAAATTTACATATTACTAAACATATGATTTCATCTAATGTTATATTTAGAAAATACAAAGTTATAGGAAGCTACTTAAACCTTGAGTACAATTCATGATATTGGGTATACCAGATCGGTGAAGGAAAATAGCGCTCATATTGAGTGAACCCTAGAACTAGGTAAAATTTGAACAAAGAGAAAAACAATAAGAAGGAAGTTGACCCTTGAACTTGTATAAAAAATATGATCATGGGTAAATGGAAAGAATAAAGCAAGGTAGTACTGAAGTATGTGCACAACTTAGCATTTATGAAAATAGTTGCAATTTTAATCATAGGTTTCACATCTTGAATTCCAAGGATGTACACAATATCATTAAGTTTTTTAAACCCTAGAATAATACCTCTCAAGTATCATTCATCAAATCACCATTGTGATCCCTAACACAACATAGTCGATGGAAGTGATCTCTGCCACTTGCATTCTACAAGGAATAGTTAGGATTGGGTGAGAAATGATTATGTTGACAAGAACATCCTTCTCAACCCTAACCTAGGTGGAGTCGAGGGCATAATGATGCACACATGTATTCCCTACTAGAATGGGAAAGAAAAAGTCGATAGTTTAATGAACCTGGACACTACGATAAATACATGACGGTCTCAGTATATAAGAGTTTACCTTTGGACAAGTCTTTATATGCTATAAAAAAAGAAAGAAGAATTTACTAAACCACCAAACTATGACCCTTAAGCCCCAATCCTAACTACTAGGCCTCACACATGTGATCAGGTTGATGACATGGCATTGTAGTTGGAACAAACCTTAGGGTTACAAAGGGGAATCATGGGGTGTTGTTTAGGTTTGGTGAGTGCTCAGTGAAGAAGGACAAGTTCAAAGAGTTCAACAATAGTCGTTGTCAAACCAAGGGTAAGGAAACCCTCTCAAGAAATGTAAGGATGAAAGGAAGGAAAGAAAACACCAAAGTAGTAGGTCAATTGATGCCACCACATTAGAAGACAACTTGTCTATCAGTTGATTGGACAAAATTAGTGATCCGACCAAGTTATCCTAGAAAGTTCTAATGCAGTCCAGTTGCTTGACTGGACTATCTAATCAACCGGCTAGCTTTCCACAAGCGGCCACTTAAAAGATAAGCCACTACCCTTTTATTTTCTAAGGTTTTAGAAACATTGCTTTCTTGCTTCTCATATTCAAATGGGCATGACTATCAAATTTTTTGTCACACATTTTGACATGTGGGCCATAATTTATTACCTATGAGTGAGAAAGATAGAAGGAGAGATAGTGCAATACTAGCACATTGCCAACCAAAAGGCTGCTCCTTCCCCACCGACTATTACAATGGGTCGCAGAGTTCCCATCATCTACGTGGATTATATAGATATGCATACGTCTTTGTGATAGTGTTGGGAGGGTATCATCGACATCTGTCTATGTGTCACAAGTTCCCTACGAGCAATGCCATCAGATCTACTATGTGACAAAGTATACTCACACCCCCCTTTTCTAATGTGTTGTTGTTGATGATATCTATTCATAAAGAATGTGAAAACTTTTACTGCTTGCACTGCACATGTCATCTCCATAGTTCCCAACAAATGTACTCTAGGTCTTAGGTATCCATGGGTCTCAATTGGTCACGTGGAATGACACTATTTAGATAACTATTCAGTTTCCTAAACTCATGAAAAATTAGATGGTTATGGACATCCATTGGAAGTGAACCTAGCCTAGTGTCTAACTTTATAATGGCAATAAATTTAAATGATTAAGGTATCACCCTAGTAGACACCTTGTAATTGTAGCAGCTAATAGTTGGATTACACTCATATTAGGGTCAAGTAATATTTCTATTCCAAACTCATCATTCACGATTACAATTATTGTTTGGTTTCAACGTTTATGAAGAGTCAGACTAGATATTCAGATTACAGAATCCCAGACATGGTTTGTTAGTTCCAGTTTTCCCAAAGACCTTACTCACCTAATCCAAACCGTGTTAAACCAAGGTGACTGACAAAGACAAGGCTAACTCCTAGACCTCACTCGCTTAACCCGAACCGGGTTAAGTTGGGGTGGGAGAAAAAGACAAGGCTAAATCCTAACCCAGTCCCAAACCAAACATGCACTTAATGTTGTAGTATCTTTGTTGCTATATTAGTTTGGTCTTCCATTCTAAGTAGCACTTTTGTGTTAGGATTTGGTTCTTATTCTAATTGGATTAGAATTAAGTCCAGCAATATTATGAAAGGGAAAGTAATGTTCAACATGGAGTCCAAGCATTATTTCCTTCTCCTAGTCCTTATAGAATAGACGTAAATCTCTTACTTCCTTATAAGGGGGATGCCCTGTACCTATAAATAGAGGTAGACACCATGGGTTATCGGTGTTCCGAATAGCGCCAAACATTGTGTGTGCCAATACAGGGGAAGGAATATAGACAGCCAAAAAGGAAGAGAGTGAGGGTGGGGTATGAAATTCTATTGTGCACACAGGATTTTGGGAGAGCGACAATCCTTGTAATCTTTGTGGAGTTGCTTAATAGAATTTTGTGGTCTTCTTCGCCAACTCAGTTCTCTCATTGGTTGTTTGTTTGTCAGTTTAGCCTGTTGACCGGGAGGCCGTTGTCGCTTTTATCGTGCAAGCTAGGGTTGTATCTCATGTGGTGTTTTCTTGGACTTAGAGGGCTTCCACACAAATCCCAACAAGTGGTATCAGAGTGAAAGTTGCTACGAGACAATCAGCAAGCATCGGAGGCACGTGAAGCATGGCGGCGTCGACTAGCAACGTGGGGAGTCATCATATTGACAAATTTGATGGCAGAAGCAACTTTAGTGTGTGTCAAAGCACGGTGAAGGACGTCTTAGTCCAATAAGGGCTAATCGAAGCTCTTGAAGGAGAAAAGTCAGACAAGATGTCTAAAGGCGACTGGAGGATGATGGAGCGCAAGATAGTCAGTACAATCCTTCTGTGTCTTTCCATGGAGGTAAAGTATTCAGTGATCAATGAAGATTCACCGAAGAAATTATGGAAGGTCTTAGAAGAGTTGTATATGGCGAAGTCGTTGACAAACAGGTGGGTGCTGAAACGGAAATTGTATAAATTACACATGGAAGAAGGCACAAGGTTCGTCGACCATCTCAACGTCTTCAACAAACTTGTCACACAACTGGTTAACATGGAGGAGAAGATCAGCGAGAGCGATAAGGTCATTCTCTTAGCATCATTTGTACCACAATCATGGGAACAAGTGGTGATGAACATCCTTGTCAGGAAGACTACACTCAACTTCAATGAGGCGATTATATATTGATTGGAGGCGGAGTCTTTGAAGAAGCCATCTGAATCTTCCTCCTCGGGTGGTAATGTTTTGGTTGTTACATACGACAACAACAAAAGCAAGGGTCACGGGAAGAAGAATCAAAAAGACAAAGACAGACACGTATGCTATATATGTGACGAGGAGGGCCACATATTAAAAGATTGTCCAATGCTGAAGCAATTGAAGAGTGAAGCTTGCTCGTTAGCGGAAGGATATTCAGAAGCACTGGTTGTCATGAAATTATGTACCAATCATGGGTAGATATTTGATTTAGGATCTCGCTACATTATATGTCTAAATAGAGATGTATTTGATGAAGGATCTCTCCATCGGGCATGTGAGATTGTTCAACTGACACATGACAAACTCTACCAAATCGTCAGAATTGGAACAGTTATGTTCAGGATGCATGATGGAGCACATTGCACATTGTTAGGGGTCTGATTTGTCCACAGTCTCAAGAGGAAGCTAATATCTAAGAGGGCACTTGAATCCATCAGTTGTAAGATTTCAAAGCAAGGTGGAGTCCAGGGGCAAGTGATCATGAAGGGTTCCTGGTCCAAAGGAGCATATCGTTTGGTTGGGGAGGTTCTAACTAAACGAGTAGTAGCTGACGGGAGTTCTACCACTGGAGGTCTAGATGAAGCATTGACACGTGAGGTGAGCTCAAAACGTGCTACATGTCTTCAACTCTCAGGGGCAGTCACGTGCGAGGCTGCAAGATCAGCTACGAAATTTAACAAATGCAGAGACGAAGCTGTCAACTATTGGAAGAAGGAAGACGTGGCAAGACTGACCACGCAGTACCAGCAAGTAGGTGGAGCTCGGAGAAGGTACAAACCTATGGCATGGAGGGCCAAAGGAATGAAGGCTGTAGGTGGAGGCGGTGTAGTTTCCCAAATTATACAACTTGAGGAACTCTCAGATGAAGGGTCCGGGCAGCCATGTCTGGACACGTACTGTGCATAGGTGGGCAACAGTAGATTGCTTATGAGGACAGAATCAACTTTTGAGGGCAGAAGAAAATAGAAGAAGAACGGGAGCAAAATTCTTGAAGGAGCAAATACTTCAACGGATAAGATCCAAGGTGGAGATTGTTAGGATTTGGTTCTTATCCTAATTGGATTAATATTAAGTATAACAATATTAGGAAAGGAAAAATAATGTCCAACGTGAAGTCTAAGTATTATTTTTTTCTCCTATTCTATTGTTGTTCTCGTAGTCCTTATAGAATAGACGTAACTCTCTTACTTCCTTACAAGGATGTGTACCTATAAATAGAGGTAGACACCATGTGTTATCGGTGTGTCGAATAGCGCCAAACATTGTGGGTGCTAATACAGAGGAAAATATACAGACAGCCAAGAAAGAAGAGAACGAGAGTGGGCTATGGAATTCTATTGTGGGTACAAGATTGTGGGAGAAGGACAATCCTTGTAATCTTTATGGAGATGCTTAGTAGAATTTTGTAGTCTTCTTGGCCGGTTTTTCTATTGTTTGTTTGTAGGTTTGACATGTCCACTAAGGTAAGGGTGTATGTTTTTTTAGGACTTCCGCACTAATCCCAAAGATTTTAGGCTAACAAACATGCCCTCCTTGTCAAATTGTCAATTATGAAGGTTTCAAAATTTGAAATCGGCATCCCTATCTTCCGCCCGTTAAAATATCATCCTGAAGCCTATAGATGCATCCGCTAGCTATAAATCTAGGGCGCGGCGGGTTCCTCTGTAGAAGTAAAGGGGGTTCTTCTAGCGATGTTTCAGGAACAGAGCGGCGGCAAAGGCAGCAAGCGCAAACGCCGATCAAAGCTCAAGCCGAGAGGGAAGACCTGGTTGATAGCGAGGAGTTGGATTAAGCGGGTAAGACCCGTCCTAAGAAAGGGGGAGGAAAAGGACTGGTCAGCAATGCCCCGAGATTGTCTCTCGGCTATCTATGAGAAGCTCGGGCCTATCAACGTGCTTCTTTCGGCTCAGTTTGTGTGTCGATCTTGGCAGCAGGCGGCGCATGATCCTCGCTCCTGGCGGTGTGCGGATTTCACCATCGCGTACTGGGATGTGTTCGACCCTACCGACTGCAGCGGGTACATGGAGACAGTGATGGCTACGGTCGACAGAAGCAAAGGGGCGATTGAGGAGTTTGCACTCGAGTACGCTTCCCAAGAGGAAGACGAGGCCTTGCTCTACGCGGTTCGCAGGTAATCGGTAGTGCTTCATTTTGTTGTAGGACCGATTGTTGTGCTTCATTTTGTTTTCGCCTCAAATTCTCCATTTCCAGGAGCTGCAAACTGAAACGCCTCAAACTGGTGAACTGCTTGGTTGATGACGAGACGATGATGGAGGCTTTTGAAAAATGCCCGCTTCTTGAGGACATTGACGTCACCATCCACAACTTCAGGGAGGACCTCTTCGACGATCGTGTTAACCCGCGCTGGCCGCCTCAACTGAAGCGTTTTTGCCTTAATGACCGCTGTGCACCAAGACCTGGTGGCGAGGACATTGACAACGACATCGCCCTATGCGTGGCGCGGAACATGCCCCAGCTACGAGAGCTCCAGCTCATATGCGACAGCATGTCCAACGATGGTCTCCGGGCCATTCTCGACGGGTGCCCGCACCTGGAGTCTCTAGACCTACGCCTGTGCTTGAACGTCGACCTGCGGGACGAAGACATCAAGAGGAAGTGCAGCAGGATTAAGAATTTCAAGGGTCCTCATGACTCCATGAAGGGTTTCCCCATCCGCCTTAATTCTGCAGGGATGGGCTCGGATGATGATGAGACGGACTAAGAGGGGCTTGTCTTTTCTTCTTTGAACAGATGGCATGAGTATTATTGGTTTAGTTTCTTGGCAATTAGAATGTAGTCACAATCAACAATCGATATGGATATGGTGTTTTGCACAATGAAATAGAAGAGGATTTGTGAGGGGTAAGTAATTTTCTATCTTGTTTCTCAGCTATGGGTTCTGGATTCTATCATATCAGAAGTTTTGATTCGACAGTGATATGCAGGAAGCTGTTTGTTTGTATGCATAAATGACAAACACCTCTTTTTTCTTGAGTATGCCTTACTTGTCATTTGGAATAGTTTACTCGCTAAAGAAATTAAATTTAGTTGAAGGCGCCTGTGGTTTGTGGTCTGTAGTGTGTGGTGTCGATTAAGAACTGTTATCGATTTAAATTTCACAGAAGCAACTTACTGCGCTGAAGCTATTCTATGGAAAACTAAAGAAAACGCTGCAAAAATTGGCATTCGGACCGTTGAGGGAATGTCGTGATCGTGAAATTGTTGGGCCCTGAGATCATGTATTCTATTTTGTCTTGGGCGCGTGGGCTAGAATATATCATTGCGTAAAGCAACTTAATACAGGACAATACGACCACTTTCACCTTCTCTCTTTTAATTAAGTTGCCCCAACAAATCAAACCCAAAATAAATGCAAACTTAAATTTGGGTATATCTTGGGTTTATAGTCATCTATTAAAGTTTGGGCTCATTCCATGCCCAATCAATTTCCCAATCAATTTGACAAAAATATCTAGATTTCATCTTTTAATTTATCCATATAACACAAGTTAGGCCCAGTTTAGTTGAGACCTAATCCAAGGGTCCGACCTAGATCCATTGGCTAAATGGGTTCAATCACATTTATATTTTGGATCTTTCCTAATTGTTGCTAGTTGGATAATCCAGCCCTAGTCCTGTCTTTGAGATGAGCAGCGAAGAGATATACAACTATAATGCGCTAACATCAACCTGGGTGACGAGAAAGTCTAGAGGTGCAGTAGAATTAAGAATTTATAGGGTCCGCATGATCCATGGCGGGTTCCCCATTCACTTTAATGTTACCGGCATGGATTATGATAAACGAAAGGCACGGAAGTTGACCGAAACGGACTATGTTCATTTTTTGGTTTAATAGCAGGTATGCGC
Organism: Alisma plantago-aquatica; assembly: GCA_963693085.1. Lineage (NCBI taxonomy): Eukaryota > Viridiplantae > Streptophyta > Magnoliopsida > Alismatales > Alismataceae > Alisma > Alisma plantago-aquatica. The sequence goes on along the minus strand of OY856414.1, from coordinate 853,535,096 downwards.
ATTTTTAGTTTAGTTTATCGGCAATGATTCAAAATATAGTTGAAATCACAATCGAAAAATGGAATATTTGCAATACCGAAACTGCGTAAAAGCTATTGAGAGCGTATGAACTTCTGGTTGTGGTGGATATTTACAACAGTGAAACAAACAAGGATTTTTTTTGAGCCAGTTGTTTTCTGTTTATTTCTCGATTATGGGTTTTGTATACTCATCATATCACAAGTTTTGATTTGACTGACATACGGGAAGCTGTTTGCTTGTATGCAACAATGACGATACCTTCTTCGCTGGATTATGCCTTACATGTATGTTCATTCGGAGTTAGTTTACTCGGCTAAAGAAATTAAATCTAGTTGAAGGCGTCTGTGGTTTGTGGTGTCAATCAACAACCCACATGAATATGCATTTTACTCATGGAACTGTTGCACGGAAGCTATTCGATCGGGGAAACATAGGAAAAGCTGCAAAAATGGCATTCAGTTCGTGAATGTCGTGATTGCGAAATTGTTGGGCCACATGTATTCTATCTTGTCTTGGGCGTGTGGGTCAGATTATTAAGTCAAGCAGCTTTACACCAAAATGAGAATAATTGGACCACTTTCACCTGCCATAGTTTAAATTCCAAACTAGGGCCATCCTTGAGCTCAATTAATTAATATGATCATACAAAAAAAAATTCTAATTTGATGCAAAATTATGTTGAGTTATTTCATGGGTTCAATTTCACCTTTTTAAAGTTTCGGCTCACTCCCATGCTCCAATTAATGTGATAAATACATAGCTTTTCTTGTATACTAATATACCCACATATAGCCTGATTTTAGCCTAATTGCAATTGAGTCCCATTTGGAGTAATCCAAGGGCCCAACCTAGATCCATCGACTAAATGGGGATCATTCATACTTGCATTAGGGTCATTCCTAATTGTTACTTGTTGGATCACCCAAATTTTCCTTTGAAATCTGCTAGCGTTCTTACTTTATTAGACTTGTGGATTTCGAAAACTAATTTCAAAATCTAGGTCAATGATTCACCACACCTAAAATGATTTTCATCCTCAAAATTCTTTATATCTCATGCTTGTATAGGGGTGTGGGTAATCCATATAGTCTAGGGAGCCTCTTTAATATTTATATAGCTAAGAACTTGCACTCCACTATTCACCAAGTTTTATGATTAATGTGTGAATGATAACCTTATATATGGATTCTAGGGTTTCATCCCTGATCCTAACATATTTCAATGGAGGTGATCCCATACCAAACATGTATTTTATGGTTTCTAATTCCAAGTCAACGGTCACATTAGGAAATTTAGAGATGTATTTGGATTATTCCAACTAAACATAGGGTTATCATAGGAAATTAGGGGTCCAAACACCTAATGAACTCGTTATTTCCTCAAATTTAGCATTGAGGATCTCATGTCCATTTGTTCAATGAACTCTTGGGCAGGACATTCCATCCTCGATGACTTTCTAGTACTCTTACAAGGTATGGCCAACATAATTGGGGTGCTTTACCTGACCCAAGGATGGAACTTGCTCATCCTCCTCCTCAAGGTTCTACGTCATGCCAAAGTCTCCTAGAATTGTCTAACATCAAACTCCAAGCATCCTAGATAAACATGATAAGACAAGCCCAAGTCTATATTCTACATCTTGCATGCACCTCCTACTAAACCTTGACATATAGATGTGCCACTACTAGACTCCCCTTCTAGAACCCTTAACCCAGATTAAGGCTCACCAAGTGTCACTATCACTGAGACTAAGTCCTTCGACTTCCTCATGGTGATGGGGGAGAAAACCCATGTCAATATTATTGTTATTTAGTTTATAGTGTTCAATAGGCCTAATTGTCTTGACCCATTAGGGTTAAGTTTGCTTCCCTTGTACTTTCCTTCTGTCCTATATATGTAGGGACTTTGCCATCTATCAAAAAGATAATACCATATTAACCTCCCAACAATTTCCACATGGTATTAGAACATCGATCCTAACCTAGGGAGGAAAAGAGAGAGCCTTCTCCTGCATGTGGTAGCCACAGTCTCTTCTTGGCTTGACAGCTCGCCAAGCATCATCCCAACCTCCATGGTTGTATCCTTTCTTCTTCATTTGTCATAAAAATCCAAACTTTCTGCCATCGCTCTACATCATGACCATCATCTACATTTATTTGCCTCTGTCGAGTCTTATTTATCTAGTTTTTTCTTCCAGACGTCATCCTCTCCTTGGTGTGCGTGAAGCTTGTCTCCCATAGACCGCAACGCTAAGGAAATCTTTCTTTTGGTGCAAGGTTTTATTTTCTCGTTTCATTCTATTTTTTGCTTAAGCAAGCATGCCTCCTCCCTTTTTTTCTTTTTCATTTAACAAACAAAAGTCTATTGTATATAGGAGAATGGGGAAAGAGAGAATATACATATGTATAGAAAAGATAAATTATAGGAAAAAAAGGAAGAAACAGAGTATGTCCCATGTCTATAATCGTAAGGGAATGAAACCATAATCTATCTAGGAAACTAGCTCAGACCACTTCACAACCTCAGATCAAATGAATAAGATAAAAAACCTTGAAAACTCAAAATCGGAATGTCGAGACAAACTCCAATAGTAGGAAAACTTCAACCTCCATCTTCAGAATTTTGGAAGCCTGTGTTAAGCATAACAACAACAACAGTCCAACCAACAAACTTCAATGAAACTCCCAACATGATCCACCAAGATACAATAGTTAAAATCTACATCATCACATGAACAACCAACCCAAAATCATTAGACAACAATTAGTATCTAATTGGGATCATCCTGTAAACAAATCTCAACACCAGGCACGGACACCAGAATTGTTTCACCGAAACCAAAATGACCTTCCAAAATAGAAAGATCCATAGAAAAATAAGCACTTTTTAACATCCGGCAAGAGCCATCTTTTAGAACACAAGTGGAAATACTAGTCTTTATGAATCTCAAACCATGAAATGTCTCAAAAAAGATAAACAAGAACCTCAGTAAACAAAAAACCATCTAAAAGGAGCCATATAACATTTCTGAGATATAGAGAATAGTGAACAATTTTCAGAACCAGATAGATCACCCTTCTACATCTTGAAACATTTTATATTGAGACCCACAAGTTGATACTCCTTTTCATGTTGTTGTTGGATACCCTTTTATATATCTACATCCAAAACCATAAAGGATAAAGCAACATAGGGATTTACTCACATAAATACTATGAATATCAAAGAACAATTTAATTGAGAGGAAACTACTTTCATTTGAAAACCTCCAAATCCCCCTAGCATGATCACATGTAAAGAATAAATGTTCCAAAGAATCCTCTTCACATCCACACATATATCACATATAAGTCATATAAAACCCAAAGCATTTGAGAACATCATGAGTAGGAATCCTTCCAAGAAAACATTTCCACATAAAAACAAGTGTGTTTTAAGGTAGTTTAATTCCCACAACCAATTATCCCAATCAACTTTCACTACACTACTCCTGCAGTCCTCCCAAACTTCCCTTATTTTCATGTCAGTTTTCCATTTATAAGGAATATTGTCCCTTTCAGTGTCAATAGGAACCTTTTCATTGAAAACACTAATATCAAACTCTTCTCGTCGGATATCAAGAAAAGTTCACTTATTGTTTTGTATAATATTAGCTACCTCCCTACTATTCAAACCTCCATGCCATAGTAGAATTTATTTACTAAAGAGAGCTTGAAGAGTTTTCTTACCAGACACCAATGATCTTTCCAAACTGAAAATTTGATGCCATTCCCAATACTGAAGGAAATATCACTCAAGAGAATATTCTTTATATAGAAAGTTTCCTCCACAGCCAAGAGCTATTTGTTTTCATATGTGCACACCAAAAAAAATAGTTAGACAAATAATTTTCATTCATCCACTTTACCCATAGGGACTCTTTCTCCAAAACAATATAGTGTAAATTCTTCAAAAGACCACTATTAGACCATTCCATAATATGTCAAATTTCAATTTCACCTTCACTTTTAGGAAGACATATATGATTCTAGGAATCTAAGTGAATGTGCCTTCTATCCTCGCAAACTCCTTAGAAAAAAATCTAGAAAATTCTTTCAAGCTCATTAATTACACTATGTAACGGAAAACTAGCTGACCAGAAAAGATGATATGAGGCTAAAGTAGAGTTAAGTAGATCCAGTCTACGAAGACATCGACTTACCCTTCCAAGAATTGAGTTTTTCTTTTACCTTATCTATAATAGGTACGCACATCTCCTTTGTGAGCCTTCCTGAAAATATAAGTATCCCTAAATATTTAACTAGGAGAGCAGCAACCTCAATCCCCACAAGACCAAGAATGTTAAGATTTTTGCAACTTCTGCTAAGAAAAATGTGGCTCTTCTCATCGCCAATCTCGAGACCTGAGATGTCACCAATTTTTATAGAATGCTTTCAATATCTCTAGCATTAACTTCATCACATTTCAAAAAAAAAAATCAAACGATCAAATTGAAAGATGACATGAGAAACACCAAAGGAGGGAGAAGCTTTTAAATGATTCACCAATCCATCTTTAATAACACAATTCATCAAATATGTGAAGCCTATCATAGCAATAAAAAATAAATATAGAGCCAAAGGGTCTCCTTGCCTCAAGACATTAGAAGAACTAAAATACCTAGAAGGAGTACCATTCATACCTAGAAGGAGTACCATTAATAAGAATCTGAAAGGAAGAAGAATAAAACCAAACCTTTATCCATTGCAACCAATAGTTAAGGAACCTCATATTCCTTATGATCATCAAAATATAGTCTCTATTGATAATATCATAAGCTTTAGCCAAATCCGCTCTAATGCACATCCTTGAAACACCATTAAGAAATGAGATGAGAGTTTCATTGGCCAATAAGATTGCATCTTCAATCCTCCTATCAAAAGTCTACTTGATTATGATCAATAATAGTGTGCAAAATATATTGTAATCTATTTGCAAGAATCTTGGAGACAATTTTATACACTGCATTACATAGGGATATCAGTCTCCAATATCTTATACTTGAAGATTTTTAACTTTTGGGTTGAGATTAATGTAAGCCCTGTTAAATTCCTTCAAAAACTTAGAATTATCAAAGAACTTGAGGATATATTTTTTTACATCTTGACCAATAATTCCCCACACCAGTACAAAGAAACAAAGCATTATACCCATCAGGACTATGACTTTTATCTTTTTTGAAACCCTTGACTATGTTTAAGACTACATTGGGTGTAACCCATCTTCTTAGGTCCTTTGATTGCAGCTTATCGATGACATGGAATTTCCACTGATCCTTCAACAAAGAAATATCACACGATTTTGAATAAAAAGTTTATCTGAAGTATTCAAAATCAATTCATTAATAACAACCTAATCCATGCAGTCATCACCATCAATAAGGATCATATTAATACCATTAGATAAATGATTTTTAAGGAAGTATATAATTTTTTTTATATTGCTATCCCCTTCTTTAATTCACTAAACCCATGATTTCTATTTTAAAAAAATCTTCCTCTTTATCAAGAGCACTCAAGACCTTTAACCTTACAACATCCAACTCAGATTAAATAGTTGCATCATGTAGATTAATATCATGTCTCTTTTGCAAACTTCTAACCTCAACCTCTAGTCTCCTTGCATTACTAACAATATTAGCATAGCTATCTCTATTCTAGCAAATAACCTTAGCCATCAAATTATTGAGTTTTGCATATAATCAAAACATAGGGGGTCCTTCCACCTTACGAGACCATGAATCTTTCACAATATTCTGGAAATTAGGGTGGTTAGGCTAGGAGTTAATAAAACAATAAGGAAATGTTCTCTTAGAACCTGGGATGATATTCAAATTTAAGATTTTTTGATCACTAAAAATAGTAGATATAACTCATCCCCATGCATTAGAATAAAAAATAATGAACTTCTTATTATAGACAATTCTATCAATTTTTGAAAAAGTGGGAACACAATCTTTCTTTATGCAATCCTAGGTGAAGAAAGGGCACAAGGTAGGAATTTCCGCAAGCCCATTGTCAATAAGGAAAATATTGAAATCCTTCATACATTGGTTCATAGGGGTATTCTTCCACATTTTCCCATAAGAATATCTAACTGCATTGAAATCTCCCATAGCACACCAAGGACCAGATACCATACCATTGATCTGTAGAAGAGAGTCCCAAAGTAAATACCTAATAGAATCTGAGTTATCCCCATAAACAATAGAGAGATAGAATATTTTTTATGAACCTTGACTTCACAGTGATCACCTCAATAACAAGATCTATCCACATAACAATATTCCCAACATTTGAGCAATACTCTAAATTAGAGAAAAAGAAAGCATCCTTCCCAACTGTATTAAAAACCCTATTAATATTTCTAGCTTGGCACCTTGATTCCTTGATGATGAAGATATCCAAAGCCTACCACTTTATTTCTTCCTTGACATGTGAGAGTTTAGTATTAGCACCTCACACATTCCAAGACATTATATATATAACAAACTATCCATAATCACCACTATTTAATTAATTCATTTTGTTTTCCCATATCTGCTTTGCTTCTAGTTTATCCCCTTCTTCTATGAAATTTGATATCGAGAACTGATCAATTAGAATATCCACATGCTTAGCAGTATCCTTTGGCATATATTATGGTGGAAACTCATCTTTGGCATTGGTTCCAATTTTTATCTCCATAGGAGTTGAAGCAACAATCTTGATCATAAGTTGAGAAGGGAAACATAGGTTTCTTCTCCTACTACAATCGGATTCCCAAAAACTACATATGACTGGGGGAGATTTAAGAGGACATTCTTTAAGTTTTTCCTTCTCAACCCAAAATTTTTTCTTTTCTTCTTAACCTAAGTGTTCAAATGTACTAGTTTCCCAGGACATAGGTTCTTCTCATGACCAAACAACTTACATATTATATATAGAATTTTGGTAACCATTTAAACTAGAAAGAAATGTTGTTCTCCGCTCCATCATCAATGACTATAGGTAGAACATTTAAGAGCTTCTGGATAATAGATATCAAAATTTGAAGCCTTGCATATTATGTCCTCTCAAGAAAAGTAGTAGATTTATCTACCTTAATAGGTTTACCCAGGTGGGAACCAATGGCACTAAAGATTTCATCATCCCACAACTCAAGCAGAAGAACATATATCTTAACCCAAACAGGAAGCTCAAACATACTAAACATTCTCAGTGGGTCATCTCTGCTCCACTTCTTTAAGATAAGGGGTTCCACATCATAAACCAAGCCCCCCATTAATAGTTGTTTCTAGAACTTCTTCTTGTTGGATTTAGGGCTCTAGAGGTGGGGGTGAATAGAGCTTCAAAATTCTCACAAAATAAGTAAGACCTTGAAATTATATCAATCAAAACCAATAGATCAAAGGCAATATGAAGACCTAACTAAAAAAGCATAGCAAGGATGAGAGAAATTGAAACAAGCACTTGGACAAGGTGGTTTAGAGAGGTTCCACTCTCCAAACTAAGAGAGATTCAATCCACTACCTAGAGAGGTCAACCTCTAGGACTTTGCAATCAGTGTATACTTATATTCCATTCATAAGAGATACAAGGAGACCACCAACATCAAAGGACTTACCTATTCAAGAAAAGAGTCTTCCACCTACACAAGGACTTACCCACTTGATCAAGATGTCTTCAGTCTTCAACAAGGACTTACCCACACTTGCATCAAGTCTTTGGCCTTGAAGGAATTTTCCCACTCTTCTTGAATCTTGACCTTGCCCTTCTCCTTCACCTGGAGAAGTGTTGGTATATGTATGCACATAAAGCCATCCCAAGCGATTGCATGGAGTCGGATATTAATTAATAAATTAATGTGATTATTTGGTTAATTAATGAATTTCGGAATATTCTAATTAATCCACGAGCGTTTTAATTAACGCAACGTTTCTGTTTACTGATGGGTTTAGGAAATCCTATTTCCCTTTGTATCCTATTTAAAGGAGGATTGACGGCCGATATCTATATAAGATATCGAGAGACGCTTTTAATTTACGCTCACGTACGTAAACCCTACCCGTCATCGTCCTTAGGAGAGAAAGGAGAGAAACGCGTCGCTAGCACGCCGCCTCAGAGACACGACTCCTTCCCGCCGGTTAGGGAAGCACGACGTGGAGTTCCGTCCATCCGCGTGGATGAAGTAGAGACGCAGACGCATTGACGCATGCGTTCGGAGGACGTCGATGACCACCTGTACGCGCTACAAGCGGCGTACATCACTGCCGCAAAGGAGCGCCGCCAGATCAACCTGTGACAACGAACGAGAGAGAAGTTCCGTCCGTGTAGGTCAGTAGTGTTGCACTGTCGTGCAATGGGACATCGCCGAACTTGCTCCGCAATAAGGTATATCCCGCAAACACTCTTTCCAAATACGTTGTTGTCGATGAGATCCTGTTTCGGGTTGCGTGGATTTTATTGCTTCCGTTGCACATGTTTTCTCCACAAAACCCAACAGTGGTATCAGAGCAGCGTCGATCTACGGCGTATTTGGATTCGTTTCAATATGATCGAATCATTGTATACTATTTTTATGTTGCATACGATGCGAATTAAACCTGCTAATGTGCAAATCTAAACCTAATTCCACATACGCCGCATGCTTCTGTTTTTGACGTTTTGGACGGGGTCGACTATGGAAAATATTGATTTTCCTAAGTACACAGAAGTAAAATTCCATAGACCTTTCAGGGGCTCTGCCCCTAAGACCCCGCGAGGTGCGGCCTCCCCTCGACCCCCGTACAGGGGCGCTGCCCCTGTGTATCCCGCATTGTCTGCGTGGGAGTTAAAAATTTATTTAATGGGGAATGTCCCGCATTAAAAGTACTGCAATTTTAATATGTATATACGTATATGTAGATATACCTATGATAGCATACACTTCGCCTTTAAAATCTGTTTTATGTGGTGAATGCATGCACGGTTATGGCCTAATATCCCCTTTTGTGAATGTTGTGAATGAATGTGGATGTCAATCTTGTGGATATGTTTGTTTGTGAATTCTATGGATGTATAATGGTTACATATGGATCCTTTGTATAAAGTATTCGGCTTGCATGCCGAGCCTCATCTCTTATTTCAAAGTGTAATTAATTCTTTCCTTTTATATTTGTACTCACATGATGTAATAGAGATAGGATTAGTTTTAGTTTTTGTAAACTTGATGTAAGGAGGCCACTTGAAGATCGAACTCCAAGGAGTGTCCATGGAGAAGCACCATGAAGATCTAATTCCAAGAAGAAACCTGAAGATCCAACTCCAAGGAGCATCCATGGAGAAGCAACAAGAAGATCCCATTCCAAGAAGCAACTTGAAGTTCCAACCTCACGAATCATCCATGAAGTTGTTCATTGTAATGTTGATCATTACAGGCTTACAGGTTGATTCACAGGTGTTGCATGAGATGCATAAGAACATAGGTGGACCGTAATCCTTTGTTGCTCCAAAGGATTACAATAGTATGGCCATAACCGATGTATTTGTGTTTGTGATTGCATGTCTACCGTTTGTGGTTGTGGATATAGTAGTATATGATACATACTATAAGTATTTAGTGTTTGGATATGTATATGTATTAATAAAACCCCTCAATTAATAATATTAAGTTTTAGTTGCCTTCCATAAAGCAACACACATGAAAAGCTTGATCGACTATGTGTGGGCACGCCTCTGCGTGGTACACTATCTATCTCGTGAAAGTGTGATGGTGGGTGTGTGGGTCTGCCTCCGCAGGGTGCACACTCATCGTGTTGGCTTATGGGTTGGACTTAACTAGGGAACCTTGATAGGATCAAGTACCTAGAGGCACATAGATGCATCATGGCAAGGAGTTGTGCATGATCATCTATCCAAGAGTTGCATATGATGCAATTGGCAAAAGTTGCCTACCTTAGTATTTGGTCTTTGACGCCGGCGTTGGCTGGGCATTGATCCAATTATTTTGGGTCTTGGCTCACTAGAAGGTTGTGCGTTGCAATCTTCCGAGTTGATAGTGAGGGCTATCAATTTGAATAAAATAGTGGGAGCATAATTAATTGAAGGCCTAATTAATCTCGTTTATCAAACCTTTACAAGTCAAAATGTTTTGGACTAAATGCGAATTTTTCTTTTGTAGCAATCAAATGGAAACCAACACTCACACTTTCTCATTGCGATCGGTCCTTGAGAAGGACAAACTTACCGGAACCAACTTTCAAAACTGGTTTAGGACGCTGAGAATTGTTCTCACACATGAGCGTAAGCTCTATGTCCTTGAAACACCAGAGCCAGAGGAGCCCGCCGTAAATGCGCCCAAGGCTGAAAAGGATGCTTACAAGAAGCACCTTGATGATGCCGTGGATGTCAAGTGCCTGATGTTGTGCTCAATGAACTATGAGTTGCAAGAGCAACATGAGAACATGAATGTCATGGAGATGGTAACACATCTCAAGAACATGTATCAACATCAAGCAAGACAGGAGAGATATGATGTCTCAAAGGCTTTGTTCAAAAGCAAGATGAAAGAGGGAGACTCAGTTGGAACCCATATACTCACCTTGATTGGGTACATGGAAAGCCTATCCAAGCTGAGATTTCCCCTAGGTCAAGAGTTGGCCACTTATGTGATTCTACAATCGTTGTCTGAATCATATAATCATTTTTTCATGAACTACAACATGAACAATTTTGACAAGCCATTGTCAGAATTGTTAGGCATGTTGAGGACAGCTGAAGCACAGATGAAGAAAGACAAGCTCAAGTCTATGATGGTGATCAGCAAGGTAAAGGGAAAGTCAAAAGGCAAAGGCAATGCTAAGAAAAGTTCTAAAGCCGGGCAGAAGCCAAAGTCATCCGCGCTCAAAGCTAAAGGTGGGATCTCCAAAGAAGGCAGTTGTCACCATTGTCACCAGCCTGGACATTGGAAAAGAAACTGTCCTATCTACCTGGAGGAACTAAGGAAGAAGAAGCAGGGGATAGAGATCTCCACTTCAGGTATATACATTATTGAGATAAACTTAAATACTTCTTCATCATGGGTACTGGATACCGGATGTGGATCTCACATATGTTCTAATATGTAGGATCTAATAAGAAGTAAGCCTTTACGAAAGGGCCAAGTCGAGCTGCGGGTTGCTAATGAAGCAAGAGTTGCTGCCACCGTAGTTGGAGTTATTAGTTTATCTTTGCCTACGGGCCTTGTAATAGAATTAGAGAATTGCTATTATGTACCTTCCATTAATAGAAATATTATTTCTATATCTTGTATGGACAAGAGTGGATTTGAATTTCACATTAAGAATGGAATTATTTCTATATCTAAAGATGAGATCTTTTATGGCAATGCCCCTATGTCTTATGGTATCTACTTGTTCGAACTTGAGACTAGCATATATAATGTAAATACTAAAAGGTTAAAACTTGACAACTCAAACAAAACATTCTTATGGCATTGTCGTCTTGGGCACATAAACGAGAAGCACATATCTAGACTCCATAAGGATGGTTATCTAGACTCTTTTGATTTTGAATCATTAGAGACATGTGAGGCATGTTTATTAGGGAAGATGACCAAGACTCCTTTCACTGGACACAGTGAGAGAGCCAGTGATCTGCTAGGGCTCATACATACTGATGTATGTGGACCTTTTAGATCAAATGCTAGAGGAGGCTATCAATACTTCATTACCTTCACTGATGACCTCAGTAGGTATGGCTATGTATATCTTATGAAACACAAGTCAGAAACTCTTGAAATGTTCAAGACTTTCATGAATGAAGTAGAGAAGCAACTTGGTAAGAGTATTAAAGCACTCTGTTCAGATCGAGGTGGCGAATACTTAAGCTAAGAGTTTGAGAACCTTCTGAGAGACCGTGGTATTGTATCACAATGGACTCCACCTGGTACACCACAACATAATGGTGTGTCAGAAAGAAGGAATCGTACATTATTAGACATGGTACGATCAATGATGAGTTCAGCCAAACTTTCAATATCGTTTTGGGGATATGCTCTGGAAACTGCAGCGTTTACACTTAACCGTGTACCTTCCAAATTGGTTCAAAAGACACCATATGAGATATGGAATGGGAATCATCCCAATTTGTCTATGTTAAAGATTTGGGGATGTGAAGCTTATGTTAGGAAACAATTTCCTGAAAAGCTTGGACCCAAATCGGAAAAATGCTATTTTATTGGATACCCCAAGGAAACTCGGGGATACTACTTCTACACACCAACTGACAACAAAGTGTTTGTTGCTAGGACTGCTGTATTTCTTGAAAAGGAATTTATTTCCAAAGGAATTAGTGGGAGGAATGTAGAGCTCGAAGAAGTTCGAGACCAACAAGAAAGCAGAGAACCTGAGGAGGTACATAAGGAGCATGAAGACTCACAAGTTGTTGTGGAATTTCAAGTTCCAAATGTAACACAGGAACCTCGTAGGTCTAGTAGGACACGACTTGAGCCTGAGAGATTTGGATTTCTCATGACTCAAGACAGTGACGAATTGGGCATAGTAGATGAGCCAACTTCCTATCTAGAAGCTACTAAGGGACCATAATTTGAGAAATGGATCGAAGCCATGAGATCTGAGATGGAATCCATGTACACCAACAAGGTATGGACCTTGGTGGATCCACCCGAAGGGGTAAGACCCATAGGGTGCAAGTGGGTCTTCAAGAAGAAGACTGACATGGATGGAAATGTTCAAACCTATAAAGGTAGATTGGTTGCGAAAGGATTTCGTCAAATTCAAGGTGTTGATTATGATGAGACCTTCTCACCAGTTGCCATGGTTAAATCCATCAGGATCATGCTTGCCATTGTAGCTTATCATGACTATGAGATTTGGAAGATGGATTTTAAAACAACATTCCTTAATGGGAATTTACTCGAGGATGTGTACATGACACAACCTGAGGGTTTTATCGATCCAAAGGAAGCCAATAAAGTCTGTAAGCTACAAAGGTCAATCTATGGATTGAAGCAAGCATCTCGGAGCTGGAATCTACGTTTTGATGAAGTAGTCAAAAAGTTTGGCTTTAGTCAAAATGAAGATGAACCTTGTGTTTACAAAAGGGTTAGTGGGAGCACAGTCATATTTCTCATATTGTATGTGGATGACATACTATTGATGGGAAATGACATCCCTACTCTTCAGACAGTACAAGGTTGGCTAGGGAAGACTTTCTCTATGAAGGATTTAGGCGAAGCATCCTATATACTAGGGATCAAGATCTATAGAGATAGATCTGACAGGCTTCTAGGCCTAAGCCAGAGCACATACATTGACAAGGTGCTAAAGAAGTTTAGCATGGAGGGTTCTAAGAGAGGTAACTTTCCCATGTCCCATGGGGTTGCAATCTCTAAAGCCCAGTGTCCTAGTTCATGTGATGAACGGGCACGCATGAGTAAGATTCCATATGCATCAACAATTGGATCTATCATGTATGCAATGTTATGTACTCGTCCTGATGTGTCGTATGCTTTGAGCATGACGAGACGGTATCAGTCAGATCCAGGTGAATGTCACTGGACCGCCGTAAAGAACATCCTAAAGTACTTGAGAAGGACTAAGGATCAATTCTTGGTATACGGTGGTGAGGAAGAGCTCGTGGTAAAGGGTTACACCGATGCTAGCTTCCAAACTGACAAAGATGACTACAGATCGCAATCTGGATTTGTGTTTTGCCTGAACAATGGAGTTGTGAGCTGGAAGAGTTCCAAGAAAGAGACGGTTGCGGATTCTACAACAGATGCCGAATATATTGCCGCATCTAATGCTGCAAAGGAAGCTGTGTGGATCAAGAAGTTCATTTATGAACTTGGAATGGTTCCAAGCGCTGGTGATGCAATTGAGTTGTTTTGCGACAACAATGGAGCAATTGCACAAGCTAAAGAACCAAGATCGCACCAACGTTCCAAACATATTCTAGGGAGGTTCCATCTCATACGAGAGATCATACAATGAGGAGATGTGAAGATTTGCAGAGTACCTACAGAAAGCAATGTGGCTGACCCGCTCACAAAAGCACTTTCACAGAAGAAACATGACAGACATGTTCAATCACTTGGATTGAGATTCATGAGTGATTGGGTATTAGTGCAAGTGGGAATCTGTAGGTATGTATGCCTATAGAGACTATCATTCGATGATTGTAATGGGATACTATGTAAACGATTTGTAATACTACATTGATCATATTAATAAAGGCAAGTTTCCAATCTATATGTTTGTGTTTTATATTGTGAGATGACCATAAAACTTATAGATGTCTATAGAATGATATACTCAATGACATATGTCTTCGGGTTGATGACCTGAACAGTGAGATCATATGTATGCTAAGAGTATGTATTCTTGTTTTGTCCCTAATCGGTTGTTATTGTGGAAATATCCATAGACATCAATAACACATAAGATTAGAATGTACGTTGGTTGATGGAAGAATCTCATTATCCATGATATGGAGATATCAAACGAAATACATAGATACTTGTTAGAGAACAGTGTATCAGATAGACCCACCTTGAGAGTGACACATGGATACCATGATTGGTAGTTAGAGTCACATCTCATAATGATGGTGGTGATTGTGGTTCTTAGACCTGAAGTCACTACACTTATCACATGTCGTTCGGTGTACTTTGACATCATCCACCGTGGTCCTGAATAAGGATTGCCATAAAGATGGTTCTTGAGTGCACTGTGACACATGGGGATGACTGTGAGTGATGTAGATGGAATTTGTCCTTCCTATGGGAGTTTGATATTCCGGTCACTTGATAAGCGAGACTGAGAAATGCATGGCCATGCTGATGTGAGTCAATATGTGATATTGAGCTTACATATATCTCAGACAGTCTGCTCTAGTTCAAGGAACATGGATTGAACATTGAAAAGGATAACAATTCCATGACTCGAGTTCAATCCGGATATCAGCGACAAAGGAACTGTACAATCACTTTAACACCAGTCATGAATGATAGGTTAAGTTGTTCTCTAATTTCTCCAATTACTTGGGTAGCAATGAAGTCTTGCTAGATACCAATCATTGCTTGTGAAATCATAATATGATTATGGATATCACTGCCAACGTAATTTGGAGCCTACCGGGTCACACACATAGGATGTGTTGGAATAGGAGTATAATTGTGGATTTGATTGGAATTGCTCCGAATCACATTGATTACTAAAATGTTTATGTAATGGATTAGAATAATATTGGAGTGACTGGCTCTCAGTGCAAATGGGAGTCTGTTGGTATATGTATGCACATAAAGCCATCCCAAGCGATTGCATGGAGTCAGATATTAATTAATCAATTAATGTGATTATTTGGTTAATTAATGAACTCCGAAATATTATAATTAATCCACGGGCGTTTTAATTAACGCAACGTTTCTGTTTACCGATGGGTTTAGGAAAACATATTTCCCTTTGTATCCTGTTTAAAGGAGGATTGACGGCCGATATCTATATAAGATATCGAGAGACGCTTTTAGTTTACGCTCACGTATGTAAACCCTAGCCGTCATCGTCCTTAGGAGAGAAAGGAGAATGCGCCGCTAGCACGCCACCGTAGAGACATGACTCCTTCCCACCGGCTTGGGAAGCGCGACGTGGAGTTCCGTCCATCCGCGTGGACGAAGTAGACACACAGACGCATTGACGCCTGCGTTCGGAGGACGTCGACGACCACCTGTACGCGCTACGGGCGGCGTACATCACTACCACAAAGGAGTGCCGCCGGATCAACCTGCGGCAGTGAACGGGATAGAAGTTCCATCTGTGTAGGTCAGCAGTGTTGCACCGTCGTGCAACGGGACATCGCCGGACTTGCTCCGCGATAAGGTATATCCCGCAAACACTCTTTCCAAATACATTGTTGTCGACGAGATCCTGTTTTGGGTTGCGTGGATTTTATTGCTTCCGCCGCGCATGTTTTCTCCACAAAACCCATCAAGAAGATCTTCACCTCTTCTTCAACCTTGAAGAAGAACATCAACAACTTCACCTTCATTCAGAGTAGCTTGCTTCGCCTTTGCTTCTTTGAGAAAAGGGGTAGGGAGGATGGAATGGAATGAGAGCCTTACAAGCACAAGGAAGTATCTCTCTTACAAATGACCTAACTCACTCATAATCATGAAATACTTTGTAAATGAAAGAGATAAAGGGGCTCAAGGAGTTGCAACACACTCAAATATAGCAAGCACTTAGAATAGCATGAATGAGAAAACTTGGAATGAACTCCAAGGGGTCATATTTATAGATGGGGGTGTTCCCTTGAGTGTGGGATCACTTAAGGGAAAAATAAAGACATTCTCCAAGTTGCAACAAATCTATTCTTACTCAAAACAACTCTCCAATGGTTATAATCACTTTTTTATATGCTTTTTGTACAACACATTCAGTCGAGTTCTAACAAAGGTGACTCGACTGATTCACTAAGTGACAAAGCCAATTTTCAAACTATCAGTTGAGCTTGTTCTGGGAAACTCAACCGGTGAGCTAAAATCAATTTTGCTCAGTGAGTCAGTCGGTCAAGTTTTGTGAGTGTGCAACTTGACCGATTGGTCTCTCTAGAAAATCTGTCACTAGATAGGTCGAGTTTCCAACTCGATCGATAAACAGCTTGTGACTAATTTTCTAAATTGACATTTGAGAGATTAAATGTTGGAATTAAGTGTCCCTAATTTTTTCTCATCTTAGTTACAAATCATATCATCAATACAAGTGATTACAAAAATTATCTAAGGTCATTTAGAGTGTTTTCCTAAATTGTACACTTGTATTGTTTTTGACTTGAACTTAAACAAGCTAGGTCTTGTGAAAATTGATCCTTTTCATGTACCTAAATCCTGAAATCAATATTGAACAAACATATTAGATACATAGGAATGGAATTGTTAAGTCATTATCAAAATATGGGCAATGTATAACTCTCAAGTCAACACTTCTAGGGAGAAATTAATAATGAACATATCATTTCCTCTTAACTTAATCTCAAATATACATTTGGTATTCCAGATCATCTTGAGGGGATAAGACAAAGTCTTCCACTCTAGCTTCATTTTGATTACATATCCAAAAGAAGATATACTCCACTTCTCTACTTTCTTCGATACAATCTCCTTTGGTAACAATGATTTCCATTCACAATGTCCTAAGTTTCCCTTGAGGCAATGACATTGTTTTATTGACAGCCTACATAGAATACAAATCCATTCACGACCTAGATCCACCCCCATCAAAAGACTTATGCATACCTAAACCTCCCAACTTCCCCGCCTCAACATTCTTCTTTTCATATCTCAAGCTAGCTAGACGCTGCTGCACAATCTTCACAGTGTCGCCTTCTAGGTCATCAGACATCATGGAGTCTACATCGTCTCATTTCATTCTCCAGTATAAACATCAGTTATGTTTTCTTTTTTGACCAAGTTTGCTTTGTGTCATCATTATTTGTCCTATCAAAGTTCTTTTTACTTTTTGCATGTCATCATTACCAGCTAATATATCCTTTTCTCATTTCCCATTTAAACCATCAAATGTTATTGTTTCTTTTATTGAAAGTCTCCTACCAACTAGCTTTCCCTTTTATCTATATAGCCAATGTTGACCAAGCACCTTTACAATACTCTTTATATTTTATGACACCCCACCTTTTTATTTGAGTGCAACTTTCCTTCCTAGTGGCACGTTTCTTTGTTTATTTATTTCCATGATTGTAGGAAACCATGAGAGTTTTATATGTTTCTTTTTTGTTCCACTTTTCTGTGATTATATATTGCTTTGTTGGTTCTAGATGATTGTAGAAATCCATGCCATTCAATTGCCATCAATGGCTAAAAGAAAAAGTAAAGTGGGGGATAGTTGTTTTACATAAAAGAAAAAGGAACAAATGGATACATAAAGGAGGAGAAATTGGAAATATAGAATAAATGAAGGGGAAAGAAAACAATAACGGAATAAAAAAGATAAGATAAAAAATGAAACTCTAATCCCCTCCTCAAACAAAAGATCATGTGCTAAGTTTAGGAAACATAAATGGGGGTGACAATGCTTTTTTTTTCTTCCCTTCATCTCTCTTGATATTTTTATCCCCTCCGACCACTCTTTGTTTGTGCATCTCTTTCCACGTGCAGAGGGTATTGTTACTATTATACACCAATTACTCATTCTATTTGTATTTGATGTGCAAGGGGATATAAAGGAGAGAGACAATATGAGGAGGGAGAGAGAATGCATTGAGAGGGAGTATGAGGAGAAAGAGTATGAGTGATATGATATTTATCAGTTCCAACTTCCAACTACTCTAGTCTTCATGGATATTCTTATTATTTAGCACATCCATCTTCAAATGTCTTTGTGTCACTTCATTCCCACTAAGTGTTTGCTTACAATGCATCATTGGTGTATCTCTTTCCAAATGACACATTGCTTGTTCATGTTGTTGACCTAAGTGTTACACATTGTCCATATTTTGATAATGACTTAACCATTCCATTCATATGTATATAATGTATCTATTTGAGATTTATTTCAGGCATTAGGTATAAGAAAGGGATCAAATTCATCAAGCCCTAGATTGATCTAGTACAAGTCAAAAGCAATGCAAATGTGCATTTTTGGACAACACTTAAAATCACCTTAGATAATTTTTGTAATCATTTGTATTGATGATATGACTTTTAACTAATAAGAATAAAAATCAGGAACACTTAATTCAAATGTTTGATCACTCTAAAGTTATTCTCCAAAATTCATTAGAAGGAGTTTGTTGGTCGATATATAAACTCTGTGGATCCCTTGGTGGATTTTCCTAGTTGGTTCGGTCAAGTTGCACACTCACAAAACTCGACCAATCCATGCACTCAACAAAACTAATTTATTTGATCGGTCGAATTTCATCCAGGATAAACTCGACCGGTGGTTCAAATTGGCTTTGTCTCATAGTGCTATTGGTTGCGTTACCTTTATTGAAACTCGGCCAAATGCATTGTACGAAATGTATAGAAAAAGTGATTCTAGTCGTTGGGATGTTGTAAGACTCAAAAATAGATCTGTTGCAACACCAAAATGACTAGAATTCATTCTTAAGTGTTCCCAAACACTAATGGATACCCCCATCTATAAATAGGACCTCTTGGACTTTATTCCAAGGTTTCTCTTTCATGCTATTCTAGGTCCTTGCCTTAGTTGAGTGATTTCAATCCACTAGAGCCACCTTTATCTCTCTTGTTTATAAGGCAAACATCAATATGGGTGAGCTAGGTTTTTTGTGAGAGAGCTAGCTCATTGCACTTGTGTAAAGCTCTCAAAGATATCCTTTCCCCAACCCCTTTCTTCAGGTGCTATTATTGGTGAAAACTTCTCCAAGTGAAGGAGAAGGTGCTAGCTTCTTCAAGTTATAGAAGAAGGTGCAAGAAGATTATCTGAGTGAAGGAGGAGAGCAAGGCAGAAGATCCAAGGAGAGGAGTGGGTAAATCCTTCAAGGAAAAATACTTGGTGTAAGAGGGGATATCCTTATTGAAGGCATCCAACTACTTGCAAGAGTGGGTAAGATCATGGTGAGGTAGAAGACTAGATCTTAGATAGGTAAGTCCTTGGGGTTGTCAGGTTATTATCTCCCTTAACCTTAAAGGGAAGTTGGGTATCCTTGTCCCGAAAAAGGAAGGTCGTCTTGTATCTCTTATAATGGAATATAAGTATACATAGGTTGCAAAATCCTAGAGTTTGACCTCTCTAGGTAATGGACTGACACTCTCCTAGTTTGGAGATTGGAACCACTCTAAATAGCTTGTTCAAGTGTTCATTTAAATCTCTCTCATCCTTGATATGCATGTTTAGATAGCCATCAAATTCACTATTTGCTATTGCGCCTTATTGAAGTAACTTGAAGGTCTAACAAGTTTTGTGCAAGTGTTTTAGCTCTATTCACCCCCATCTAGATCCCATTTGATCCAACAGTTGTATCAGAGCAGGTCTTCTCCAAGCATACTTCCACAAGTAGGAGAAGATGGACGGCAACATTCTCAAGTCCCTTAATTGGAGGGAGGCTTCTCCATGAGACCCTTGGTCTTTGACGACACTAACTTCCTCTAATGGAAGCGAAGAATGCAATTCTACGTTCAAGGAGTCATCTTCAACACATGGAAGGTGGTCATCATCAAGTATAAAGAGATAGACGACGAAGTGTCTACTTGGAATGAAGCTCAACTCAGGAAAGCACAACTCAACGCCAAAGAAATAAGCATCATCTATGTTGCTCTCACCCTTCTGAGTTCAACTGGATCTCATATTGGGACACAAACCATGAGATTTGGAACAAGTTGTGTATCACTTATGAAGGCAAAGAAAAAGTGAAGGAGTCAAAGATCTACATGGTGAATGGAGTGATTGAGAACTTCAAGATTGGAAAGACGGAATGAGTCGCAAAGATGTACAAAAGGCTCAACATTATCATCAATGGGCTTTCTTCTCTAGGCCACACCTTGGATAGAGGGACCATCAAATCCAATGTCTTAAGGTCTCTTTCAAAGAGATGAGGATCCAAGGTGACTTCCATTGAAGAAGTGAGAAGTCTTGGTGACTTATCCATCGATGAACTCATTGGAAACATTCAAGCTCATGAGCCAAGGCTTTACAAGAAAGAAGAAGATGACAAGTAAGAGGAGAAGGAATCAAAGAAGATTAAAGATAATCTTTGAAGTTCTATTCTCGGTTTCCTTTAGGGATATGCCAGCTATGAGTCTTTTTTTGGTAAAATAAATTCTTCTTCTAATATTTAGTTCACAGGCCCTCTTTCTATTCCTAAAATGGTACCATACTGCAAACTAGTCTTTTATTGTATTGGGTTTCAACCCCAAATGCCTTCAAAGCTCAAGTGGAGGTAATGATTCTTCAACAAGAACTTGCATGTTGGTCCTCTCCTCCATCCTCAAGCAAATATGATGGCCCTAGTGATCACGAAGCCAACTACTCTAATCAAGGTAAAGACTTCATCATTCACTCCTAGATGCTATGAATTTGGTCAAAAGGGGCATTACAAAAATGATTGCCCCAAGGCAAAGAAGATCTACCACAAGAGAAGATATAAGAAGGAGGAGTACAAGAATAAAGGCAAGTACAAGAGGAAGGACAAGAAGGACAATAGGAGCAAAGATGTAGCTCATGCCGCATGGGAGGATTCATCCTCAAGTGACTCTAACTCAAATGAGGGAGAATGACACCTTGCACTCATGGCCTCTACAAGTGAAGACAATGGTGAGGTAAGATTTAATGAATTATCTAAAAAAACACTCATTAACATGCTTAATACTTCTCGTTCTTCTTATTTTGATTGCAAATACACGAAGAAAATGTTAGGAAAGATAATTGATGTTTATATGCCAGGATTGCAATTTTTGAACAAAATGAGAAAGTGCATCAAGTAGCCCATAAGTTCCATTTTCAGAGTGCATAGATTACAGGGTGTGTTCAGGGTTGGATCTCTTCTATTCTTCACTAATAACCTGCACAACATACACAAGGCAAAACATGGAATTGACACCAATATCTACGATACAGAGGGGAGGTGAGTACATGAAACACACACTGCATTATGTGACTTACAAGTTACAAGGGTTATATTTCCTTGATATTGCTTTAGGATTTCCTTTTTCATCTAAAATATATGGTTAGGTATTTGGTTTTTCAAAGTCTTAAGATTATATTAGACCGATTCAATGTTAAAGATGATAAATGTTATGGAAATATTTCTATGAAGGACGTGATACATGACGTTCATAATTTGCAGGTCGTCATCAAATTTATCTGACTGAATTATTTCTTCTCCACCTTTGGGAGCATGCCTGAATACAAGTTGTTTGCTTAATATATATGACTATAAGTAGATGGAGTTTCTTAATAATAATAACAAACACATGCCATTGAAATCTCATCAGGCAATCAGAATCAAGTATTTTGAAATGCTACTTTTTCCTAACTCTCTCTTGTTTTTCTCATCTTTTCTTTTATTTTTTTGTCTTAAATATAGCATACAATCTTCCCACTAAATGGCCCACCTATAAACCTCAACACATTTTCAAAAATCATGACTCTCCACAACCATCACGACTCGTTGAAATGGATATGTCTCCTCACTAGCCATTTCATTGCCACACACCACCTCTCCAACACTTTTTCCTTATTGGAAGGACTTGCATAACTGCTCTCAAAGTTCTCTTTCACTCGTGTCCCCACTCCCCATACACTTATTTGGAATAAACAATGCATACAAATCACTTCTTTCTTCACACCCCATTCATCGTACTCAAAACCTATTGAATTCTCCACTCAACTCTCTATTTTAAGGGAACTTTAGTTTTTTCTCAATCCTATACTATTGGTCACCAACTCTACCATTAATCATTGGGTTCTTTTAATAAATCATTCATCTTTTAATAAATGACTGCTTGGTCTACGAGCATGAGAGTAATGAGGGATATGAAGAGTGGGGGTTGCATGAGAGTAATGAGGGATCTCGAGAGTGGTGGGGGGAAGAGAGTCAAAGGAATAAAGAGTACGTAAAAAAGATGTATAAAAAGATGGGGAGACTACAAGATTGTGTAAATCCTAGAGAGATGGTCTAATATTTGCTAAAAGTAAATGGATATGTCACAATTTAAAAATTTAATGGAAATAATGGGCATACATGCAAGTGTGACATATCTATTACATGAGAAGTTCATGTGAAAATCCATCATTTTGTTCAATGTTACCTATATTTATACAAATCAATGTTCATCTTGCTTCTAGATATTTTACAATATATAAATAGATATAAATTAATTGTCAGATGATTTACCATATAGACACTACCATATCAAAACTCTCTCAACAACTAACCACCATATCCATTGCCCCTCTCTTTCTCCAACACATTTAACTTTACACAACTCCCAATCACCCTTATGTTTTAAGGTGACATCCAACGAACCACCCTACCTTCTCTTTTTTTTTTACTTAAGTCATGTCTGATAAACGGTCCCCAAAACCACACATGGTCCATTTGTTTCCCTTGGTTAGGCACATATTCTATATCAATACTTTATTCTTATGCGTACTACATTTACTACAACCATA
Organism: Alisma plantago-aquatica; assembly: GCA_963693085.1. Lineage (NCBI taxonomy): Eukaryota > Viridiplantae > Streptophyta > Magnoliopsida > Alismatales > Alismataceae > Alisma > Alisma plantago-aquatica. The sequence continues at coordinate 853,511,902 of OY856414.1, read as the reverse complement.
TCTATCTGGTAACTCCCATTATCATTAATTATCTATTTCATACATTTACTCATTATTCTTCATGTTTCTCTCTCTTATTTTAATGCCATGTTACTTTCCTTTACACCATGTTGCAAAATTTCCCCATTACCTAACATCCACTCTCCTCCACAATTCCATTCTCCTCAAAATTTTCATTCATTATCTTTACTTAAGGCCAAATATTTAATTTGAAATCATAAAACAATTCCTTATGTTGAGTTTGTATTATAGTTCTATCGTTATTTAGTTTTTCCTTCAGTTTTGAACCATTGTAATGTCTCCTTGTTTCTTCCTATAATGTACAACACTTAATGTTCTTGGTCATAGGGTGTGACCGTTTCCATGTCGCTTAGAAAGTTTATTTTCATCTATTTGAGATTTTCAAAAAATATTATACTTAGTTTGCACAATAAAAAAATGAAAACAAAATTTAATGCATCATGTATAACTTATGTACAATTTTTATATTATTCTTACTCAGTGCCTTAACAATTACAAGTTGAATATGTTATTTCACTCTCTTTCTTGATAGCATTGATTCCTTGTAAGGCCAATTTCTTAATCTTGAGCTCCAATACATGGAGTTGAAGTAGAGAATGGTATCTACCTTAAGAACATAAATGGTCTTAAGGAGGATAACCAAAAATGCTTTGATGAGGTTGTTTTAGTTAAATCTGAAAATTAAAAACTTCTTGCTAAACATGATCAACTAAGACTTGTTTATGATGCTCTTAAATATGATAATAGAATCTATATTAATGAGTTAATCTTTCTTAGAGCTGAAAATTCTAGATTTCTTGCTCATGTTAATGATTTCTCTTCTAGACCTTTGTTGCCAAGTAATGAGATAATTAGTGTTACTCTTGAAAGATATTCATTTCATACTAAAGCACTTTGTTTAGAGGCCAACCTTTTGCATGCTCAAGATGATCTTTCTATCTTATCTTCTACCGTCATTACTCTTAGTGATGACAATCATAAACTTAGAACTTCCTTGCAAATAAAAACTTACAGGAAAGAAATCCCTAAATGATGTTCAAGATCACTCTACCAAACAAGTTGGTACTAGTGGTTTGGGATATGAAGGGGGAGCTCCTAGGAGAAAGAGCAAGGGAAAGAGTAATAAAAGAGAAAGGGGGCTCGTATTTTCCATGGAGAGTCCTTTGGGTCTAAGAACCCTATGGTTTGTGTGCATTGCAAATTTGATGATCATTATTTTACATATTGTCCTTATAAGACTAAGGGAACCCAACCAAAGAAGAAATGAGTTCCCAAGATAACTCTGCATCCCAAAGTTTGAGTCGGGCATCGACGTCTTATTTTCTTGTAGGAAAAAGTAAGTTGGATTGTTGATAGTGGCTATTGTAAGCACATGACAGGTGAAATCAGCCATTTCAACAAGTTCACAAAAAAGAAAGGAGGAATTGTGACCTTTGGAGACAACAACAAGGGTAAGGTAATAGGTGAGGGTGATGTAGGTAATTCGCTTTACATAAAGAATGTATTGCTTTTTGATGGCCCACATCACAACTTAATGAGTGTAAGTCAATTATGTGATAATGGTTATCTTGTGTTATTTACCTCACTAGAATAACCGCTTCTAGTTTCCCTCTCTTACAATGTTATATATAAGGAAACTAGAAGTGGAAACCTTTATGTAATTGTTCTTAAATATCTTAAGAAAGTCCATGATAGATGCTTAGTTGTTGATAAGAATGATATATCTCTTTGGCATCATATCCTAGGTCATGTAAATATGCATCAATTGAAGAAGTTGAGCAAAAAAGACTTGGTCAAAGGACTTCCCAAATTGGATTATGAAAAGGATGAGGAATGCCAACTTTGCACACAAGAAAACCAAACCAAGCCCTTTTTTAAATCCAAATGTATCCTTAGCACCAACAGATCTCTTGAACTTCTCCATATTGATCGATTTGGGCCTATGAGAACTCAATCGCTTCGTGGTTCTAAGTATTGTCTTGTGATTTTTGTTTATTTTTGTGCTTAGACATTCTTTCTTGTTTCAAAAAGTGATAGTCTTGATGTTTTCTTGACTTTTGCAAATGATTTGAAAATGAAGCTCCTTGCCAGATTGTTTCTATCTATAGTGACCATGGGGAAGAGTTTGAAAATGACATGTTTGAACGTTTTTGTGAGAAATCTGGGTATTCACACAATTTCTCCTCTCCTCGTACACCTAAATAAAATGGGGTTGTAGAGAGAAAGAATAGGTCCCTACAGGAGATGGCTAGGACCATGCTTCTAGAGTATGATACTCCAAAGAAGTTTTGGGTTGAAGCTGTTAGCACCTCATGCTTTGTGAAAAAGCATGTTTTCACTCATTCGTCTTTAAAGAAAATCCTCAATGAGTTATGGCGTGGTAGAAAGTCATCCATTGATTTCTTTCATGCTTTTGGTTGTCTTGGTTTTGATTTTAACACCAAGGATTCACTGGACAAGTTTGATTTGAAATCGTACAAGGCTTTCTTTCTCAGATATAGTACTACAAGAAAGGCTTTTAGAGTATATAACATTGAATTATCTAAAATTCAAGAATCTATCAATGGTAAATTTATAGAAACTAACCTCTCTATTTCCAAGAATATTGTTATTGATTATGTTGCAAATGAGGTGTTTCCACACTTAAAAGGGCTCAACATCACCAACAAAGGTAAAGAGGTGGTCATAGAAGAAGAATAGAAGGATCCCACTCCTCTCTTTGCAAATAATCATTCAAAAGAGCTCATCATAGGTAATCTATTTGAAAGAGTGAAGATGTGGGGTTCCTTCAACAAAGAACAAGTGGAAAACACCTTCATCTCAATACTTGAGCCCAAGAATGTCAAAGAAGTCCTCAAGGATGATGAGTGGATCCTAGCCATGTAAGAAGAGTTGGAGAAATTTGAAAAGAATAAAGTGTGGACTCTAATGCCAAGACCAAGTGATAGAAAATTCTTTGGCTCCAAGTGGGTCTACACAACAAGCTCGAAGAAAGAGGCAATGTGGTAATAAACAAAGCAAGGCTAGTTGGTCAAGGCTACAATCAACATAAAGGTATTAATTTTGATGAAACTTATTATCCTGTTGCTAGACTTGAATCAATTAGAATCTTGCTTGCCTTTGCTAGCTATAAAAATTTGTTGCTATATCAAATGGATTTTAAAAGTGCATTTTTGAATGGTAGAATTGAGGAGGAAGTATATGTTGCTCAACCTCCGGGCTTTGAACATGACAAGCTTCCTAACCATGTTTATTAGTTGTAAAGATCTCTCTATGGACTCAAAAACAAGCCCCTACAACTTGGTATGAGAAATAAATAACTTTTTTCTAGACAATGGATATGTCACGGGAAAAGTTGATTCTACTTTATTTCTAAAACATCCTTCTAGCAATTTCATAATTGTTCAAATTTATATTGATGATATTATCTTTGGCATAACTAATATTGATCTTTGCAAGGAGTTTATTTCTCTTATGCAATTGAGTTTGAGATGAGCATGATGGGAGAGCTTACTTTCTTCCTTGACTTCCAAATAAATCAAACCAAGGATGGTAACTTCATCAACCAAGGCAAGTACACCAATGAACTACTTGAGTGCTTTAGGATGGAGAATACCAAGATGATTGACACACCCATGTCAAACACCATCAATATAGATAGAGATGAAGAAGGAGAAAAGGTAGATGAGAAGCTCTATAGAGGTATGATTGGTAGTTTACTATATCTTACCGTCTCTAGATCTAACATAATGTTTAGTGTTTGGTTGTGTGATAGATTTCAATCAAGCCCTAGGAAATCACATCTCATAGAGGTTAAGAGGATTTTGTGGTATCTAGACAAAACCCCAAATTTTAGACTATCGTATCCTAAGTCTAGGGACTTCACTCTTACTGCCTATAGTGATGCAGATTATGCAGGTTGCTTGATTGATAGAAAGTACACAAGTGACACTTGCTTCTTCCTAGGACCATGTTTGGTTTCTTGGTTTTCTTAGAAACAACCTACAATGGCTCTTCAACTAATGAGGTTGAATACATTGCAGTTGGGATTTGTTGTGCTTAAGTCATATGGATGAAGCAAATGCTTCAAGACTTTAACATTCATTTTGATACTTCTCTTATCTACCGTGATAACACTAATGCAATAAATCTATCTTATAATCTAATATTGCATAGTACGACTAAACATATAGAGGTCTGACATCACTTTCTTTGTGATCACATTGACTAAAAGGATATTTGTATCATGCATGTGGACACAGAGAATCAGCTTGCGGACATTTTCACCAAACCTCTTGTTAGAGAGAAATAATTTCATTTGATCAAAATGGCTTATAACCGCTCTCGATGATATAGACATGCAATATAGCTAGATGTTATTATACCTATATGTTTCTTACTTACAATTGATCTTCTCCTAACTGAATGTGTTATAATTGCTACATTTTCATGCCTTGTTTCACTTGTTTTTAGCTAGTTTTTGCAAACGAATGTTTTATCACAAAATAGTAGCCAATGATAAGTGATACATGCCTTAATATCTAATATACATGATAGGCTAGAAAACTAAATTTATTTAGCACTCTTGAGGCTAAGAATTGAATGTTGTGTGATTTAGGTCATGCTGACCGTCAGTTGAGTTTCTCAAGTCTACAACTTGACCGATCCCCTCCTAAGAACTTAGCTAAAATGCCTGATTTGTCAAGTTTTCTACACATAAAACTTGATCGACATCTGCACTGGACTAAATTAAAAAGGGGAATCAACCAATTTCTCTCCCTCTCAACTAGAGAAAAATTGACTGATTCCGAATCCATTTCCTTTGTCCTCATAACCTAGGTTTGATCTTCCCTCTCCACACCCTTCCCAACCTTAGGTTTGGCCTTCCTTTCCTCTCTTGACCTCAACCTAGGTGTCTAGGAAACTTGCTTGTGGTGGTTTCATCTTTCCTTGGTGATATGTCATCTCCATCTACCCTATATAACATCAAACATAAGGAAAAGAGCCAACCCAGCTAGAGAACCATCATCCTCCTATGCTCCTTGCCTCATATCCTTTGATGGCACCTCCTTTATATCCTCTGAAGATGTGAATTGCTATAAGGAACTCCTTCCCAGGAATCCTTTTCCCTTTCCATCTCTTCTTGAGCCGCGTCTCACTATCACTAAGGTTATCGAGGAGGTCACTGAGGTGTTTTTGACCCATCACCTTGGCTCTTTGTTTGGAGAACACATGTTCTTCTCAAATTCCATCTCTAGAACTAAGGTGGTCCCTTAGATTTATGCAAATCTCTAATGAAACTACACAACAATTGTGCCACCACACAATATTCAGGTAGTTTTGACTTCTATGATTGCATGTACCAAATTTACCATCTCTGAAGATTCTCTGAATATCTTTTTCAATGGTACCATGGTTGCCGACACATGGAGGGCCGACTACCCTGACTATTAGGACCTGCTTGACCCTAAGGCTTTCTACAAAGACAATGATCTTACACTTTTTGACATGTATAAGTTTTTTAAGAAGCCCAATACCCCCTATAGGATGATATCCACCCCGCCATTCTCTTCTCTTGACATCAAAAACCATCTTATTTCATGATGGTAAACTACAATGTTCATCTGAAGAAAAATCAAATGGAAATTGCATAAAACAATTCTATAATAAAGTACAATCTTTTGAAGAACATTAGAGTCAAGTGGTTTCACTACATTATTCACCACATGACCTTCTTTGATTCTAGGAAGAACACCTCTGGAACCCATCCACCTTATCCTACCTTGATCTATGGTCTTTTTTCTTATGCAACTCAAGTTCAAGAGCATCTTCACCAGGATCTCTTCCATATCATGACCCAGATGAACCTAACTTGCATCCATCCATATCCTACCTACCAGGCTTACTGTAACACTGACTATGCTTCCTACACACATGTAGTTCTACCCTGACCCCCACCTGTTGTGGCTTCCACTGCTACACATGCTGCTGCTGATGGTGGACTTGCCACTATCCTTGGTGGTCTTCCTCTTCTGGCTCTACCTGTCGGTCCCAATTCCACTCTTCCTACAGGATATGATGGTGTTTCTACTACTACCTTTTTGCAAGCATATGCACTACATGCATGTGGCATGTCTTGGGAGGCGCAGAATGCCAGATGTCCTGGTCATGGTTTTGGATCAAATATTGATGTGGAGATGTCAGACCAGCATGCTGAGGAGGAGTCTATTGATGAGGATGCTACTGATGCTTCTGATGGCTCTAATGTTGGATCTCATGGTGGTGATGATGGTGAGGCTACAACGGCGGTCGCTGATGCACCATTAGATGGAGACGAGGACTACCAACCCGAGGATGAGGACAAATATGATCTCGTAGATGTAGTTGAAGTGTTGATGTTTAGTTATATATTCTATTAGAGTACTGATATATATATATATATATATATATATATATATATATATATATAGAGTCAGGCTAGAATACACTCGAGTGTATCCGGAGCGGAATACACTCAAGTAGTTTTTCATGATGCAATATTTTTTTTTAAAATCTAATCCGTTGATCTTCTTAAACATCTTGTGAACAACTCATACGCAAAATTTGAGCACATTTGGATATGTATAGCTCATGTTATGAAGACCACAAAAATTATGCATTTCAAATTAGTTTCGCGCGTCGATTTTGTTGCCCTTGGATGAGTGACTTACACTCATCCAAATGGGCTCAAAATTTGTATGTAGCCTAGTTATAGTATGACGGTAAAGATCAATGGTTTACATTTGGCAAAAAAATAGTCTTGATATGCAAACACACTTGAGTGTATTCGTGCGATCCGTACACTCGAGTGTATTCTAGCCTGACTCTATATATATATATATATATATATATATTTGTAGACTCTCATGTACTTAGACATTTGGGCACTATGTATTTGAGGATTACTATTTTATCATCTCGTTGTTTTTTCCTCTCACTGGTTTGTAGTTTTATTTTGAGAAGACATGTTTACTGTTGTACTCTTAATCATATGTACAATAATTCTATGGCTGATCATATCTTATGAATTCTTGGTATGTTATCCCCTATTTTGATTATGACTGTGGATTGCTTGTTTTTCTCTATTCTGTCACTATTTGGTGTGTTCTATGCGGTTTCTTGTGTAAGTTTGTTCCTGTGGAGAACTATGCTTTTTAGCTTTTCTACCCCTTCCTTTTTTATATGACAAGGGGGAGAAATGATCTCAAACATATTGTTTTTATTGCTTATGTGATCCTTTTTCTGGTCATTAATTGAGAATATTATGTAACTTTCTTGAGGACCATGTAATACATATATGCGCTATGGTTATTTCCGAAAAGACTAACTATGCACGCATAGGTAAGCATGAATTGAGGGGGAGCAATTCACATTGTTCAATTATGTATCCCCTTGCTATTCCCAAGGCAAAGCTACAATTTTTAATATCCTTTTCAATATGTTGAGGAATGGTTTGTCATTGTCAAAAAGGGAGAGAATGTTGAGCTACGTGTTACACATTTTCCATATTTTGAAGATGACTTAACCATTCCATTCATATGTATCTAATGTATCTATTTCAGATTTATTTTAGGCATTAGGTACAAGAAAAGGATCAAATTCATGAAGCCCTAGCTTGATCTAGTACAAGTCAAAAGCAAGCAAATGCGTGTTTTGAAAAACACTTCAAATCACCTTAGAATATTTTTGTAATCATTTGTATTGATGATATGACTTGTAACTAAGATGAGAAAAAATCAAGAGAACTTAATTTGAACATCTGATCACTCAAAAGTAATTCTTTAAGATTCACTATAGGGAGTTTGTTGGTCAAGATACAAACTCAATCGATCCCTTGGTGGATTTTGAGAATTACTTTGTTTGGTCGACTTGCACACTCACAGAATTTGACTGATCCCTATACTCAACAAAACTTAAATATTTTGATCGGTTAAGTTTCTCCAAGATAATATCGACTGATGGATCAAATTGTCTTTGTTACATAATGCTATCAACTGAGTTACCTTTATTGAAACTCGACTAAACAGACTATAAGAATGTGCAGAAAAAGTGATTTTATCCATTGAGATGCTACAAGACTTGAAAATAGATCTTTTTCAGCACCCAAAATGACTAGACTTCATTCTTTAGTGTTCCTAAACACTAGTGGAGACCCCATCAATAAATAGGACCTCTTGGACTTCATTCCAAGGTTGTTTTTTCATGCTATTTAGGTCCTTGCCATAGTTGAGTGATTTCAGTCCACTAGAGCAACCTTTCTCGCTCTTATTTACAATGCAAACGTCCATATGAGTGAGTTACATTATTTGTGAGAGATACCGCATTGTACTTGTGTAAATCTCTCAAAGATCTCCTTTCCCCAACCCCTTTCTTCAAGTGCTATTGTTGGTGAAAGCTTCTCCAAGTGATCAGGAGAAGGTGCAAGCTTCTTCAAGCTACAGAAGAAGGTGCAAGAAGCTTCTCCAAGTGAAGGAGGAGGAAAAGGTGGAAGATACAAGGAGATGAGTGGGTGAATACTTCAAGTCAAAAGACTCATTGCAAGAGGGGATCTCCTTGGTGAAGGAATCCAACTTCTTGCAAGAGTGGGTAAGGCCATGGTGAGGTAGAAGACTAGCTCGTACATAGATAAGTCCTAGGTTGTAAGGTTATTGGCTTCCTTGACCTTAAAGGTAAGTTGGGTATCCTTGTCCTGGAAAAGGAAGGTCATCTTGTATCTCTTATAATGGAATAAAAGTATACATGGGTTGCAAAATCCTAGAGTTTGACCTCTCTAAGTAGTGGACTGACGGTCTCCTAGTTTGGAGATTGGAACCACTCTAAATATCTTGTTTAAATACTTGTTTCAATCTCTCTCATCCTTTCTATGCATGTTTAGATATCCATCAAATTCACTATTTGCTATTGTGCTTAATTGAAGTAACTTGAAGGTCTAATGATGAATGCATATGTTGGATCAATGGGCTCTGGGGGGGGTGAATAGAGCTACACAAACTTCACAAAATTAATTAGACCACCAATTTAAACTTAGTGCAGAGACTAATTCAAGCAGCAAATTTGATGTCCTAATCTAGCATACAAAACAAGGATAGGAGATAATGAATTGCAAGCACTTGTACAGGTGGTTAGAGTGGTTCCACGTCCTAAACTTAGGATCGATGTCAGTCCACTACCTAGAGTTGGTTAGACTCTAGGATTTGCAACTTGGTCCTCTTATATATCACAATAAGATTACAAGATACATAAACCACACAACCATGGGCTTAAAATCTCAAGCCAAGATATTCTACCTCACCAAGGACTTACCCACTAGCAAGATTCTTCAGCCTTCTTCAAAGGACTTACCCAATCTTACCTTAGTCTTCAGCCTTGCAGGATTTACCTATCTTGCTTGAGCTTTGCCTTGCACCTCTCCTTCTCTTGGAGAGCTTCTCCACGTTTCACCTTCACCAAGGGATCTAGAGCAGCAAGCTATCTTCACTCTTGAAGATCAGCCATCATCTTCACCTTCACTTGGGGAAGAACAACATCAACCTCTCTTTCACTTGGAGAAGCAGCTTCAATCAATCTTCATAGAGAAATGGAGGTAGGAAGAGAGAGAGGAGAGTTGTACATCATACAGGGGATAGCTCTCATACATATGGACCTAACTCACTCATAACTCACGAATTTATCTTGAAGGTAGAGAGAGAAAGGGGCTCAAGGGCTTGGAACACTCTCAACTATGCTAGAACCAAGTTTGGAATGGAAGAGCAGCTTGGAATGAACTCCAAGGGGTTCTATTTATAGTTGAGGGTGGCCCTTTAAGTTGTGTGACGCTTGGATACAAAAATAGCCGTTTTTTGTTCAAGAAAATGACTCTATTTTTGCCCAAAACACTTCACCAACGGTCACATCACTTTTTCTGCAAATTATGTACAGTGCAATCAGTCGAGTTTCAATGGGGGTAACTCGACCGACCATGTAAAAAACAAAGCCGATATTCAAATGATCGGTCGAGTTTGTCCTGACAAAACTCGAACGACCATTTAAACTGGAAATGGCCTGTTACCTGATCGGTCGAGTTATGTGCAAGCACAACTCGACCGATGCAATCTCCAGAAAATCGACTAAGGACTGATCGGTCGAGTTTCAAGCCTGGGAAACTCGACCGACCAAGTGCCTGTAATCCATTTTCTAATTTTCATTTAAAGTGATTAGCACTTGGTGAATTTTGTCCCAAACATTTTTCTCTTCTAAGTTACAAGTCAATTCATCATTACAAGTGATTACATAGATGTTCTAAGGTCGTTTACATAGAAAACCCAAAATGCACACTTGTAGCCATTTTGACTTGAACTTGACCCATTCTAGGGTTTTGTAAATTTGATCCTTTTCATGTACCTAATGCCTGCAAACAATCTTAAACACACATATTAGATACATATGAGTGGAATGGTTAAGTCATTATCAAAATATAGGTAATGTATAACCTCTAGGTCAACATCATATTCACTAGGGAATTCAATTATCATTTTTGGAAAAATTCAATTCAACACATTTAATTTCACTCATTAATTATCAAAACACATCATAATGTGCAAAATTACTTAATTGATTTGATTATCAAGGGTTTAACTGAATTTATGATGATTTAATGCAGGTCTTGATAAGGTTGAACAATAAGCGGGGCCCTCCTTCTCTCACCCTTGGTTCTGACCAATAGATCTAACCAAGTGATTTCGTCCATTCGGTCTTAGCCCACACGATCTCAAGACCGTTTGTGCCCATTCAGTCTCAAGACCGTTTGAGCCCATTCGGTCTCAAGACCGTTTGAGCCCTAACGGTCTCAAGACCGATAGACCAACAAAGACCGATTGGGGGCTTAACCCAGCCGCAAGGGATCGAGCAGTGCATGAATTTAGAACCATGAAGTAGAATCTACGCCATGGCCATGGCACACCGCCATCAGAACTAAAATCTTCACCCGCCATGCCCATGTGAGGCAACACGGCCGTGTGGCAGCAACCTCACCACGACCGTGTTATCTCACCACAGCTGTGGCACGTCATCTCCTACCTCTGCACCTCCACCGAGCTGCACCTCTTTCCTTCAATATATCATATCCCGGTGGTGCCTTGCTCCTAGAACTCTGCCCCGCCAAGCAGTAGCTTCGAATCCGTCACACATGCTGCTGAAACACCCCTCGCACCTACTGCCTTCAGCCACACTTCCCTCGCCTTCCGTCTTACCCCTCAAGCTCATCCTTCGGCGGAGTAGCAGCTACTCGATCTCAGGACAAGACCGTTTGAGATCTCATCAGCAAACTGATTGGATCGGTCAACGTGAAGACCGTTTGGTCTCTTACTGGCTGCGTGAAGACCGAATGAACCTGTTACGAAGACCGTTTGCAGAAAATGTGAAGACCGTATGAAGACGAGCCTTCCAGACCGTTTGAGCACCGAAACCAATTGGTCGACCGCAGAATGCAAGACCGTATGGTCTCATCTCTGAAACTGTTAGGGCTGCGAGATCGTATGATCAATAGATATGCTGAAGACCGTTTGAGCCTAACCATCCAAGACTGTTTGGATATCTCAACATTCTAAACCGTTTGCTCAAAGCACAAGACAGTTTGAGTCAGCTGAGATGAAGACCGTTTGGGGGGATATGTGAAGACCGTTTGATTCTGCTGACTTGAAGACCGTTTGCCATTTTTGCATAAGATCATTTGGAGGAAAGCAAATGGTCTGTGAAACTTTTTGAACTTAACAATCCAAGACCGTTTGCTCCTCAAATTCTCAAGACCATTTGGTCAAAACTTTACCAAACCATTTAAACAAAAATATCTGCAAGACCGTGAGGGCCAGTCATATACCTATGAATAGGACCAGTAGGGCCCCCATTTTGGCATTGGTTCTGGGATGGCGACAGGCTGCCTCTACACAGGTCCGATCCATATCCAGTGTTGTCCGTGCCAGTTTCATTCCACCTACTGCTCGTGCTACAATCAAGGAGGCTAAGGAGAGAAGGAAGACAGAGTGAGGGAGACTGCCCGGTCTATCTTGGCATCTCCCGTTCGCGTCCAGATCTGCTCCGACACAACGTAGAAGGCCACATCTTCTTCACTGAACTGTGACTACCTTCTACACCGAGCTCATGGCAGATTTCTCTCTCTTTCTTACTCTTCTTATTTCTCGCATCATGAGCGAGTAGTACCCTTTTCGTTGGGGTGCGGGAACTAGCCCCGTTGCCCATGCAATCATGTTCTTTTGTTAAACTCTCCATGGCAATGTATATAACTTTCCATTACATTGTTAATTGGTATGTTCGTAGTTGATTATCTCCTTGCTTTCGTCTTGTTCTTTCCTATATTGCGAAATCTTCCATATGTGGGACAGAATGGCGGTTTAAAAAGTCCGACACTTTGACGAGAACTTTTGATAAGATTCCTTGAGGTCGTAAGTGTATGATCCGTGAGGGGACGAGACATCTAGCCTACGGTGATGCTTATGTGGTCTAAACATCCCTCAGGGAGGACCACAACCTTATTTGGATTTTATATCATCTTTGTTTATCGTCGATGTTAGTTTATAGATCTATCACCTGCTTGCTTATCGATTAATGCGGTTGACTCCCAAACTAGAAATAGAATGGGATTTCTTCGAGGTCGTAAGTGTATGATCCGTGAGGGGACGAGCCATCTAGCCTTCGGTGACGCTTCCGTGTGCCTAACACCTGTATAGGGGGCCCACAACCTTCGTTGGATTTCTGTATCTTCAGAGCCGTAAGTAAGTGATCTGGATGGTGACGAGACATCTGATGCTAAGGTGATGCTTACGCGAACCTAACGCCCGTATGGGGGGTCTTGCAGCAGCTCTATTTGGATTGTTATATCTTGCCTGGATTGTTTGCGATTGAATGTGTTTGCATGTGTAGCGGTGTAGAAACCCGATACCATCCCAGCGATTCCATATCATTGATCTAGACCTAATTTTAATTCAACTTTTACTTTCTTGCAATTAGTTTAATTAACCTCAAATCAACCAATCGTTCTAAATATTAATTTTACTTGAGCTAGATTCGACTGACAAGGATTCTTAAAAACGTTGTCCTTTGGGTTCGATCCTTAACTATACTGCGATAAGACTCATCCGCTTGCGGGTGGTATTATTGCACTTTGGTTTTGGTAAAAGCTCGGGGATTTCAACCCTGAGTGAGTTTGTTAGTGCGATAAAATCCCACGTCAAATTTTGGCGCCGTTGTCGGGGACAACAGAATCAGTTAGTCAAGTCTAGTTATTTTAAGACAATTTAGGATTTTGCTTTTTCTTTTGACTCAATCGATCATCTACTTGAAATTTGACTCTACTCCGTGGTTCTCACTTTCGAAATCTTTTTATCTCAGGTAAAATCCAAGGCGTAGTGCATGCACCATTCAGACAACCCCGGATTAACAATGAGCTTTGATCCCGAGATAGACAGAACCTTTCATCGTCAGATCAGAGAAAATCAAGAAAGGATGGCTCAGGAAGAGGAAGTAGCCTGAAGGGTGGCTCAAGCCATCAATGCAGAAAGAGAGAGGCTCATGCAAGAAGCCAGGGCTGCGGTTCAATAGGAAATCCTAGCAGCGCAAGCAGCAACGCAAGTAGCTGAACTACAAAAAGATCTTAGAGAGTTCTCAATCCCGAAAGTTGCAAATGTTCATCATCCAGTACAACCTCCTCCTATCAATGCTCCTAATTTCGAGATAAGAGCGCATTGGATCACCCTACTTTAGAATAACCCTTTCTATGGCAAGCAAGGAGAAGATAGCCAAGAACATCTTCTGAGATTTATTGATCTATGTGCCATGACAAAACAAAATGGAGTCACATATAGGGCTGTAAATGGGTACGGGTAGACCCGCGGACCCGCAAATCTAGACCCTTAAAAAACTCGTCACGGGTCTAATTTTTCATACCCGCATACCCTTGGACCCATATGCCCTTGGACCCACATATAAGCGGGTCCAATAATGGGTATGCTTGGACCCAGACCCGCTAAACCCGTGTACCCGCTATACATAAGTAACTACTAGAATAATATGTTATATATCATACTTTACTAGTCTAATTAATATAACTATTGAGATTATATCCTACTCTAAGGTTGAGACTAGTCATATAACTAAGAATTAGCTATTCTAGTTACAATAACGAACATCATATGTAAACTTAAAATCAAAATGTCTACTAATCTACATTACTTTCTACATAAATTAAATGTTATGATCATGACTACAAATATGTAAACAATTACTCAATTAATTTTATTGTATAGAATATAACATTGTCTAATATAACTATTACATGTTAATATACTATATGATAACAATATCTTGTTGTGTTAAATATATATAACATAGTCATTTCTCTTACATAAACAATATGATGTTTTATAGAACCGCTTACCCGCATACCCGCACCGCATACCCGCTATTGTTGCAGGTACGGGTATGGTGCGGGTACACGTTTTGTATTATGCGGGTCTAGAACCGAAACCGGACCCGCTAAATTAGATGGGTATGGGTATGGCCAGACCCGCACCGTTTACACCCCTAGTCACATATGATGCCATTCGACTCCGTCTCTTCAAGTACTCCCTTGCTGATAGAGCTATAAGTTGGTACAATTCGCTGCAAAGTGAAATACCCATCACCACCTGGGAACAACTCCAAAATGTGTTTCTAGAAAAGTTCTAGCCTCCATCTCTTACCTATGAAACTAGAGGGCGGATAACAAATTTCACTCAAGTTCCTGGAGAAACCCTTGCTGAAGTTTGGGATAGATACAAAGAGCTTCTGTGCAAGTGTCCCCACCACGGAATTCCCAAGAACCAACTCATTGATATTTTCTATAGGGGTGTGGATGATGATATTAAGAGATTCCTAGATTCCTCATCTGGAGAAAACTTCATGCGTCAAAGTTATGACAGCGCATGGAGAGTCGTCACCCTGGGAGCAGAAAATCAAGCCAATTGGGTAGATCTGTAGGTAAAGGAGTCTTGAAAGTAGCTATGGCTGAAGCTACTCCCGAGTACAAGTCTATCGCTGAAACCCTAAAACTCTTAGTTGCCAAGCAAGACCATATTGAATCATCTCTTTCTGCTATTGGAAGAGGACGTTCGCCCACTCGACAACAAGAACAGATTAAGTCAACTTCATTGTTCTGTGAAGCATGTAAAAGTACCGATCATTCCACTTTATCATGCAATGTTCTCTATGATGTTGTTCTAAGCAACATATGTGGACAAGGAGATAATGGTCAATTGGAAAATATTAATGTTGTTAATACCATCCCTGGTGAAAGTTACTACAATCCGAATCAGAATAGGAATCATCTAGGATTTCAATATGGAAACCCCTCGGGAGCAGTAAACTCACATCAATTTGGTTCAAACAATCAACCAAGAGGCCCACCAGGATTCCAGTATAATTAACAACAGAATTTTGGGAATCAAGGAAATTTCAAGGGAAACTTTCCGAATAGGAACTACAATAATTATCAAAACAACTCTCAGTACCAGAATCTCAATCAACAGCAAGGACAACAAGCTGGACCTGTCTCTTCTGAGGACAAGTTAACAACCATTGAAAAGATGCTGCAAACTCAGCAAACTATGATAGCCAACCAACAAGCTTAGCAGAAGGCTATTGAATCTCAACTAGCTCAACTTGCAGCTAGCATAAAGCCACCTATTGGAGTCTTTTCCGGCCAACCCGAGAATAATCCCAAGCAACCGGAACAGTTGAAGGCATCACCATCAGGTCAGGAAAAGACTATTCGGATCCCCCTGTGAAGATGCATGTGGTTATTACAGACGAGGATGAACCTGTAATTGCCCAAGACTCAACAACACTTTTTTTAATAGAAGCCAGGGGTCGCTTTTATTCATCCCACACCCCTCTTGTGGGCTAAAACACAACAAAATTACATCTCCCACACTTATAACTCGGGTATTGTCCCAATATCCCACAAGGAAAACCCTCGCATCCTAAAAAAGAAACAAAGATAAGAGACTCCAAAATCACGCGTCATCATCTCCAACTTCTGTTCTCTTTAACATCACGTAGGGAGTACATCTTTTCTCCAACATCGCCATGCCTCCAATCCTCATCGGCATACTAGTTATATCTGAAGACTCAACAAGACTAGAATCTCAAGTTGATAAGACAGATAAGGGAAATCTTGAGAAACCTACTGATGACGAAACTGAAACACTAGGACCTGATATTCCTGTATATAAGCCTTGTATACCTTTCCCAGCTCATCTGAGGCAAACCAAGCTGGATACTCATTACAATAAGTTTAAAGAAGCTATGAAAAAGCTTCATGTTGATATCCCTTTTCTCGATGCTCTAGCTGAGATACCAGCCTGGACTAAGTACTTAAAGTCACTTCTTACAAGGAAGTATATAACTGAAGAGTATGAGACAGTAAAACTGGCGACAACTACATCTGATATCATTTTGAACAAGATGCCCAAGAAACAAAAAGACCCAGGATCCTTTAGAACTTTGTGTCACATTGGCGACTCATCATGCAAGAAAGGATTGGCAGATCTCGGCGCAAGCATCTCTATTATGCCACTTAGCCTGTGCAAAAGACTAGGGTTTGTAGAATTGCTTCCAACGGGCATGACCATACAGCTCATAGATAATTCGGTAACTCTTCCCATGGGAATCATCGAAGATGTCCCAGTCAAAGTGGGCAAGGACACTTATGTCCCGTGTGATTTTGTCATCATGGACATTAAAGAAGATGCCAGATATCCTCTCATATTTGGTCATCCATTCCTCGCCATTGTAAGAGCCCTAATTGATGTTGAAGTTGGTACCTTACTGCCCAGATTAGGCAAAGAAACTCTCGAATTTAAAGTTTTTGAAAGTATGAGAAGACCAAGTATGCAAGAAGAAGTCTATCTGATTGACTGCATTGAGCAATTGTCACTTCTAACTCAAGAGCATCATGAATCAGACGATCCTTTAGAAGTTGCTCTAACAAACCCATCAGTTGATGAACCAACTGACGAACAAGTAAAGGATTGCATCGAATCCCTCGACTCTACTAAAGAAGATGTTGAAGCCACTACTGAAGAACTCAAAGCTATGGATACTACTGAAGAAACATGTAAAAAACCAGAGGCTCCCGAAATGAAGCTGTAACATACGGAGTTCTGGGTATTTTGCATTTTGGCCCTCTATTCCATCTTTTCCTCTCATTTCTATCATCTTTGTCTGTTCTATTTATTTTGTGGAGAATATGATGGTTTAATGAACATTTGTTCACCTTTTATTTCAATATTTGGGTTTATGCACAAATACCCCAATGAAAGCTTAATAATGGGTTTAATATGTAAAATTTCCACTTAAGTAATAAATATAATAAAGAAATTCATCCTAGAACTTTCTAGTACTTTTTTAGAATATGAAAAAGAAAGAAAATCCCGAAATATAAATAAAGGAGATGATAAATGCAATAATTGGGGATAATATGGAATATTTTGGATAAAAGAAGATAAGGAGGAATATATTGTTCCAAAAATCCTAAATGGAAACCCAAGAAGATAATTTGGATAAAAAATATATCAATTTCGTTTTCTTGACTTAAAAGTTTCTTAATGGCCAAGTATCATCTAATTTGGGTGATAAATAAATATATTAAAACCTTTCTTACAAGATAATAGGAAATAAGCCAATAAGGTGAAATAAAATATCTAATGTCCTCAAATTAGAAAAATAAATCCATATTAGTAATCTAAACATAAAAATAAGCCTTTGGGAAAATTTGCATTTAATTTGGTCAATGTTTAATATTTTATTTTAATCTGGAGAGAGAAAATGATTTAAAGACCAAAAATATTAAATATATGTTGAAAAAAATTAATTAATGCCAAAAACGTGTTCCTAACGTTTATTATTGCTTATAGGCCAATTTATATTTTTAGAAAGTTTCTAGATGCCTTTAATAAATTAAAAGGCTAAATAAGTGATAAAATTTAAATGAATTAAATAAAAAAATAAAATTCTTCAAAAAAATATAATAATGCAAATTCGTGTTCTACATGTTAAAATAGACCTTTGGATGCATTTTGAATCAATTTGGAAAATATTTGATGAGAAGATAAATTAAGGAGAGAAAAAGTATACAAAACATTCAAATTATTATTTAAAATAACAAACAACTTCAAACAATAGAAATAATAGCAAATTCGTGTCTAAAATACTTACTATGAGTTATGACTGAAGTTTTGTAATTTTTGGATAATCATATAGTCATAAATAAATGAGGAAAGAGAAAATGTGTTTTGAATTAATTAACACATTAAAGTTTCTCAAAATGCAAAAATAATTTAATATTTGGATTCTACACGTCAAAATCAGTCAAGATGTCAATTTTCGTTAATTTTGGAAGTCATTTGCACCCTCAAATAGGAAAAGAGAAAAAGTTACATGATTAAATAAGAACTTTAGTCAGATTTGTATTTGGCAACCTAATAAATGTCACGCACATGGACCATTGGATCTTAATCCAACGACTCGCGGATCATCTCCAGACCAGCGCGGATGAACAGTAAATTTCGAAAATGTTGATTTTTCGGATGGTCATATCTCTCTCGTTACTCAACCAAATCGCGTGATTTTTGGCTTGTTGGATTCCTAGTTCGATTTCGCACCACATTATCCTAAAATTTTTACGTTTGGACGAATATTCGAGAAACACCCAACTTGGGTGCCGCCTCTCTCTACCCCCATCTAACCAAACCCTAGTCTAGGTTACCTTGCCTATATATAACCATTCCCCTAGGTCCTCCGGCACATTAGCAACTCACCCGTACTTTTAATTTCACGTTTCGTCGACGTTTTGACCCCTAACGGAGGCCGAAGCACGAGATCTTGTGGCGCCTATAACTCTCTTCTCCCTCCACCTTCGGTCAAATAAAGGGTACACTCAGGTTCGTCTCTTCTCTAGCTTTCATTTCCATATCTAAGTTTTGATTTTGGTTTAGAATCGCAAAAACGCCCAAAACCAAGCTCTTAAGTCGCCGGCCATGGTCGGGTGCTCGTTGGGGAAGAAGGCCACTCGCCGATTTACACTTCTACCCCTAATCTTTCCCTTCTTTCCTCTGTAGCTCGTGTGCAAGGTGACATCGTTTTTTTTCTTGTTCTTTTGCTGCTGCTGTGAGTGTGCATGCCTACGTGGCAAGCTATGGTTGGTCTGTTTTTGTAAAATTGATATCTTTTTATTCGATTATCCAAATTTAAAACTAAAATATGTTTTGGAATTAGGAGAACGTAATCTATCTAATAAAAATATTTTTGTGATTTGATTCTAAGGTTTTCGAATATGTATTTTTTGAGTTGATTTAATTAACTAATAAATGTGAAAAATACTCTAAAAAGTCAGTAACTCGAAAATATACAAACATATATGTTATTTTGATCATAAGAATGTAACTAAGAAAGTAGTGAGGTTTTTAGAGTCTAATTCCATCATTTGTGAAAAAAATTCGATGGTTTTGAGGTTTTAATCCTTTAATGAATATACATATATCTAATACATAAATATGATGATCATATTAGGGCAAGTGGATCTGATCTCATGTAAAAGTTATGAAAAGTGGTTCTAAGATTCTAAATATTAAAGGTATTTGCATCTACACCTTTAGTTGGGAAATTTATCATACCTTTACCCATGTTCCCTAATGAGGCGCTTAATTTGACCTAATCCATTATTCTTGAAATCTAATTTATTCATGCCTCAAAATCCGTTGTAGTACTATCTTGTTTGGGTTTTTATACCCCACTTCCATGTTGTATAAATCCTTTGATTAATCTTGCCATAACTCTTTTTCTAGTATGTTGATTTAATTAGACTAATTAACTAGTGTAGTGGTACTTGTATGTACAACCACCCATAGTTGGGGAATGTGTTATTTCTCCCCTGGGGAACGTGTTATTCTCCCCCGCACATGAAATATATGCATGTGACTGGGAATGTGATACTCTCCCCTCACCCTTTTGGTTGAAGGTCCGGTAGGTGCCTCAACCCTACATAGTTAAGATAGTCAATATTAATCATACATGCAAAACCTTGGTTATATATTATTTATGGCAAGCATCTATTGAAATATTCTTTTTATATATGTGGCCTCATTCTCTTGATGTCTCATCTTTTGATGAATCCCTAGCCTGATTTACTTGTTGTACTTATCTTGTCACCTTTAGTATAGTTTAGTGACACATACTTGTTTTTCCTTCCCTTTTTGCTGGGTGCCTTCCCAACCACCCAGATGTGGAGCAAGGTGATGAATAGGACTTGAAGAGCTTAGTGTTGGCATGGACGTAGCGGATGGATATGTTGTTTGGAGACAAAAGTGGAGTAGTCTAGTTCCCTCTACTTAGATCCCTTTTTTGTATAAAGCATGTACACCCATATTGGGGAAATTTTTATGTACACTTTATTTAAATTGAATATAGTCAAAATTTTATCTTTCGCTGCTATCCAAATTGAGTTTTATTTACCATTGTTATTAGTAGAGAGGTGGATTTATCCCACTCTTTACAGCATGGTATCAGAGCTAATGGTAGTCGGATCTTTGACTATTTCAGTTTGTCTCCCTAGTTAGAACCCTAGATTTGCATAGTTTCCCTTAAGTTACATGTTTGCCCTAGATTTGATATACCTTGGTGAAAGGTTGACTTAGGACCCTATAATTCCACATTAAAATTTTGATGAATAAAATCCTAAAATACTTATAACTAAAACATGCATAACTTAATGTCGTTTAAGTTTTCCTTTAGGCAACTATTAGGGCATGAAGTTGAAGCAAAGGTGTCTAGAATGGATCAGGGTTTCAGGGGCTAGAAATTTTTTCCTCCGCGCCACTAGCTTGGTATACGAGGACTCCTGCACCCATATGATACCAGCCTGGCCTGAGCTAATACGAATTGTCCAAAATAGTTTGCTTTTAGGCAATAGTAACCTTAGTCATATATGTTAGATATCTTTGAGAACCCTAAGTTTCATATGTATGATGATTTGTTTGAGGATGGTTACCAAGATAATTTCTTATGTCCTTTGAACCTAGACCTTAGAGTTTGGGTGTCTGTGAGAATATCTGAGTGCTCAGTGGAAGCATGATGGATCTTGATAATGGTTTAGTTAGACTATCCTTTAACCCTAGTTTAGTAGGTCGAACTCTTTAAGGGGTGGAGTATGGTTAGTTGATGATGATTGAGTGGTTAGATTTTGAGGACAAAATCCTATTTAGGGGGATGGAACCCGATAACATCTTCAAGTCTATCTAATCTATCTTTAGAAACCCTAACTCCATAGATAGGAGGTTAGTATGCTCGGATCCTTAGTTTTGACCAAACAAGTTAATAGTTGTAACCCTAACGTGCTTGTTTATATATTAATGAATACATAATTATCATCTAAGGAATAAATCATATGCTTGAACCCTAATGAATATTCAATGCACATAATATGAATATCAATGCTAATTGTCAATAAATATGATGTTAATAATGTCATGAACCAATAAAACCCAATGATATGATGAGTAAGGTTATAATTCATAACTCAATGCATGCCAAGAAATGAATAAGTGCAATATAATGGTCATGTTGACCTAAACCCTAAGTTGTAATATCTAACCCTAATCTATGCATCCTTAATGCCTTTCATGATACATTAATGATGTTAAGAGCCATAATCAGTTAACATACTTTGATACACATAAATGATATATATGATCATATAATCACATATTAATTAAGTCATCAATATGAATGCATGTTACCTTGTTAACTAATATACATGTTATTAGTCACTTAATGTGAATCAAATCATTAATATGACATATGTTCCACCTTGATTATTAAAATACATGTGATGGCTTCAATATGAGTATGAAGTGAGTGGATTCATATAAACATGCAAAATGAATAATATAAATGAATAATGATTAATTGTGACATTAATGTGAGCAATAAAGATAATCTGACATGTGAAAATGTTTAATATGAGTATAAGTAACAAATGTGACATTAATTGGAATAATTGTATACTTAACCACGAATTGAATACAATGTCTTATTTCATGTAAAATAATTTATTATAACTTAATAAAGTGATAATATGAGGATAAGGAAGTGTAAATCCAAATTATTAATGATGAAATGTATTGAGATAATTGAGTAACCTCTAATTCTGCATAATAATGAAATATAACCCTTTTGGCAATAAAGTGAATATGACTAAAATAATTATGAAAATGTGATATCATAATGAACGTAATCCTAATGTGCCATAAATGTAAATAATGTTAAATATCATAAAAATAATCTTAATTATGAAATCCTAGGTGGTCCTTGAGATCCTAACCTAGGAGAAGTTGCTTGTGAAGTTTCTGAACCCTTAGGTGTACTTGAAGTATAAGTTTTGATGGAAGTTGTATGGTTGAAGGAACAACTTGAAGTTTTGTGATGTGAGGTTGCACACTCACCCTTCCCTAATTGCTAGTGATTTCGGGGACGAAATCCTCTTTAAGGGGTGGAGTGTTGTAACATACTGAGTTCTGGGTATTTTGTCTTTTGGTCCTCTTTTTTATCTTTTCCTCTCATTTCTATCCTCTTTGTCTGTTCTATTTATTTTGTGGAGAATATGATGGTTTAATGAAAATTTGTTCACCTTTTATTTCAATATTTGGGTTTATGCACAAATACCTCAGTGAAAGCTTAATAATGGGTTTAATATGTAAAATGTCCACTTAAGTAATAAATATAATAAAGAAATTCATCCTAGAACTTTCTAGTGCTTTTTTTGAATATGAAAAAGAAAGAAAATCCCGAAATATAAATAAAGGAGATGATAAATGCAATAATTGGGGATAATATGAAATATTTTGGATAAAAGAAGATAATGAGGAATACATTGTTCCAAAAATCCTAAATAGAAATACAAGAAGATAATTTGGATAAAAAATATATCAATTTCGTTTTCTTGACTTAAAAGTTGCTTAATGGCCAAGTATCATCTAATTTGGGTGATAAATAAATATATTAAAGCCTTTATTACAAGATAATAGGAAATAAGCCAATAAGGTGAAATAAAATATCTAATGTCCTCAAATTAGAAAAACAATTCTAGATTCGTAATCTAAACATAAAAATAAGCCTTTGGGAAAATTTGCATTTAATTTGGTTAATGTTTAATATTTTATTTTAATCTGGAGAGAGAAAATGATTTAAAGACCAAAAATATTAAATATATGTTGAAAAAAATCAAATAATGCCAAAAACGTGTTCCTAACGTTTATTATTGCTTATAGGACAATTTTTATATTTTTAGAAAGTTTCTAGATGCCTATAATAAATTAAAAGGCTAAATAAGTGATAAATGTAAATGAATTAAATAAAATAATAAATTCTTCAAAAAAATATAATAATGCCAAATTCGTGTTCTACATGTTAAAATAGACCTTTGGATGAATTTTGAATCAATTTGGAAAATATTTAATGAGAAGATAAATTAAGGAGAGAGAAAGTGTACAAAACGTTCAAATTATTATTTAAAATAACAAACAACTTCAACAAATATAAATATAGAAAATTCGTGTCTAACATACTTAATATGAGGTATGGGTAAAGTTTTGTAATTTTTGTATAATCATAGAGTCATAAATAAATGAGGAAAGAGAAAATGTGTTTTGAATTATTTAACACATTAAAGTTTTTCAAAACGCAAAACTAATTTCATATTTGGATTCTACACATCAAAATCAGTCAAGATGTCAATTTTGGTTAATTTTGGAAGTTGTTTGCACCCTCAAATAGGAAAAGAGAAAAAATTAAATGATTAAATAAGAACTTTAGTAAGATTTGTATTTGGCAACCTAATAAATGTTACGCACATGGACCGTTGGATCTTAATCCAACGGCTCGCGGATCATCTCCTACCTTGAGTAGGAGACCAGCGCGGATGAATGGTAAATTTCGAAATGTTGATTTTTCGGATGGCCATATCTCTCTCGTTACTCAACCAAATCGCGTGATTTTTGGCTTGTTGGATTCCTAGTTCGAATTCCCACTACATTATCCTAAAAGATTTATAATTGGACGAATATTCGAGAAACACCCAACTTGGGCGCCGCCTCTCTCTACCCCCATCTAACCAAATCCTAGTCTAGATTACCTTGCCTATATATAACCATGCCCCTAGGTCCTGCGACACATTAGCAACTCATCCGTACTTTTAATTTCAAGTTTCGTCGACGTTTTGACCCCTAACGGTGGCCGAAGCACCAGAGCTTGCGGCGCATATAGCTCTCTTCTCCCTCTACCTTCGGTCAAATAAAGGATACACTCAGGTTCGTCTCTTCTCTAGCTTTCATTTCCATATCTAAGTTTTGATTTTGGTTTAGAATCGCAAAAACGCCCAAAACCAAGCTCTTAAGCCGCCGACCATGGTCGGGTGCTCGTTGGGCAAGAAGGCCACTCGCGGATTTACGCTTCTACCCCTAATCTTTCCCTTCTTTCCTCTCTAGCTCGCGCGCAGGGCAACATCGTATTTTTGCTTGTTCTTTTGCTTCTGCTGTGAGTGCGCATGCCTACGTGGCAAGCTATGGTTGGTCTGTTTTGTAAAATTGATATCTTTTTACTCGTTTATCCAAATTTAATACTAAAATATGTTTTGGAATCAGGAGAACGTAATATATCTAATAAAAATATTTTTGTATTTTGATTCTGAGGTTTTCGAATATGTATTTTTCGAGTTGATTTAATTAACTAATAAATATGAAAAATACTCTAAAAAGTCAGTAACTCGAAAATATACAAACATATATGTTATTTTGATCAGAAGAATGTAGCTAAGACAGTAGTGAGGTTCTTAGAGTCTAATTCGATCATTTGTGAAAAAAAATTGATGGTTTTGAGGTTTTAATCCTTTAATGAATATACATATATCTAATACATAAATATGATGATCATATTAGGGCAAGTGGATCTGATCTCGTGTAAAAATTATGAAAAGTGGTTCTAAGATTCTAAAGATAGGTATGTGCATCTACACCTTTAGTTGGGAAATTTATCATACCTTTACCCATGTTCCCTAATGAGGCTTAATTTGACCTAATCCATTATTCTTGAAATCTAATTTATTCATGCCTCAAAATCAATTGTAGTATTATCTTGTTTGGGTTTTTATACCCCACTTCCATGTTGTATAAATCCTTTGATTAATCTTGCCATAACTCTTTTTTATAGCATGTTGATTTAATTAGACTAATTAACTAGTGTAGTGGTACTTGTATGTACAACCACCCATAGTTGGGGAATGTGTTATTTCTCCCCTGGGGAACGTGTTATTCTCCCCCGCACATGAAACATGTGCAGGTGACTGGGAATGTGATACTCTCCCCTCACCCTTTTGGTTGAAGGTCCGGTAGGTGCCTCAACCCTACATAGTTAAGATAGTCAATATTAATCATACATGCAAAACCTTGGTTATATATTATTTATGGCAAGCATCTATTGAAATATTCTTTTTATATATGTGGCCTCATTCTCTTGATGTCTCATCTTTTGATGAATCCCTAGCCTGATTTACTTGTTGTACTTATCTTGTCACCTTTAGTATAGTTTAGTGACACATACTTGTTTTTCCTTCCCTTTTTTCTGGGTGCCTTCCCAACCACCGAGATGTGGAGCAAGGTGATGAATATGACTTGAAGAGCTTAGTGTTGGCATGGACTTAGCGGATGGATATGTTGCTTGGAGACAAAAGTGGAGTAGTCTAGTTCCCTCTACTTAGATCCCTTTTTTGTATAAAGCATGTACACCCATATTGGGGAAATGTTTAGGTACACTTTATTTAAATTGAATATAGTCAAAATTTTATCTTCCGCTGCTATCCAAATTGAGTTTTATTTACCATTGTTATTAGTAGAGAGGTGGATTTATCCCACTCTTTACAGAAGCTCCTGCCCGAAGGACTGAAGTATGTGTTTTTAGATGATCTCAAAGTTTGCCCAGTTATTATAAATTCCGATCCAACAACTGAACAACAAGATAAACTCTAGAAGGAATTAAGAGAAAGAAAGAAAACCATAGGTTATAAAATGAGTGACCTCACTGGGGTCAGTCAAGCGATGTGTATGCACAAGATCCCTATGATGGAAGATCACATGCCAACTATTGAGCATCAACGGAAATTGAATCCAAATATGAAGGAAGTAGTCTGTCGTGAGGTCATCAAAATGCTCACAGCCAGAATAATCTATACGATATCAGATTCACCATGGGTGAGCCAGTGCATGTAGTCCCAAAGAAAGGTGGAACAACTATTATACGAAATGAAAACAATGAACTCGTCCCCACTCGAACAGTCACAGGGTGGAGGATGTGCATAGATTATAGAAAATTAAACAAGGCAACTCGAAAAGATCATTTTCCAATGCCTTTCCTTGATCAAGTCCTAGAAAGGTTGGCTCACCAAGAATATTTCTATTATCTGGACAGTTACTATGGATTCTATCAAATACCCATACATCCAGATGACCAAGAGAAAACAACTTTTACCTGCCCATTCGGAACATTCACATTTAAAAGAATGTCGTTTGGTCTCTGTAATGCACCCACAACTTTCCAACATTGCATGGCTGCCATATTCGCTGGTCTTACTGAAACAATTATGGAGGTTTTCATGGATGATTTTTATGTATACGAAGATTCATTTGATTCATGTCTAAAGCACCTCTCCCTAGTCCTCAAACATTGTGAAGAAGCACATCTTGTGTTGAATTGGGAAAAGTGTCATTTTATGGTAAAGGAAGGCATTGTCCTCGGTCATAGGGTCAGCAATAGAGGAATTGAAGTAGATAAAGCCAAGATTGAAGTGATTTCTAAACTGGCTATCCCAACAAATGTAAAAGAAGTCCATGCTTTCCTAGGTCATGTAGGATTTTATAGAAGATTCATAAAGGACTTTTCACAGATAACCAAGCCAATGACAAATGTGTTACTAAAAGATGCTGAATTCAATTTTGACGAAGAATGTGTCAAAAGCTTCAACACACTGAAGCATGCTCTCACAACAACACCCATCATTAGAGCTCCCGACTGGGACCACCCTTTTGAAATTATGTGTGATGCTAGTGACTATGTTGTGGGTGCTGTTTTAGGGCAATGTATAGAGAAGAAACATTATGTGATCTATTATGCATAAAAAACTCTCGATGAAGCCCAGAGAAATTATGCAACTACCGAGAAAGAACTTGTAGCAGTCGTATATGCCTTTAACAAGTTTAGATCCTACCTAATCAGTTCGAAGGTCATTGTCTACACAGACCATGCTGCCATTCGTTACCTTCTGGCAAATAAAGATGCAAAACCCAGGTTAATTAGATGGATTCTCCTATTGCAAGAATTTGATTTAGAGATAAGAGATAAAAAGGGTACAAAGAATGTTGTAGCAGACCACCTCAGTCGCATCCACACCATGGATACAGAAAAGATTTCGATCAATGATTCCCTGCCGGATGATCAACTAATGAAGGTCTCAGAAGCTATACCATGGTACTCGGATTTTGTGAACTACCTTGCTACTGGGGTTATTAATCCTCAATGCACCGGAAATGCACTAAAGAAATTTATGCATGATGTGAAACAGTACTACTGGGATGAGCCGTACCTTTTCAAGCTATGTGTTGATGGTCTTTACAGACGATGTATCGCTGAGGAAGAAGCTCAATCTATTCTAGAGCACTGTCACTCTGGCCCGAATCCGCATCAGATAACCACGCCTCTTCCCGGCAGCGTGTGGAATGGCGGGGGCCATATGAGTTCAAAGAAGACCGCCTTGAAGGTTTTACAATGTGGATTCTTCTGACCAACCATATCCAAAGATTCCTATGACTTTGTCCTATCATGTGACAAATGTCAAAGATCAGGCAATATAACAAAGAGAGATGAGATGTCGCTGAATCTATGGCAAGAAGTAGAGATATTCGATGTTTGGGGGGTGGACTACATGGGTCCATTCCCATCTTCTAATGGATTTTCATACATCCTGGTCACTGTTGATTATGTCTCTAAATGGGTGGAAGTCATTCCTACAGTCACTAGTGATTCCATACCCGTCATCAAGTTATTCAAAGATATTATTTTCCCCCGTTTTGGTGTCCCACACACGGTGATATCCGACGAAGGTTCGCATTTTCTTGAAAGAAGATTTGAAGCATTGCAAAGAAAGTATGGTGTTAATCACAAGGTAGCCTCACCTTACCATCCAAAGACAAGTGGACAGGTGGAGGTTTCAAATCATAAACTCAAGAGTATCTTAGAAAAGACATTGGGTCGCAATCGGAAAGATTGGTCGGTGAAAATCAATGACGCATTATGGGCCTATCGAACTGCTTATAAAACTCCCCTCGGGACTACACCTTTTCGATTAATATATGGAAAGGCTTGCCACCTGCCAGTCGAACTAGAACATAAGGCATGGTGGGCAATAAAACAATTGAATTTTGACATGATGAAAGTAGGCCAAGATAGGATTCTGCAACTTCAAGAGCTGGATGAACTCCGGATGAAAACTTATGAAAATGCACGAATCTATAAAGAACGAACCAAACTTTGGCATGATGGTCATCTGAAAAGAAAAGACATACAAGTGGGTTACCAAGTTCTTCTATTCAACTCAAGACTAAAGTTATTCCCAGGAAAACTTCGTTCTCGCTGGTCGGGACCATACATCGTCAAGAGCATCTCCCCACATGGTGCCTTCTCATTATGGAGTGAAAAGTCAGGTGAATTTGTAACAAATGGTCACCGCTTAAAGAGATATTTCACCTCAACTAACATAGGCACTAAAGTAATGTTGGAACTCACCAATCCAAAGGATCCACCGTAAAGCTGAAGGATTCAGTCGAGCCATCGACATAAAATGAAGACGCTTGTCAGGAGGCAACCCGATCAATAAATTTGTTTTACATTTCTTTTCAAATTAGAATGTTTATTCAATTTTATTTTTACCTTCTAGTTAATTTTTCATTAAATAAAATTCGCATCGCAAGATGCTATTTTAAGATCTAATTGCTCTTTACCTTTGAGATTTTCAGATAAAAGGATGAGCGCTGATTGGAACACAAGCACATTTGGTGGTCATTCAGGCATGGATTTTCCCCTCCATCTTGGATTTAGGGTTTTCTCGAGATGAGCAAATCTCTAAGTTCGGGGTGGAGGGTGGGTGGTACGTACCTCACTTTCCACCTACACACATCCTTTTCATACTTAAGTTTTCTCTGTCACATTCTTGATAAAATTTTCAAAATTTCAAAATTTTTCAAAATTTTTAAGTTTTCCAAAGAAATTGAACAAATACTTGATGAATTTGTGACACTTCCTGTTTCATTAAATGTCACCAACTAATCTACTATGCATTTTGAATCATTATACTCTCCTTATTCAAAGTAGATCCTCAAAAAGAGCACTTTTTGAAACAAGCCTTTTGATTGAAATCATCTTGTGAAGCTTATGATTCCTAACATCATGATACTTATGCAAAAATGATAAGTGTCTATCGAACTGATAGGGATCAAACACGTCGTTCTTCCTAACTGACTAGTGGAACAATAACATGGAATCTCCACTGGATCCTCATCAAGTCATTATTTGAGCAGAGTACGATAAAGAGACCAGCCCGGTGCACTGAATCGTAAATCAAGTTGCATTCTAATCTGAACTCTCTTCTACACCTCTTCTATCATCTTTGTATCCCTCCATTCATAAAAAAGAAACAAAAATAACCAAATTTGTGCCAAACCCTAAGTTCGGGGTGGCACGCCACTTCCCTCTATATCCGCTTCTTCCATATCCCTAACAGATAAACAGGGGCGTACCACCAAAAATGCAATCTCGAGTCGAATAGAGGAGAGATTTGCAAACAAAAAGATGCCAAATTGCACACAAAAAGAAATGCAATCTCAAGTCGAATAGAGGAGAGATTCGCACAAAAAATGCAATAAATGAAATTGCACTTCATAAAATAAAAATCTCGAGTCGAATAGAGGAGAGATTTATTTCTTCCTTTCATATCACCTTTCACTCCCTTTTCTACCTAATGGCACAATGATTGCCTACCCTATCCTGAAAAACAACAGTGTCAGATCAAATGCACACTTGTTGTTCCACGAGTGTCTCTGGACTCTTACAAAACTCTTTGACATGCTTGTGTTAGAAAAAGTGAGGAGGAAGTGATTTTGGAAAACGAACTCAGGAACGAAGATATGGTAAGATGTGTTTAGTGGTCTTAGGAGGTTGAGATACTGAGTCATATTGAGTAGAAAGAAAATATTCGTGATGTGAAGATGAAGTAATCAATGAATTGAAAGTATTCATTTGGCGACGATTTTAGATTTTGTGTTACTCGAGGACGAGCAACATTTAAGTTCGGGGTGTTTTGATGAATGCATATTTACTAGGGAATTCAATTATCATTTTTGGACAAATTCAATTCAACACATTTAATTTCACTCATTAATTAACAAAACACATCATAATGTACAAAATTACTTAATTGATTCGATTATCAAGGTTTTAACTAAAGTTATGATGATTTAATGCAGGTCTTGATAAGGTTGAACAATCAGTGGAGCCCTTCTTCTCTCACCCTTGGTTCTGACCAATAGATCTAACCAAGTGATTTCATCCATTCGGTCTTAGCCCACACAGACTCAAGACCGTTTGTGCCCATTCGGTCTCAAGACCGTTTGAGCCCATTCGGTCTTAAGACCGCATGAGCCCAAATGGTCTCAAGACTGATAGACCAGTAGAGACCGATTGGAGGCTTAACCCAACCGCAAGGGATCGAGCAGTGCATGAATTTAGAACCATGAAGCAGAATCTATGCCACAACCATTTTAAACAACCACGACCGTGGCACACTGTCCCCGCCACGACCGTGTGGTGATACCACGACCGTGGTAAAGCATCATTGGCATCTACCCAATCTCACCCGCCACACCCGTGCTAGGCAGCACAACCATGGGGTAGTAGCCTCACCAAAACCATGTTGTCATGCCACGGCCATGGCACACCACCATCAGAACTAAAATCTTCACCCGCCACGCCCGTGTGAGACAACACGGCCGTGTGGCAGCAACCTCACCACGACCGTGTTGTCTCACCACGGTCGTGGCGCGTCATCTCCTACCTCTGCACCTCCGCCGAGCAGCACCTCTTTCCTTCAATATATCATATCCCAGCGGCACCTTGCTCCTAGAACTCCGCCCCGCCAAGAAGTAGCTCCGACTCCGTCACACCTACTACTGCAACACCCCCCGCACCTGCTGCCTTCAGCCACGCCACCCTCGCCTTCCGTCTTGCCCCTCAAGCTCATCCGCCGGCGGAGCATCAACTACTCAATCTCAGGATAAGACCATTTGAGATCTCAGCAGAAAACCGATTGGATCGGTCAACGTGAAGACCGTTTGGTCTCTTGCTGGCTGCGTGAAGACCGAATGAACCTGTTGCGAAGACCATTTGCAGCAAACGTGAAGACCGTATGGAGACGAGCCTTCCAGACCGTTTGAGCACTGAAACCAATTGGTCGAACACAGAATGCAAGACTGTATGGTCTCATCTCTAAAACCGTTAGGGCTGCGAGATCGTATGATCAACAGATATGCTGAAGACCGTTTGAGCCTAAGCATCCAAGACCATTTGGATATCTCAGTGTTCCAGACCGTTTTCTCAAAGCACAAGACCATTTGAGTCAGCTGAGATGAAGACCGTTTGGGGGGATATGTGAAGACCGTTTGATTCTGCTGACTTGAAGACCGTTTTCCCTTTTTGCACAAGATTGTTTGGAGGAAAGCAATCAGTCTGTGAAACCGTTTGAACTTAACAATCCAAGACCATTTTCTCCTCAAATTCTCAAGACCGTTTGGTGAAAACTTTGCCAAACCGTTTAAACAAAAATATCTACAAGACCGTGAGGGCCAGTCATGTTCCTATAAATAGGACCAGTAGGGTCCCCATTTGGGAATCAGTTCTGGGACGCCGACAGGCTGCTTCTACACAGGTATGATCCAGATCCAATACCATCTGCGCCAGTTTCATTCCACCTACTGCCTGTGCTGCAACCAAGGAGGCTGAGGAGAGAAGGAAGACAGAGTGAGGGAGACTGTCCGGTCTGTCTTGGAATCTCCCGTTCACGTCCAGATCTGCTTTGACACGACATATAAGGCTGTATTTTCTTCACCGAACTGCGACTACCTTCTACACCGAGCTCATGGAGGATTTCTCTCTCTTTCTTACTCTTCTTGTTTCTCACATCATGAGCGAGTAGTACCCTTTTCGCTGGGGTGCGGGGCTAGCCCGCTGTCCATGCAATCATGTTATTTTGTTAAACTCTCTATGGCAATGTATATAACGTTCCATTTCGTTGTTAATTGGTATGTTTGTAGTTGATTATCTCCTTGCTTTCAAATTGTTCTTTCCTATATTGCGAAATCTTCCATATGTGGGATAGAATGGCGATTTACAAAGTTCGACTCTTTGATGAGAACTTCTGATAAGATTCCTTGAGGTCGTAAGTGTATGATCTGGGAGGGGACAAGACATCTACCCTATAGTGATGCTTCTATGGTCTAAACATCCCTCAGGGAGGACCACAACCTTATTTGGATTTTGTATCATCTTTGTTTATCGTCGATGTTAGTTTGTAGATCTATCACCTGCTTGCTTATCGATTAATGCAGTTGACTCCCAAACTAGAAATAGAATGGGATTTCTTCAAGGTCGTAAGTGTATGATCTATGAGGGGACGAGCCATCTAGCATTCGGTGATGCTTTGGTGTGCCTAATGCCTGTATAGGGGGCCCACAACCTTCGTTGGATTTCTGTATCTTCAGAGTTGTAAGTAAGTGATCCGGATGGTGACGAGACATCTGATGCCTAAGGTGATGCTTATGCGAACCTAACGCCCATATGGGGGGGTCAACAACTCTATTTGGATTGTTATATCTTGCCTGGATTGTTTGCGATTGAATGTGTTTGTGTGTGTAGTGGTGGTGAAACCCGATACCATCCCAGTGATTCCATATCATTGATCTAGACCCAACTTTAATTCAACTTTTACTTTCTTGCAATTAGTTTAATTAACCTCAAATCAACCAATCGTTCTAAATATTAGTTTTACTTGAGCTAGATTCGACTGACAAGGATTCTTAAAAACATTGTCCTTTGGGTTCGATCCTTAACTATACTGCGATAAGACTCGTCCACTTGCGGGTGGTATTATTGCACTTTGGTTTTGGTAAAAGCTCGGGGATTTCAACCCCGAGTGAGTTTGTTAGTGCGATAAAATCCCACATCATCTAACAAGTTTTGTGCAAGTGTTTTAGCTCTATTCACCCCCCTCTAGAGCCTATTTGATCCAAAACATGCTTCCAGTGCATCGTTGGTGTATCTCTTTCCCAATGGCATTGTGCTTCTTCATGCACATGGGTTTCCTATCTGTGCATAATTCCATTGGCCATCGATTTTACACAATGTTGAAGGATCTCAATTATAGTGTTGACAACAAGATTTTTACATCCTACCACATTATGTACGTCATGACAGATGTTGTTGTGCTTCTTCCAGCCTCTAGTTACCTATGGTGCTAATAATATTTTAGTTTCTAATTGTTGTTGCATTCTTTAGAGATGGATAGTTTCTCTTCACAAGCTCATGAATTTTGGCCTACAAATTGTGTATTTGCAAAGGATTTCATCTATATTTTATCTTCATTGAGATACTTTTGTTGCCCATGCTGACATGGCTTTTCTTGTGATCGTCTTGGGTTTATCTTTGATGGTGCCCTTCATTACTATCAGGACCCAAGATTCATGTTCCAGATTTGTGGAACCAATATGGAAGTCATCAACACCTCGTCCAATTCATGTTATACCACATTAAGCACATCAATTGTCCTCTACGCTAATTGTAGTTGGATACACTTCTCAAATAATTTGAAGATACCTCTATTTATAAACCAATATCATGCCTTTACATTCATACTATGTTATGTATGTGGGATGTGCTAACTGTGTTTATACCACTCACACATTCCTCTCTAGTGAAGATGGCATAGTCATGGTGTTTTTAATCTTCTACTCCAGACTGATGGTGGCACTTTTTTTCTTTTCTGTGGAGTCTAGATTCCATTAATCATATCTTCTTCATTCCAGATGTACTTCTAAATGCCTTCTCTAAATCTTGAGTATTTTTTAGCCAATAGAACACAACTTTAAAGGTGGCATCATGAAATTAATTTTGGAGATTCATGATTAAGGGGGAGTGAAAATTTTGTATCCAGTCCAAGTTGGATATGTGTTTCACACATACTCCAGCTTAAGGGGGGATGTTAGAATTATTGTTATTTAGTTATCATGTTCTATGATCCTGATTGTCTTGGTTTGTTAGGGTTAAATCTTCAACCCTTGTACTTGCCTCCTTCCTTATATGTGGGAGAGAAGTGTTCCTTTTATCAATAAGAAAATATCTCATTTGCCTCCTAAATTCAACAAGCCCTAACCTAAGAAGTGAAATTCCATTACTAGTTTTGTAATCTCGATTGTTGGGTCTCTTCATGTGTAGTCTAGAGCTAAGCTATATATGCTTTTCTAATTCTTGCACCAATATAATTACCCTACTTAGCTCACATAGCTCAACATTTCTCACTTACACATATTTCATATGTGCATGGATCTTCTTAGATTAGGGATACATACCCATGAAAGAATTAGGTCACAACCAATTCATGTCCATTCTTACATCTTAAGACACACATCACCCCTTTTGAATTTTCCCGAACCCTAGGGTTCTTCGTACTTAGGGTGCTATGCCTTCCATTTCTTTTTTGTACTTTTCACTAATTAACATTTATAACTAGATTAAGCATATGTTTTAGTAGCCCAAAGCATTTTCAACCAAGATATATTAACAACATGACTAAATTCACTTAATGATATGAGACTAGCACTAACTAAATAAGCCTATATCAGAACTTGGACACCTGTCATATAGAATAATGTTGCTCCTACATGCTTGGTGGTCATGGATACTAAATGAGTCATAAAGGAGACTTCCTCTCCCCGACCCCTCATTGACCTATGGAGGCCCGACATAGGAGGAGTAAGGTAAACTAAGTGTGTAGCCCATTAGTTCCGGCACAAACCATGTCAGACATAAATCCCAATTTTATTCATCCCCGTGAGGATTCAAACCTGAGACCTCTGCCTGCGTTCACGTCCGATCACCAGTGAGATACACCCTTGAGGGCGTGTTCATG
The DNA here is from genome assembly GCA_963693085.1 of Alisma plantago-aquatica. Classification (NCBI taxonomy): domain Eukaryota; kingdom Viridiplantae; phylum Streptophyta; class Magnoliopsida; order Alismatales; family Alismataceae; genus Alisma; species Alisma plantago-aquatica. The sequence goes on along the minus strand of OY856414.1, from coordinate 853,476,480 downwards.
GATACTACCTACTCCCTCATGTGCATAATTTATACTTGTGCACACTTGATTAATTATCATTCATACTTATTCATACTTTAATGCTAAAATATTATAGAGTTTTTCTATGATAACATGACAATAAATCGTTGATTTTTTTGTTTATTTGAAAACCAAAACAATAATTGAAAATTAGTGTATATACTCTTAGGTTGGTCCTTTTGAACCAATCTAGAGATAAAAGATGGAACATGGTATCTACTTGTGATGATAACCCTGAATATTAGTTGCAGACATGCACCTAGGGTTTTGCTTCCCAAGTAAGGTTCATATTACTAATATTTATCATATGTCTTATAGATCGCACACCGAATGGTGCAATTGACCTTACTATTGTAATGTATCCATTATCTATATTATCCATACAATTACCCATACCATGGGGACTAAAGAAGTAGAGGAGGGACAAACATTTTTAAAAGCTACTACTGGGCTCTGTGTTATTGATGTTTACCTCATCCTAGGTTTCTTAGAGGAATATCACTAGGATCTATATGTTCAATTGGATCTCAGTGCAAGGTTTTCGTGAAATTATTTGAGTGCTTCCACTTGTGAATTCTTTGATACCAATAGAAACATCTTCATATTACAAATAACGTTTTAACCCAAGTGACAACCCAAGATTTTCATCGTTATGGGTTTCACTTAGTGTATCATAAATTAGGGAAAAAAATTAGAGGTTAGTAATCTAATATCACATATAACTGTGACTACCTACAAAAAAATAAAAAAATATCTTGTTACAAGATATAATATTTATGCTTAAAAATTATCTTTCAAATTTAATATATATATATATATATGTATGTGTATATATAAATATAAATATAAATATATATATATATATATATATATATATATATATGTGTGTGTGTGTGTTATCCTACCAAAACACTTGCATTATATATTCTAGGTAGAATCCTATGCTTCGATGCACCACTTGAATCATGTCCTTTCATGATGACATGCTCCAAGGTACAAAAAATCATAACCTCAATGAGGCATGTGCAATTGCACTTGTACATGAGGTAAGTCATAATAAACATGCTAAGACATAAATGATATATAATTTCAAATAGCCCTTAGAGAGTCTAATCACACTAAAATGATTCATTGGTTATTAACATCTACCTATATCCCTTAGGGACCCAATGCATGAATTAATTGCACATGCAAATTCCCTAGGACTAGAATCCCTAAGTTTTACCAAAATAATAGTACATCAATCTCACTTGCAAGCAGACATATCTTATCATAGTATAGATCTGGGTAAAACCCCAAATGCAATATTTTTAAGAAGTAAGATGATCAAGCCACACAAGATCTAACACTTATCGTAAAAGTTGGATTTGGTTTGATTAAGCTAAATCTAAAAGTGGAGATAGACTGGAGTAAAAGGACTGAACTAGCTGCCAAAAATGGATATCATGGTGTGGGCACTCTCTCAACATCTTTAGAATCTCTCCCAAGCATCATGGAAGCTCTCATTACCCACTTGGCTGAAACTCACTATGGCATGCCAAATTTGTGTCAACCTTGCAATGGAGTTGAACTTCCTTAAGAAGGCATTCTTCATCTCTTCCCAACTCATGATGTCTATTCTTGAATCATAGAAATATTTGTCTTTCTCTTTGAGGGATAATGAGAACAAGGTAAACCTTATCGAGTCAATAATGGTCGTCAACATCCTGAATGTAGAGCATAGTTCAAGAAAGGAGTACAATTGCTTGTAGGGGTTCACACTCTCTGAGACGTAGAAGGTGGGTAGGATCCCAAGAAGATCTAGAGGTATGGTGAATTGATCCCCTTGCATTTGATCAACTCTATTAGCAATTGGTGATTTGTAGTTGCTAGGCATGAAGTACTCCTGGAGTGGCTTGTGTGGTGTTCCATCTTGTCTTCCTCGGGTTGTTGTCACATGAACAAGGCACAACCAAACAAAATATGACAAGTTAGCAAATGAATATGCACAAATAAATATCAAACCAATATGCATAAATAATTATCATACCAATATACACAAATAATACAAAGAATAAATAATAAAGAATAGCAATGATGAAGGTAGTAGGAAAATATCAAAGTGAAACTAACTAGCTAGTCCAAGCACCTTTCTCCCCAGAAACAGTGCCAGAAAGCTTGGTGTGTTTCTCAAATGTAGACAAGAAAATTAGCAAAAGATGGTACCAAAAAGGAGGGTCAACACCACAAATACTAGGTAGCTATGATGCATTTTGTCTCCAACAATGGCATAACAAAGCTTGATGCGTCTTTCTTCCTAGGGTCATACATTAATCAATTTAATGATGATTGGATGCAACCCTAGGGGACTCGAATACACTTGGGATCTTTAAATATATAAAGGGGCCTAAACTAACACACCCACTTAGACTAACACACTAACCCACAAGCAAACGGGATCGTGCTATAGTATAGGCAAGCGACAAGAATAGGGTCGATCCACAAGGAGAAAAGGAGACACTAGAGCTAGTTTAGTTTTGGCTAGGTTCAAACTACAGAGTCTTGGAAAAGGTTGATTTTGTGTTATTACACTAAGGGTTGAACAAACAATTAAAGATGAAAAATAATCAAAAACTAAATTACCCAAGACAATTAGTTCTAAAGAGCAAGATAAGACAAGTTAAGCAAGAAAAGGCAAGAAAGGAGCAAACTACACTAAGGCAAGCAAGATGATATTCACACTACACTAAGCCAACAAACTAGGCAAAAGAGCAATTAAAAACCTAAACTAGAAAAAACAAGGTCAGAGCAAGGCAAGAAGCTAACTAAGCAAGTAAAGAGATAAACAAGTAAAGATTAGCTAAGAAAAAAAGGCAATTAGGGGTTTAATGCAATTAAGAGAAATGTGATCTATTTGTAGGATGCACTTGTCAATTGGGTTAGGGTGATGACATGGAAACATTATTCTTTCATCTATAATACCAAACCAAATAATAAATTAGATGCTAATGAATTTCCCTAAACTACTAATTGGCCATGGATAGGGTAGGTGTATAGGGGAACTAGTCCCTAACATCTCCTACCACCCTTGCAAGGCTCTTTTGGATTAGGGTATAGGTGTAATCAAATTAGGATCTAATCGAGCCTAGGATTCTAGGATAGGAACTCTTTGGATAATCAGGGGCCAAGGGTAGTAATGGAAGGTGGAAGTGAGGTTTTAGACCTCACATCACCTACATTCTAGTCTTGAGAAGGCTCCAATCTAATTACACTAAGTTTTTCTATTATAGATACTTAGATCTCTCACTTAGATGTACGTGAATTGATTAATATGTCGGAAGGTGAATGTCTAGCTAGGGATCCACTATTTGGACCTAGGAGCAATTCCCAAAAAGAGCCACATATATGCAATTTTTCTAAAATCTAGGCGATTTCAAGAACAAACCACAAAGAAATTTATGAGAAATGAGACAGAAATAGAACATAATCATTAGCAAATGAACTTACAATGCATTATAATTCCCCCCCATCATGGTATCAAAGTAAAGTTTTTGGCCCCAAACAACCCATGAAAGGGGCCTAGCTACTCATAGAACAAGAAAATACAAAAAGGGAAGAGAAAGAGGTTGAAGTAGACATGGAGCTTGTTGTATTTGAATAAATCCTCCTCTCCAACAACTACAAGGGCGTGCTCTTTCCTCCTCCAAGGTGGAATGTCATGGAATGGTGGTGGAATGTGGTTCAAACCCCAAGAAACTAAGGTTTTGGTGGTGAAAATGGTGAAATGGAGGTGGAATGAGGTGAAATGGTGTTGGAATGGCTAAGAGGAGAAAATGGGGTACTAAGAGGTGGTATAAGGTAGCTAAACTTGAGCTCCATCTACCACCCATGTATATATAGGTGGTTGGAAAGTAGTAGGAGAAGTGGGGCATTATGGAAAATGCAGTGCAGAAAATTGGGTAGGTTTTCAAGTAGAAAGGACGTGCTAGGAAGCACACCCATTGTGCGTAGTGAGTAGCACGACTGTGGTGGAGTGGAATGGCTAAGGTGAAAAATGGTGAAATTCATAGGTTGATTTTTGAGTTTTGAATGTCTGATGGCATGACCGTGGTGATCACCACGGCTGTGGTGGCTTGGTGGAAACATGGACATGGTGTGTCACATGCTCTTGGTGGACTGGGAGTGAGCTGGCCATTCTGTGTTTGGACAACATGATCGTTCTGGATGCCAAGGTTGTGTAGGGAAATATGGATGTAGAATAGGCAGTGGAAACAAAAATTTTAACTACCATATTACCCATAAACCAGCAGATCTCATAAATAACTATAAATGGGAAGGATGGTTTGGAGGATATATCTGGTCCTAGAACATGTCTGACATCTCCTCATCATTTTAGATGCACAAATGTCTTCTTCTTGCACTGAGACTCGTCTAACTATTGCTCCTCCTGGTTTGCACCATGAACTACAGGTTGACATTGTCCTCCTAGCGGTAGACAACAACATCCATGCCTCTATGGAGGTCCACACAAACTACCTAGAACTCATGTCATCCTACTAGAATGGACAGGAAGGAGTTGTCCCTCCCATTGGTGTACTAGTCACCAACTTGCTCTCCCGTAATTGTTTCTCCCTTGCTATCCCTCCCTCTAGCGGGAAGGACTTGCTTGGCCTCTCTATTGCTTACCACAAGTAGAGAGGACAATATTTGTTAGAAGCAATCAAGTTGTGCTTTGGGAAGCCTCAGTACCCTTCTATCTATAGTAGGGGTTAGGGTCTGGGTTCCCAATATATGTGGTAGTGGAAGAGATTGGAAGATCTTGAATTTTCACAATCCACGAGTGATGATCCGATTGTATGAGAACTGAGACATTCGTTTGGCACATGAGCTGATCATTTTACTTAGTGAAATAGTCATTTTGCTATTTCCCAATCGTACATGAATTTGGTAAATTGTTTCCAATTAATGCAAAACACTAATTCCTTGCATCAATAGAATTGAACAATCATAATGATCAAACTTTCTCACAAATTTGGGAAAGTTTCTAGAACCTTCCTCTGGTGCAACCGAGCTGATCGGTTCACTAGGTGAACCAGTCATCACGTTCTACCTGAGCCGATTGGTTCACTCAGTGAGCCAATTGCTTGGTGCCTATTTCATGCAGAACATGAGTCAATTCTGTCCAATCAGCCTAACACTCTGAATGGTCGTCTCAACACTTGATCTGATTGTTTGGCATCTCAAAAGGGCATCTCACCAGGTGAGTCAATCGGTTGGCAGTGCAGTCAACTGATCTGTTGCATGAATTGAATGGCTAAACACTTTTATAATCAATTCGATTATCATTCAAGATTAAACTCCTCTTCTAGGTCAAGACCTATGTGTGTGACCCTATAGGTCCCATATTATGTTGGTAGTGAATGTCCATAATATCTTATGACATCATAAGCAATGAGCGGTGCCTAGTCACACATTAATTCTACCCAAGTAAATGGAAAGTTGGAAAACAATTTCAACTTACAATTTGTGTGTGGTGCTACAATGTTTGTATATTCCCATTGTCCCTGATATCTAGATTGAACTCGAGGCATGGAGTAGTCATTTTCTTCAACATTCAATCTTGTTCCTTGAACCAGAGTAGACTGTCTGAGATATATGTAAGCTCAATGTCGCATATTGACTCACATGTAGCTATGCTTTTCTTAGCCTTGCTAATCAAGAGGCCTAGGATATCATACTCCTATAGGAGTGACAAATCCCATCTACATCACTCACAATCTATCCCCATGTGTCATAGTCACCCAATCATCAACTTTATAATAACCCATATTTTATGATTACATTTGATTATGTCAAAGCATACTAAATGTGTAATGCCTCTCCAAGTGCACATATACCAGCGGAAGCAAACCCTATTTTGTCCATACACATGGGTTCCTTGGCTTGGAGGAACATTACAAAACATGATATTCAATAGAAATAAGATAAATAAATCACCATGGATTACTTGGACATATATATTCATACATTATTCTTTGAAAGAGAAAACATAAACTATCTCATCATGATCTCAAACCTAACATATGTAGTCTAAGAAAATCTAAAATAAGAAAGGAATAACTAGACTAAAGATTCTACTGAGTGGTAGATGACACCACACCAAGCTAAACTCTCATTTGATGTTATCTACTCCGAAGGTCTCACTTCAGTTCTCTCTTGCTCCTTAATTTAGGGACATCTCATCCCACAACCATGCGAAACAAAGAAACAACGTAAGTAAGAGGCACTATGAATCTTATAAGAACTAAAAAGTAAGCATATATGCTTGAACTAAAATAAACTTGACATGACTTAACATTAAGAATTATCATTACACTTTATCTTTCATTACATCAGTGAATTAAGAAACATTACTATATTAATTCTCTCCATCACTGCCCATGTGGGGCACATCATGCTCGAAAAGCCCATTATTGCTAAGTAGACTAGAACGACCATAAATGTCCATCATTGTGAGAAACATATAATAAGTTACTTAATTCTCTAATCTTAATCATTAACATCATTGTTCTTATCTTGGCATCAATGTAAAGTGTCCTCATCCAATAATGCACCAAAGAGCTCATCAGACTGGTTAAGGCTCATCTTAGTTGCACCAAAGTGCTCATCAAGGCCACAAAAACAAAATAACATAAAGAGGAGCAATTCAGAACTTAAGTACATTATCTTAGTCATCAGGGGATTTCTCCCTCTTAATCTTGAAATTATCATTACATGATTTACATGATTCTTTCTTCAATTTCTTTATCATTGCACAAGCATATCATTAAAAATGAGCATCAGTAATAAGCATAGGACTTTATGAATATAACAATCAACATGCAACAATATAATCAAAGGCATCAACATTATCTTATTTTCATTCATTAACTTAGAAACTTAATGCATAATCCTAAATCATACATATCACACAATTATCCAAAGTACATATGTATAGTGGCATGACCACTTACCTGGAGCAAAGAAAATCCTAAGTTGGTGTTCCAGATCATAAGTCAATCCTAGGTTTCTTGAAATTTACATGTGGTACATTATTTATCACCTTAATTGACATCCTAAACCCTAATATTAAGTTATTAGGAAAATTAGGTCTTATCTTATTGAACCTGAGTTTGAAAACCAGCCAATCGTATTTCTTAGAAAAAATCATTTCCAAAACATATTGTTGGGAAATTTTCTGATAAGCGATTGATTTAATATGAATTTTTGAGTAACTGACCAATAGAAAAGCAAAATAAATCCACCATGACTTTATCCAAAACCCGACAACGAGGCTCATTTGGCCCAACCACATGCATCCACATGGATCCTTTCCCCACTCAGTTCCAACATTCAACCCGAGAGACCAAACCGTGACAAAAGCCCATACTGACCCTGAAGGCTTGACCTAGGAAAAAACTAGAGAAGGGGTAAAACTGAGAAAAATTCTATCTTTTTTTCTTCAATAAACTACTGAAAGAAAAATGCTTTTCTCATTTGCTCAAGAGCCTAACAAACTTAGAAACTATAACCCAAGTTTGTCTTGGATGATAAAACATCATCTAATACCAGAAACATTGACTTCATCGAAATCATGCGGTCACAGAGGGCCCTAGTTCTGGGTCTGGGAGATCTAGGGAATGAAATCATTACTCTTGCCATAGATGATCCATGGAGTGGAGGTACAAATCTTAGAAAAGTCACACATAGACCAAACTGGGGATCTGGGAACCTCTTGGCATCAGAAAGTGGAAATAACACAGAGGAACCAAGCAATACAGTGAGTGTGTACATGGGCATTGCTCGCGGAATCATAGATTACTGTAAAAAAGGGGGAAACTAAGATACCAGAAACCAAGAGAGATTGAACTACAAAAGAGAGTTTTGAGGTTTGTAGTGACCCCACGATGATTCCCAAGTCCTCAGAAGGTGTCAGAGTGGTCAATAGTTTGGGGACACATCTCCAATGATGATTAGATCCAAGTGGAGTTCACTTTCCATGGTGGAAGGGTAAGTGTGTGATTTTAGTGGTTGGGAATCATTAGTTGATGCACCGAGGTGCTTATAGGAGTGTCACTTGTATGTTAGGAGGTGCGGGGTAGCTAGATGGTGACTGGAGTTTGTGTTACAGAAGGACTGAGATAGTCCTTGTCGACTTGGGGATACATGGCATGAAGCCCTAGCATTTCTGGTAGGGGAAAGCTCAGCTAGAAGTGAGGATTTCAAGGAACAAAACCATTCATGATAAGGTGATGCGGAGAGAGAAATATCATGAACGATGGGGAGTGCATGGACTATGGAGTCTGAAAGAGCCAGGGATACGAGTGAGGAGGAAAGATTCACTGTATGCAGATGCCTCTGAACTAGAGTATGACCCAGTTAGGGATGAGTAAAGGGTCGTGATAGAGAAATTCGTAGAACCTTATAGAATCTCATTGATGTAAACATTTAATTTATTATTTAGGGTTCAAAACATATAGTTTCTTTGTCATTTTAGTTGAGGGGTCAAACAAGGTCCCACTAAACTCAAATTTCAACCATCGGTGGATTAACGAGTCTAGAATTTATCTATACAATTATATCTAGGTTTTGATAAACTTTTGTCCATGAAATTTGTGTAGGTCATTATCTTAGTGTACACGTATTAAAATATGAAATAAAGTGAATTATCCTTTCTTTAAGGAACTTCTTGAGTTGAATTTTGAGCTTGAGAGTTTCCAACTCTTCAAGGACTTCATATTATCTTTTATGCATAAATAAAGGGATCACTTTAAGAGAGAGAAAATAATGTTATTTATCCTTTGTATATTGAATTCTTTTAATCATTATGAAATAAAAGAGGAATCATATTTAATTTTCTTTTTACATCAAATATCATATAAAATATTTAATATTTATGATATTTTGCATTAAAGTCTATCTTTTGAAATTTATCATTGCAAAATTTTGAAATTATGACCCTAAACTTATTTTATTTGAAATTTGAAATGTTACAAAATGACATGTTATGAGTGTAGTGACTTTAGGTCTAAGAACCACAATCACCATCATCACTATGATAGCTGACTATGAATACCATGATAATGACGTCTGTGTGTCAGTCTCATTGTGGGGCTGTCTGATACACAGTTCCCTAACATGTATTTGTGTGCTTGGTTTGATATTGACATATCATGACTAATGAGATTATGTCATCAACCAACTGACACTCTGATCTTATGTGTTATTGTTGTGTATAAACCTTCCACAGTGACAATCGATAAGGGACATGATGAGAATGTATTTGTATACTCTTGACATCCATATGATCTCATCATTCAAGTCATGTACTTAGAAACATACGTCATTGAGTAAACATCATTCTCTAGACATTTATAATATTACATCTTTATCCCATAATGAATTAAATAGAATAAATTGGAAGCTTGCCTTTATTTATTAAACAAATCATTTACATATTATGCCATTACAATCATAATATTATTAGTGATCTAACATGTCCGTCATGCTTCTACTATGAAAGTGCCTTTGTTAAGGGGTCAACAATATTGTTCTCAATTGATATTATACAAATCTTTACATCTCCTCACTGTACAAACTCTTGTATGAGATGGAACCGTATTTGTATATACTTTGAATGATGATGTGATCTGGGTTCCTTAGCTTGTGCAATATCCCCATTGTTGTCACAATATCGCTCGATTGCATTGCTAATGATTGGAACAACCCCAAGTTTTGTGATGAACTTCCTGATCACTACAACCTCCTTTGTTGTGTTCTATGTAGCAATATACTTGACCTCTATTTTATAATCTACAACTTTCTCTTACTTAGGACTCTTCCAGCTTACAACTCCATTCTTTACGCAATACATGAATCCTGATTGTGATTTGTAATCATCTTTGTCAGTTTGAAAGCTTGCATCAGTGTAACCTTTTACCACCAACTCTTCCTCTCTGTCGGAGACTAAGAATTGATCCTTAGTCCTTCTCAAGTACTTTAGGATGTTTTGCATGGATATCTAGTGAGCATCACCTAGATCTGATTGATATCAGCTTGTCATGCTCAATGCATACAAGACGTATGGATATGTACACAACATTGCATACATGATTAATCCAATTGCTGAGGCATATGGAATCAAACTCATGACTTCCCTTTCTTTACAAGAATTGGGACTTTGAACTTTAGAGATTGAAACTCCATGTAGCATGGGTAGGTTTCCTCTCTTTGAGTTCTCCATGATGATCTGCTTCAACACTTTGTCAATGTATGTGCTCTGACTTAGTCCAAGAAGCCTCTTAAATCTATCTCTATAGATCTTTATCCCCAAGATGTAAGATGCTTCTCCCAAGTCTTTCATGGAAATCATATTTCCTAGCCATTTCTTTACCTTTTATAAAGTAGGGATGTCACTATTCTCCCGCTGACCTTCTTTTACACACAAGGTTCATATTCTTTTTGAATAAAGCCAAACTCTTTGACTATCTCATCAAAATGAAGATTCCAGCTCCGAGGTGCTTGCTTCAATCCATAGATTGACCTTTGTAGCTTACATACTTTATTTGCATTCTTTGGATTTATAAAACCCTCAGGTAGTGTCATATACACATCCTCGAGAAGATTCTCATTAAGGAATGAATTTTTAACATCCATCTGCCAAATCTCATAGTCATGATAAGCTACAATAGCAAACATTATCCTAATGGACTTAACCATGGCCACTAGAGAAAAGGTTTTGTCATAGTCATTACCTTAAACTTGTCTGAAACCCTTTGCAACCAATCTTCCCTTATCGGTTTGTACTTTACCATCCATGTCAGTCTTCTTATTTAAGACCCACTTGCACCTATGGGTTTTACCCCTCTAGGTGGATCCAAAAAAGTCCATACTTTGTTGGTATACATGAATTTCATCTCAAATCTCATGGCCTCAAGACATTTCTCAGACTCTGGTCCCTCAATATCTTATACATAGGTTGTTGGCTCATCATCTATGACCAACTCACTGCCTTCTTGAGTCACAAGATATCCATATCTCTCAGGGTCAAGGCGTGTCCTATTAGATCTATGTGGTTCCTGTGTCACTTGAGGAATTTGAGATTTCACAACACCTTGTGATTCTCGTTATTCCTCTTATTCATCTACTAGTTCAATGTTCCCTTAATGGTCTCGAACCTATTTGAGTTCCACTTTCCTCCCATTGATTCCTTTGCAAATGAAATCCATCTCAAGGAATACAAAATCCCTAGAAATAAACACTTTGTTGTCAGATAGGGAATAAAAGTAATATCCTTTTGTCTCTTCAGGATATCCAACAAAATAAAATTTATCAGATTTAGGGCCCAAGCTTTTCAGAATTTGTTTTTAACATAAACTTTGCATCTCCAAATCCTCATAAAATACATATTGGGATGTTTCACATACGATATCTCATATGGTGTCTTTTGAACCGACTTATATGGTACTCGGTTTAGTGTAAACATGGTAGTTTTTAGAGAGTACCCCCATAACATAGTCAAAAGCTCAGCTAAACTCACTATCGATGGCACCACATCCCGCAATGTGCAATTCCTACTTTTTGATACACCATTACGCTGTAGTTTTCCATGTGGAGTCCATTGGGAAATAATCTCATGGGCTCTAAGAAGGTCCTCAAACTCTTGCTTTAAGTATTCTCCACCTTGATCAGAATGAAATGCGTTAATACTTTTCCCAAGTTGATTATGTACTTCATTCATAATCTCCTTGGTTTTCATATTCTCCACCTCAATCAGAATGAAGTTCCTTAATACTTTTCCCAAGTTGGTTCTGTCCATTGGGAAATAATCCCATGTTTTGTTAAATAAACATAGACATACCTACTGAAGTCATCAATAAAGGTAATGAAGTACTGATACCCAGCTATAGCATTTGTTCTAAAAGGTCCACATACATCAGTATGTATGAGTCCTAATAGATCACTAGCCCTTTCATTGTTACCAGTGAGAGGGGTTTTAGCCATCATTCCCAACAAACAAGATTCACATGTACCTACTGATTCTAGATGAAAAGAGTCTAGATAACCATCTTTATGGAGTCTAGATATGCGATTCTCATTTATGTGCTCTAGACAACAATGCCAAAGGTATGTTTTGTTTAAATTTTTGAGTTTTAGCCTTTCGATATTAATATTATAAACATATGTCTTTAAATACAACAAGTAAATACCATACGACATTGGAACACTGCCATAAAAGTTCTCATATTTGAAAATAGAACATTGACTAATTTTATTATGGAATTCAAATGTATCCTTGTCCATACAAGATACATAAATGATGTTTCTATTTATAGAAGGTACATAATAGTAGTTCTTTAACTCTATTAAAACCCGATGGGAAAAGATAAACTATAGGTTCCAACTGTGTCAGCCGCAACTCTTGCGTCATTAACAACTTGTAGTTCCACCTCACCTCTTCGTAAAGGCCTACTTCTTTTTAGATCATGCATATTAAAAATATGTGAGATCGGCATCCAGTATCTAGTACCCATGATGAAGAAGTAGATATATTTATCTCAATAACTTACATACCTGAAGTGGAGATCTGTATCCCCATCTTTTTCTTCCTAAATGTCTTCAAGTACAAAGGACACACTCCTCTTATACTTTTCTTTCTCATTATTTTGAGTGTTGAATATTTGGTTTTGGGCTTGACCTCAGATCTCTTCTCGGCCTTGCTTTGATCATTAGACTCAACTCTGCTAATCACCATTATGGGCTTGTCCTTCTTCAATTTTACTTCAGCATGAATCAACATGGAAAGCAAGTCTTGCATCATGCTGACCATATTATTCACGTGGTAACATGTAATACAATGGCTATATGATTCTGGTAATGTCTTTCAATAATATACGTGGCCAACTCTTGGCTCAAGGTGAATTCTAGTTCTTCAAGATGATACACATGTCCAATCATATTAAGCACATGTTCTTCTATCGAGGTTCCCTCTGTCAACTTAGACTCAAAAAGCGCCTTCATGATATAACCCCTTTCTTGATTTGTAAGGCCAAGGGTAACTTTCTTAAGATGTTTTACCATCTTGAGAATCCCCATGTCCTCACAATGTTCATGCAACTCATAGTTCATGCAGCTCAACATAAGGTGTTTTATCTCTAAGGCATCATTGGCATGCTTCTAGTAAGCATCCACTTGTTCCCTAGGCGCATTAGAAGTAGGTATTTCTGGCAATGGTGTGTCAAGGATGTAGATCTTGCACTCTTCATTGAGAACCCTTCTCAAAATCTAAAAGCATTTGTGGAAATTTGTCTCGTCAAGTTTGTCCTTCGTAAGGACCAATCGCAATACAAATTTGTTTGTCATTTGATTCTAGAAGAGAAAATTTGCATTTGTAAAAATCACGTTAAATTTGATTTGATTATAAAGGTTTGATGATTTCAATTAGGTCTTTAATTACTTACCGCTCCCAACATTTTATTCAAATTGATATCCCTCACAAATCAATTCAGAATTTCACAGTGTACAATATTCTAGTAAGCCAAATCCAAGATAATTCAACTATAACCCGACCAACATCATTGTACACAGACAATTATCAAGGTAGGAAACTTTTTCAATTGCATCATATGCAATTCTGAATAGATGATATGCACAACTCTTTGCCATAATCATCTGCATGCCTCTAGGCCTAGATGCTCTAAAAATGACCAGTTAAGCATAATCCAAAATCTGATACAATAATAATGCATCCCTCTATGGCAGAACTAACATAATTACCATCACACTTCCACGAGATAGATGATGAACCATGCTATGGAGCAACATATGCTTGGTCGATAAAGATTTTCATATGTATCACTTTTGAAAAACATCTAAGGCTTAAGTAATGAGTTGCACCTTGGATTGAAGGTGTTTCTTTCCAAGAGCATTTTAGGGATTACCCTCACCAAATTTTGATATAAAAGAAGTCTCTATGAGTTGTCCTCTTGCATGGACATGAAGCCCTAGGCTAGGGACACATCGAAAGTCCCATACACACCTCATGCTTACCCCCTTCTTTACAAATCCATGCCTACCTCTTCCCACCTCCCAATCCAAGAACCAATCCACTCCTTCTCTTTCCCCCATCTTAGAGCATCGTCCCTTCTATATTTGGTCATGAAGTTTCTGTCCCAAGGTAAAAGAGGGTGCCTACCTTTGTGAAGAAGGCTCCTAGGGTTCCAAGTTTCTCTATTTAGGATTTCTTAAGCTCCTCCTTGGTGATTTTGACCCAAAATAGTAAGTATCCTCCTTTCCTTCCCTATTTTCATATTGTTAGTATTCCTCCCACCTTCTTCCAGGTCGGAACCATGACATTCCATGGTAAAATTCCACCTAGAACCCTAAAACATCTCATCTCCATGCTCTTTTGCTAGGGTTTGCACCTCTAAACTGGAGAAGGTGATCTTTACTCAAGAAAGGAGCTTGTCTTGGAGCAATCAGACCTTGTAATCTCAAGATCCTTGCTGTTGGGACATTCTTACCATCCTAGATGTGAGTTATATAAACCCCTTCTCATATATTGCCTGCTACATGCTTAAAACTCATGCTTCTATGTTTAAAATTGATGATCTCCATCTCTATTTACCATGTTCTTCTAGGATTTTCATTTCTTGATATTTTACCTTCTCTAGAAGCTCTAGTTGGTTACCTATGCAACTCTAAACCCGATCTTGGGGCAAATGGTGTTCTCTCCTTCTCTCTCTCCCTCTCCCTCTCCCTCTCTCTTTAATTATCTTGATCGGTTTGATGATGTGGCAATTTCCTATTGGTCAATATTGAAAAATTCATATCTTCTAATCCTCTTATCCAAATTTGACTAATAATTATGTTTTAGAATTGGAAAATTAATCTCTATCTAATAAAAATATTTTCAAGGTATGATTTCATGGTTTGACAAAGGGTGGTTTTTGTATAAAGAATTTGATGGATATAATCCATAAAAATTACATCTTAATCATCATGACTCCAAAATTAACATAAAAATATGTTTTCATCATTAGGAGAACCTAATAAGTTCATTGGTGATATTTTCAAAATCTAAATCCGAGTTTTGCTAAAAAGTTCTAAAATTAGGGTTCCTATACATTAATGTGCACTATGTACTCCAATACATGTTAATACATTGAAAATAGGAAAAAGTGGAACTTGGATTCAATTAAAGTGGTGCAAGTTAGTAATTGATATTAGTAAGAGAGGTATGTGCATTCCTTAGACCCTATGTTGGGATAATTGCAGCCAAACCCTATATTTCCCTAATGAGGCTTAAATAAACCCTAAATATTCTATTCTTGAATCCTAATGTTGTTCATGCCTCAAATCAAATTATAATTTGTTCTTGTTTGGGTCTTATACCCCACCGCCATGCTTATTAAATATTATGACTACTCTTGCCATGACTACTTTTCTAGCATGTAGACTTATGTTCTATTTAATTTAAAGTAGTGGTACTTATGCACAACCACCCACAGAGGGCATGTATTTAATCGCCCTGGGAAATGTTTTTATTCTCCCCTATATATAATTATGTAGGTGATTGGGAATGTCTTATTCTACCCTCACCTATAGGTTACATGTCTGGTAGGTGCCTCAACCCAACTTAGTTAGGTAGACACAATTATCTTACATGGAAATCCTTTTTAATATAATTGTTAGTGGCAAGTTTCTTTTGAATTTAGCCTCATACTCTTGTTATCTTCATCTTATGATGAACCCTAGCATGTTCTTATTTTCTTTACATATCTTGTTATCCTAGACTAGCTTTGTGACACATACCTTGTTTTCTTTCCCATTTTGCTGGGTGCTTTCCCAACAACCCAGGTACTGGTACTGAGCAAAGAGAAGGACAATTTTGAAGGAAGTCATCTCAGGAGTAGATCTCAAGCTATTTGAAAGGATTTCTAGGTTGCTATAGCTAGATCCTTTTCTCTTATCTTTTTCTTTTGGGAACAATCATGTAATGAACAACGTAAGCCATGTAATAGGCTTAATACTTTTATTTCTACTGGTATTGACATTTTATAATGTATCTGGTGCATGCTTATTTATTTGGAATATTATACATGCATCCCTCAATATCTTTTATCTTTCTAAGAAGATGGATGTTTTGTACTTCCTTTAAGTTCTAATGAATAGGTGATCTCACCTCTTTACATCATGGTATTAGAGTCTTTAGTCAACTATTAGGACACGAAGTTGAAGCAAAGGTGTCTAGAATGGATCAGGGTTTCGGGGGCTGGCAATACTTTACTCTGCACCACTAGCTTGGTTTACGAGTACTCTCGTGCCCATATGATACCGCCCTAGCTTGAGCTGATAGGAATTTCCCAAAATAGTATGCTTTTAGGCAATAACATTCTAGATATTCTTTTCTCATCCATGTTTCTCTTATTTTTTCATCTATGATTCAAATACTCCTGGGAACTTAATATGTTAGCCCTACCTTTTAGGATAGGTGACTTGCTCGACAGCATGAACAAGGGAAAGGAGTTGAACCCCGATGACTCCAATGTGGGAAACACTCCTGTGACTCCTGTCGGCCATAGTGTGGTCAGCCCTACTACTCCGGGCACCCCGGCCTTCACACCAGAGCAAGGGCTGGCAATGCTACGCCAGTTGCTCTCCACCATGATGGAGCAGCTCCAAACAATGGCCACCAATGCCAACAAGCCGAGGGAGTTCACCCTTGTCGACTTCATAAAGATGCATCCACCCTACTTCAAGGGTGAAAGTGAACACAACATGGTGGATAAAGCCGATGATTGGGTGTTGGCTTTGGATCGAACCTTTGAGGGTATGGAATGCCCTCCTCACCAAAAGGTTCGGTTCACGACATATGTGCTAGATGGACTGGCACATGTCTGGGGGAATGGTGTCGCCCGCACTCGAGACACCTCTACCATGGAGTGGGACCAGTTCCTGAAGCTCTTCAGGGAGAAGTACATCTATCCTGCCTTCTTGAGGAAGTAGGAAGTCGAGTTCTACAACCTCAAGTAGGGAGGCATGTGTGTGGCCTAATACATCCAACCATTCCTACTTTTGGAATGCTATGCCACCAACCTTGGAGCTGAGAGAAGGGCAACATTGTTCTTGGAGGGTCTGAACTACCAGGTGGGCCGAGGTCTTGTTCCGCATCTTCCACTCACCCTCCAGTAGATGGTGGATAAGGCCCTGGTCATCATGTCCTACCCAGGATTCCAATCCTATGGACATAGAAATGGCTACAACAACAACAAGAGGAATAACCCTACCCAGAACGAGAATTGTTGGCATGATTGATGCAATAGGTGCTCTCGTCACCATCCTCCAGGGAGATGTCCTTCCAATAATGCACATGCTCATAGAGACAACCGGCCTCCTATGGCCTACCATGTGTGTGGCCAAGTTGGGCATATCCGACCACTCTTCCCCCATTTCCAGTAGGGATAAAATGTTGCCCAGCAGTCACGGCAGCCAAGGCAGAATCTGCCTCCATGAAATAATAACAACAACAACCAGAACTTGAGGCGACTTCCAGTGGAGAGGAAGAATGGGAGAGTGTTTGCTCTCAATGCTGAGGATGTAGGAAAAGATAATGAAGTTATTGAAGGTGCCTTGCATCTTAATATGCATCCTATATAGGCACTGTTTGATTCTAGCTCATCTAATACCTTCATATCCTGTCAGCTTACTTCTATGTTAGAAATAGAATCTGAGTATATGGATCATATATTAGATGTAAAAACCCCTAGTGGTAAGATCTTCTCTTTGTATCTCCAAACTCCAACCATAGACTTATATATATTTGGTGTAATGTTTCCCTCAGATTTCATCTTGCTCGATAAGACCGCCTTTGATGTCATCCTGGGAATGGATTGGTTGAAGAGGTACAAAGCTATTTTGTTTTGTGAAGAATCAAAGGTTAGTTTGTCACATCCTGTTGGGGGAAGATTGTGTGTCAAGGGTAGGAAGCGAGAGGATCGGCAATTTGTTATCTTCGCCATCATAGTTGAAAATCTATTCTCGCAACAGTGTGGAGCTTTCTTATCCTCTATGGTCCTCGAGGCTAGACCTCACTCTCTCGACCACATAGGTGTAGTGAAGGATGTCCCGGATGTATTTCCCAAGGAGTTACCCGGTTTGCCACCAACTCGCGGGGTGGAGTTCTCTAATATCAAAGCCGCCTTACCACTTGGCCCCTACTGAGCTTGCCGAACTGAAGAAGCAGCTAGAAGAACTTCTCAACATGGGCTTCATCAGCCCCAGTGTTTCACCTTGGGGAGCCCTTATCCTGTTTGTGAAGAAGAAGTATAGTTTGATGCAGATGTGAATGGACTAAGACATGCCTAACCAAGTGATGGTGAAGAACCATTATCCTTTGCCTCGCATCGACAACTTGTTCAACCAGCTGAAGTCAGCCACTGTATTATCCAAGATGGATCTACAAAGTGTCTACTACCAGATGCACGTGAATGATGATGATGTCCCAAAGATGGCATTCAGAACTAGCTATGGGCATTATGAATTCATGGTCATGCCTTTTGGTTTCACAAATGCCCCTGCTACCTTCATGGACTTGATCAACTGAGTGTTCCGCCCATACCTTGACAAGTTCATGGTGGTGTTTATTGATGACGTTTTGGTTTATTCCGAGATGTTAGAACAACATCATGAGCATCTATGGATTGTACTCAACACAATGTGAGAAAATCAACTCTATGCAAAATTCTCAAAGTGTGAGTTTCGGATAAAGGAAGTGATGTTTCTGGGTCATGGGATTTCTTCCAGACATATAGTTGTTGATCCTGTAAAGGTAGAAGTTGTGACCAAGTAGAAAACTCCGAAGAATCCCTCGGAGATCCATAGTTTCCTCGGGTTAGCAGGTTACTATTGAATGTTTATCAAGAGCTTCTTTGAGTTGGCCTTTCCTTTAACCAAGCTGACGCAAAAGGAGGTCAAGTTCTCTTGGACACCAGAATGTGAGAATAGTTTCTAAAAGCTGAAGGAGTGTTTGACTTCTTCTCCCATTCTTTCCTTTCCTGTTGAAGGCATACCCTATGTCATCTACATTGATGCTTCTAAACAAGGCTTAGGGTGTGTTTTGATGCAATATGGAAATGTGATTGCCTATGCTTCCCGCCAATTGAAACCGAATGAAGCTAATTGGCCTATACATGATTTAGAGCTTGCTGCCATCGTACATGCTCTAAAAATATGGCGACACTATCTCTATGGTGTGAAGTTTGAAGTTTTCTCCGACCATAAAAGCTTGAGGTACATGTTGACATAGAAAGATATGAATCTATGACAATAAATGTGGATGGAATATCTCAAAGATTATGACTTCACCATCACCTATCATCCCGATAAATCAAACGTCATAGTTGATGCTTTAAGTCACAAGAAGGATGTCGTTGTGCTTCTCTAATATGTTCGGTGTGGGAAATCCCAAATATGTAACTAGTTGGTGACCTCAACCTATCGATTCAGTGGACAAAGATAAGTTGTGTGTCTATATGGCTAGTTTGACTGTTACACCCACTTGGATCTTAGAAGTCATTAATGCACAGTTGGAAAGCTCAGAGATGGAAGAGATGAAGGACTTGACCAATAAACCACAATCTGACTTCTCTGTTGGAGTGGATGGTGTTCTCTGCTTCAGACAAAGGTTGTGGATTCCTAATATGGGTGATCTGAGACAAAAGGTGCTAAGTGAATCGCATAGGTCCAAGTACACTATTCATCCTGGCACAACAAAAATATACAAGGACTTGCAGTAAAGTGTTTGGTAGAAGAACATGAAGAATGATATAGCTCTGTTTGTCGTGAAGTGCTTGACATGTTAGCAAGTCAAGATCAAACATCAACGACTTTATGGTCTTCTTCATCCTATTGAAATTCCTAAATGGAAGTTGGAGAAGGTCACAATGGACTTCGTTACTGGTTTCCCCAAGTCCAAGAAAGGTTATGATGCTGTTTGGGTGGTCATCGATTGGCTTACAAAATCTGCTCATTTCTTGCCTTTCAAAACCAATTACAAAGTTGCGGATATGGCTCAGTTGTATGATGAGTGGATCGTACACCTTCATGGAGTACATGAGGTGATAATTTCTAATCGTGACCCAAAGTTTACTTCTCATTTATGAGGTCAGATTCAGGTGGAGATGGGCACTGACTTGAGTTTCAGTACTTCTTACCACCCGCAGACTGATGGTCAATCTGAGAGAACAATTCAGATTCTGGAGGACTTGCTTCGTGCTTGTGTGATGGATTGGGGTGGTGCATGGGATGAATATCTGCCATTAGTTGAGTTTGCTTACAACAATAGCTACCAAGCTAGTATAGGTATGCCACCTTTTGAAGCTCTGTATGGTAGACCATGTCATTTACCTTTACATTGGGATGATGTTAGTGAACGTTCTCTAGTGAAAACCGATGACATGCAAATGATGACAACAAATATATAGTTGATAAAGAAATGTATGAAAGCTGCTCAAGATTGACAGAAGATGTATGCTGACAAGAAAAGGTCTGATGGTTACTTCCTAGTGGGTGACTATGAATTTATGAAGATCAAGCCTATTTGATCTATTGCTACATCTAAAGTAAAAGGCTAATTGAGGCCCCGCTATGTTGGACCATTTGAAATCTTAGATAAGGTTGGAGTTTGTGCTTACCGCTTAACTTTACCTCCTTCCTATGATAAGATTCATAATGTGTTCCATGTCTCTGTGCTGAAGAAGTATGTGAAGGACTCTTCTCATGTGCATACTATTGAGCCTTTGGAGATACATGAGAATCTGACCAATTAAGAGCTACCTATGAAGATCCTTGACTCCTGAGTAAAGTAGTTGAAGAACAAAGAGATTGAGCTGGTAAAGGTTTTGTGGAAATATCATGGTTTGGAAGAAACCACTTGGGAGTTGAGAGATGAAATGTTACATATCCACCCTTCTCTTTTTACTTGAGCTTTTGAGGACAAAATCCTTTTAAAGGGGTGGAGTGCTATAATATAATGAACCTTAGATGTAATCACCATGTAAACCTTTTTCCCAAGTTTCCCTTTCATTTCTGTCCTTTTTGTCATTCATGTTTAATTTGTGGAATTTATAGTGGTTTAGTGAACATTCACTCATTGTACCAATAGAAGGGTTTATGCACAAATAACTCACTAAAAGCTTATTTAAGGATCTAAAATACAAAATCACCACTTTAGTAGAACAATGGTATAATAATTTGTGCTAGAAGTGCAAGGCCCTAAACCTTGATTAATGTATTAAACAAGCTTATTTAACATAATTAAGTGATCTAAACCTTATTATAACTTTTTCATGTGATTTGAAAACATAAAATGAGCCTAAGTTTCAAATTCGGTTCGATTTGGATGTTGTTTGTGCAAGTTTTGCAATTTTAGGTACATTCTGGACTTTTATGCAATTTACTCAATTGGGAGGTTTTCTTTGCAAATTATCACCTAAATTTTAATACTTATATATTCCCTTACCATTCTCGAGATTTTGAACCATGGGGCACCTGTTTGCACCTTGGTTTGAAGTTGTTTCTCTCCAAGGGCATTATAGGGATTACCCTCTTTATAAATGAGCTTATCTTTATAAGCTATTAACCAATGGGGTTATTTCTTTGTTTGAAGGATGGAGGGGATGGCCTAGAAGTCTCCATGGGATTTTACGACTGACTTTTTATATACAAGAAGTCTCTATGATATGTCCTCTTACATGGCCATGAAGCCCTAGGCTAGGGACACATAGAAAGTCCCATAGACACCTCATGCTTGCCCCCCCGTCTTTATAAATCCATGCCTACCCCTTCCCACTTCCCAATTAAAGAAGAAGTACTCTCCTTCTCTTTCCCCCATCTTAGAGAATAATCCCTTCTATGTTTGGCCATGAAGTTTCAGTCCCAAGGTAAAAGAGCTACCTTGGTGAAGAAGGCTCCCAGGGTTCCAAATTTCTCTATTTAGGATTTCTTAAGCTCCTCCTTGGTGATCTTGACCAAAAATAGTAAGTATCCTCCTTTCCTTCCCTATTTTCATACTGTTAGTATTCCTCCCACCTTCTTCTAGGTCAGAACCATGACCTTCCATTGTAAAAATCCACCTAGAACCCTAAAACATCTCATCTCCAAGCTCTTTTGATAGGGTTTGCACCTCTAAAGTGGAGAAGGTGATCTTTGCTAAAGAAAGGAGCTTGTCTTGGAGCAACCAGACCTTCTAATCTTGGGATCCTTGATGTTTGGACCTTCTTACCTTCCTATAGGTGAGTTTTACAAACCCCTTCTCATATATTGCTTACTACATGCTTAAAACTCATGCTTCTATGTTTAAAATCGATGATCTCCATCTCTATTTACCATGTTTTTCTAGGGTTTTAGTTTCTTGATGTTTTACCTTCTCTAGAAGCTCTAGTTTGGTTACCTATGTAACTTAAAACCTGATCTTGGGTCAAATGGTGTTTTCTCCCTCTCCCTCTCTCTTCAGTTATCTCGATCGATTTGATGATGTGGCAATTTCCTATTGGCCAGTATTGAAAAATTCATATCTTCTAATCCACTTATCCAAATTTGACAAATAAATATGTTCTAGAATTGGAAAATTAATCTCTATCTAATAAAAATATTTTAAAGGTATGATTTCATGGTTTGACAAAGGGTTCTTTTTGTAAAAAGAATTTGACGCATAAAATCCATTAAAATTACATCTTAATCATCATGACTCCAAAATTAACATAAAAATATGTTTTCTTCATCAGGAGAACCTAACAAGTTCATTGTTCATATTTTCAAAATCTAAATCTGAGCTTTACTAAAAATTTCTAAAATTAGGGTTTCTATACATTAATGTGCACTATGTACTCTAATACATGTTAATACATTGAAAATAGGCAAAGTGGAACTTGGACTCAATTAAAGTGGTGAAAGTTAGTAATTGATATCAATAAGAGAGGTATGTCCATTACTTACACCCTATGTTGGGATAATTGCAGCCAAACCCTATATTTCCCTAATGAGGCTTAAATGAACCCCAAATATTCTATTCTTGAATCCTAATGTTGTTCATGCCTCAAATTATATTATAATTTGTTCTTGTTTGGGTCTTATACCCCACTGCAATGGTTATTGAATATTATGACTACTCTTGCCATGACTACTTTCCTAGCATGTAGATTTATGTTCAACTTAATTTAAAGTAGCGGTACTTATGTACAACCGCCCATAGATGACATTTATTTAATCACCCTGGGGAATGTTTGTATTATCCCCTATATAATTGTGTAGGTCAGTGGGAATGTCTTATTCTCCCCTCACCTATAGGTTAGATGTCCGATAGGTGCCTCAACCCTACTTAGTTAGGTAAACATAATTATCTTACATTCAAATCCTTTTTAATATAATTGTTAATGGAAAGTTTCTTTTGAATATAGCCGCATACTCTTGTTATCTTCATCTTATGATGAACCCTAGCCTGTTCTTATTTGCTTTACATATCTTGTTATCCTTGACTAGTTTTGTGACACATACCTTGTTTTCTTTCCCCTTTTGTTGGGTGCTTTCCCAACCACCCAGGTGCTGGTGCTGAGCAAGGAGAAGGACAAGTTTGAAGGAAGTCATCTCAGGAGTAGATCTCAAGCTATCTAAAAGGATGTCTAGGTTTCTATAGCTAGATCCTTTTCTCTTATCTTTTTCTTTTGGGAACAGTCATGTAATTAACAATGAAAGCCATGTAATAGGCTTAGTACTTTTGTTTCCGCTGCTATTGACATTTATAATGTATCTGGTGCATGCTTATTTGCTTGGAATATTATACATGCATCCCTCAATATCTTTAGTATTTCTTAAAAGATGGATGTTTTATACATCCTTTAAATTTTAGTAAGGAGGTGATCTCACCTCTTTACACTATTTCCTAGCCCAGTGTGGAAGATGACTATCAGTCACGTCATTGGAGATTCAGGTAGATGTTGTGGCTGTAGGGATGTAGGATAGTCAGAGGGTGATGGAAAGAAGAGTAGGAAATGGAAGAGGACAGTTAGTAGCCAACGTTTGATCTAGCCAAAGCAGTTGCTATCGAGCGGTGTTCTAGACACCATTGTCACTGGGCGTACAAATATGAAGGGGAGATGGTGCCACAATGGGGGCGGCATTGATGCCTCACGATGACACCACCTATGGCATCGAAGGTGTCTACATAGAGAAGGTCAAGGAGGGTGCCTCCTATGTAAGGAGTGTAGAGCATTGGTGTCGAACTGATGACAGGCACAACATATTACTGGTGAGGTTGGCATCGAGGGTGATATGGTTGCAAGTGGTTAGGCTAGATGTGTTGTATTGTGAAGTTTGGGTGATTAAGATTTGAATCGTGATGTATCTTCTTTCCGCTGTCGTGTTGATGTGGAGATGAGGTTTTCATCTATGGTTGTAGGTGGTGGTTCCATGCCGTTTGGATATTAGGTGCAGTTGAAGGGGGAGGGTGTTACAAGGATGGGTGTCGTCTCAGGGACCACCGATGGCTGTAGCAGTTGTTTTCGACCATTGGTTGCCATGGTGGTGGTGGTTAGGTTGAGTCTTGAGGAGACCAGTTCACGAGCAGGAGTCGTGGATGTGTAGAGTCAATAACTCATTGAGGTTGAAAACCCTTGGTGGTAGATCTGTGTTGCGGGGTGTCGAAGGTCATGTTGTCGGTGTACTAGGATCCTGAGTGAAAACCCTTGCAATCTGGTGAGGTGGTTTGCTATTGGTGAGGGATATCACAACTCCTCTGGTCGTCAGTAGTCACTTATAGTGCACCAATGGTGATCAACATACATGCTATAATAGAGCACAAACCCTCATGGGGAGAGGAGGAAGGGAGTAGGGGAGCTGCCAGGTTCACAGGTGATCTGAGGACAAGAGGGCAGCGCCCTAGGAACCTCAACGAAAAGTAAGGTAGCCGAGGCAAATGTCCAAAGGTTAGGAAGAAGAAGAAGACCTATATTCATTGTAGGTTTGCATTATCTTTAGATCGTAGGGTCTGGAGGTTTTCTAGCTAGGGTTTTGTACATAGGGATAGGAGAGGAGATGGTCAGGTTCATGATTATCAATTGGTCACCTTTCGTTTCTCTACGGCCTGCAAAGAACAAGGCAGTGTGGTTGTTTCAAACATTTCATGGATCATTCATGGTGACTCCATGGTTACTTGGTCAAGCGGCCAGTGCTAGTGGCAGAGGCATTCAACTTTCTAAGTGTCCTTGAGATTGGGTCATGAAACCAAAATCAATTAGTAGACTAGGACACCAGTGCTTTTCTACTGGGGGATTGGGTTTCCAGGTACTGGGGTTACAATCGTCATCCATTCTCATGAGGAAGAAAACCTGACGTATAGGCGTGGGTCTTGGGTCAGTCAAAGCCCTATTTGACCAAAATATATACCTAGATTATCAATTCAATGTTTACTCTTTAATCTTCCTTTCTTTGTAAAATTATATCTCCTAATTTACTAGTCTCTTTTGTCTAAAATTTTAGTCATGCCTTTGGATGACTTTAAACTAAATCTTAAAAATATAAACTCCCCTATTTATGATTCCAAATTGGCCAATAAATTTTTTATCACACTAAAGCAAATATGGATATCTTAAAATAATCACTAATGTATTTTATGAAATTCCAAAGACAGGAATCACAAATTGAGTACTATTTATCTGTTGTGGGTCCAACACATGATAATTTGATTAAAATGAAGATAATTTGCATTTTGATGTTCAACTTTCAAGATAATTCAAATGAAGTGTATATACAAGTGAAAATTTAGAAAAAGAGGTTTTCAATTTGAGAGGATTATAAATAATAGCTTGAATTTCAATTTTATATCAAAATCTAGTATGCTACAACTCTCCACACCTTAAAATGATTTCATCCTCGAAATCCACCTAGATATAGTCTTATATACTAAGTCACATCTCTTACCAAACACTTGGATTGCTTGCTCACTTAATTGCATGAAAGTATGTTACTTTACACAAAAAGTCTCTATTATACTACTCCGACTAAAAGTTTATCTAGGAAAGTGAAACCAAAACCTAGGATATACATAACACAATTGTATTAGTTATGGATACATGTACTGTCATGGTGATTTCTATATCCATTTCCATTTTCATGGGATTACTAGCACATGGTCTCTAGATTTTACCACCACTCCTAGTTTTCCACTATTTAAGTATGAATGACTGGTTTTGCAAAACTAGCTTTTCCTTTGGGATCATTCAGATTATCACCACCAAGTTGATAAACCAAGACAGTCCATGGAAGATAAACTCAACATATATCACAATGATCTTTTTTTACATATAACCTCGTATATTATCTAAATTAATTTCATTCTTTAGGGAATCATGATTTTCTTTTACCAAAGTAACATTTATGATGGTATACTTAGATATGCTTACTAACCACCCTAAATTCTAAGCACCATTGATTTCAACTATTCATCCAATAATATTACAGACCCAAGTGCACAAGGCTCCACCCCTGAAAGGACCTATCTCATCATACAAAGAATCAAGGGGGCAACCGACTAGATCATAACTATTATATTTGTTCTCCTTCCACTTAAATCCTACATCACACTTATTCCTAGGTTTAGTGGGTTGATCATGCAAATCAAAGGTTTTTCCTTCTACTACAACTTCCTTCTTATGGTGACTTGGTTCAAAAACCATCGATGAAATCTGAAAAAGTTTTTTTTGTATACATATAGTTATAATATAATAAGGAAAATAAGTTTTATGATGAAAACCTTGCAATGGGAATTCAAATGATGCCAAAATCAATTCAAAAACCAAGTCAATCACTTTTTGTCATATACAACATATACTATCACCTTAACATCACTTCATCTTCATGAAAGAGGTTTATCTACACACATCATCAAGGAATACAAAAAGCATATCCAAATTCTAGATAACAGGGGATACATGTTTCTTCTAGCATGTCGTTAACTTCTAGTAGGTCCTACTAGGCATGACCTCTATTATGCCACCATTCTCTTAGTCATGACTTAGGCCATCACAACCCAAATAATCATTTATTTATAAGATCATGTAACCATAAGAGATTAGGGTCTCTAATTCCCAAGTTGGTTTACATCCATGGTGTCAATACAAGCCCATGCGAACTAGCTAGTCAAACTATTCTTCATCTCGCACCAAAGATGAGCTAATTACAAGGTGGCGATGAGAGAGTCATCAACTCTTTATGAATCAACCTTAGTTGTTCCTACCTCCCATAACCTCAATTTTGTACAGTCAAAGTCTTAAGAAAAAGAGTACCCACTATAGCTTTCGAACATGATTGTGCTACCATTTGTCCATGAGAAAAATAGCAGGGCACAAAGTTTTATTCTATAAACGAACTACATGATCATTACTTTATAGGACAAGGGAGATAGCATCATCCCTACCTTAGGGGTATGTGAGGGATGAGCTCCTAAGTATAGTAATTTAAAATCTATATCTTCCTTCAACAAATCATTATTTATGAGATATCCCAAGTTTAACTAATATAGTATCCAACCTTTGGAGCAAAACTATGATGAGATAACTTTGTGTGTTGCAGGAAAGTCAAACCAAATCTTAAGGGATCTAATTCATACAATCATTCGACGTCTCAAAATCTAAAACTCATGCCAATATTCTAAGTTTGTATCCATTCATGCTTAGTCTACATAATGTGTGTGTAACGCTCAAGACCACTTCCCAAGGCTCTAGTATAGTTTCAAGAATGACGACTGGCCCCACAAACCACCACTAGCCTTAACTGCGCACTTTGTCCACACAGACATGCAAGCCAGGATCAACTTGCCGAGTGGTCACCCATCCTAGTATTACTCCAAGTTGAGCAAGCTTAACTTTGGAGTTCTTTAGTGATGGGATCCATGAAAAGGAGGTGCACCTTGGTGATATGGGTAGTCCAATCATTCCTTATAAGATCTTTTTATCCGAGGCCTCAAATCCTGGGATGTTATAGTGTGTATCATAGTCATGCTAGAAAATAATAAAAACAAAAGGTTTAATGACTTCTACTAGTATTACATACCCTTCTGTGAGTTTAGGTCAACCTACTCTCTATAGTAGATGATTCGTCCTCCCCCAAAGACGGGAGGTAGAGGCTACTTCCTAGGAGAGTCGACCTTTACATATAGAAAGTTGTGCCTATAAAGAGAGGGTAGGATTGATAAGATTGTACCTACTACTTGGTCATAACATACTATGTTTAGGTAAAACCCTAATTCATAAACACAACTCAGTTTTAGGTATGATAACAACCTCTCAGGATCTAGTACCTACTAAGGAACAATCTACAATAACTTGAAGTAGTTTAGTTACCGACTGCTTAGGCTCTGATACCATTATGTAAGTAGAGGGACCCGATGTGGTCCCACTCAATGGTAGAAACATAAGCCATGAAATATTTAAGCAGTTGAAAGCACAACTATTTACAAAGTAACAAAATGTTCCCATGTACATAACTTTCTCACCCTATGGGTGGCGCATAAAATGAAAATGTTACACCTACATACACATAAGCCCATATGCAGAGGGTAACAAGGCTATCTCAAGTTGTCATTAAGTTCACAAATGAGCTCATGATCATTCTGAGTCTCTGCCCAATAAAGCACCTACACCTGGGTGGAGGGAACACCTAGAAAATAGGAAATAAAAGAATATGTGTTAGAAAAAGCAGAGTATGTGCATTACAAAATTAACTAGGACATTATTTATTTCAGAAGTAAAGTAAGATGTTCCCATCAAAGAGAGGGCCATTAAAGCTAGGTAAGTTTCAATGAGAAGTAACAAGAGAAGGAATTTCCAAAAGAATGAGGCATTATAAATAAACAATTATTATCACCATTCTTGCCATAAACAACAATCCAATCATATAAATATTTGCATGCAATAAATTTGACTAAAGTAACTAAGGTAGGACCACGAAACCACTGAGTCAATGGCCTAAGTAAAATGGGTGGAAGAAGACACACCTTGGGCAGAAGTAGATGTGCCCCTACATAAAAAGAGGTGGAAAGAAACACCCGATAGAAAGTAGATGCGCCCTAATGGTTACGCATAAGCATCTATGATAGTTAAACTAGTCGAATTATCTAACATGAACAAATAGAGTGATAAGATTCACTTCTTTTTACAAACATACATGGCATAATTCAGGTACAACAACAGGTGGGGTCATTGACCCAATTCAACATGATAATAATAATTTAAGAAGAATAATAACAAGTTACAATTGAGGAGATAGGATATGTCAACAAATGGAACAAGCGAAGGTATTTCAAAAATTGCCTCATTATGGGAAATTTATTCAGAATAATGCCCAGTTATAATAGAGAGGAGAACATACCTGATCTTCATGACTAATGGTTAAATCAGAAGTTATATTTGGTCCCCAAAGTAGAGTATTTATCCTAGAGACACATTATGTATGTTAGTCAAACCAACCAACATGTCCGTACATATTTATTATAGTTTGTTTTATTTTGTAATTTAGTCCCGATTAGCATATGATTCATTAGATTATAATATTCCTATGTCACATAGGTCTAAGAATGTCCATGTTACATATAGGTGTGGGTGATAACGTGCATTTGTAATATTTTTCTCTCTCGACATCGCATATGGTTCATGTTTAATCAACTAGGG
Organism: Alisma plantago-aquatica; assembly: GCA_963693085.1. Lineage (NCBI taxonomy): Eukaryota > Viridiplantae > Streptophyta > Magnoliopsida > Alismatales > Alismataceae > Alisma > Alisma plantago-aquatica. The sequence continues at coordinate 853,446,721 of OY856414.1, read as the reverse complement.
TTAGACATATACTCCATATTAGGTATATTTGTTGAAATGTTCTTATTGTGATAATCTAGGGTTCAAGTCTTGAATAGTCTCAATGGAGATTATATAAATACACTCTATTGTTCATAAGTGCAAACCTATATGCAATTATAAACATACTTTACTTTTGAACTAGAATCATTCATATTATACATACTCCTATGAAATAACATCTGATTCCAAAAAAACCAATCTAGATAAGTGTGTTTTTCTTCTATCCAAATTGTATTCTAGTTACCAAATTATTTATATGTGTTAGGATTCTAATCCTTAGATAATGTTATGTTACTTTTTGTGTATCCTTATAGGAATGAAATAAAATTACAGATTCTCTTATCAGCCATATCAATATATCGAGTATATTATTGTATAATATTCAAAATTATTAACCTACCAACATGATACGATTATATATAGATGAATTCACTATTATGAGGGCATAATCATGTTCAGATCCTCAAGATGATTATCGAACTGTCATGTCACATACTTATTATCTAATTTAGTATCTAATTAGCCCCATTGATTGAGTATAGAATAAATAAGAAATGAACCTTAATGAATGTCATTATGTGGATTAACGAAATCAGTTCATCTATGTTTCTATTGATAGATTTATTCAATTACATGTATATCGATAGATCAAAGAAAAGAAATAAGAGTGTGATATCAGATATTTGTACCTGTCGACAGACATGGGGGTGATCGATCGTCATCCAAGAGATGGTGCAGAGGTGATGCATGCACTGATCTCCGATCGACATCACAATAGGTGTTGGTCACGACATGGCAATGATGACTGTGAGGAAGCTATTTCCTAGCCCAGCATGGAAAATGTTTATCAGTCACATCATTAGAGAGTCAGGCAGATGTTGAGGCTGGTGAGGATGTAGGACAGTTAGAGGGTGAAGGAAAGAAGAGTAGGAAATGGAAGAGGAGAGGTAGCAGTCAGCATTCGATCTAGCCAAAGCAGTTGTTGTCGAGCGACGTTCCAGACACCATTGTCGCTGGGCGTACAAATATGAAGGGGAGATGGTGTCACAGTGGGGGCGACATTGATGCCTCACAACAACACCTCCTGTGGCGTCGAAGGTGTCTACATAGAGCAGGTCAAGGAGGGTGCCCCCTATGGAAGGAGTGTAGGGCGATGGTGTTGAATTGATGGCAGGAACAACATATTGTTGGTGAGGTTGGCGTCGAGGATGACAGGGTTGCAAGTGGTTAGGCTAGATGTTTTATGTTGTGAAGTTTGGATGATAAAGCTTTGCATCGTGATGTATCTTCTTTTCAGTTGTCTTGTTAATGTGGAGATGAGGTTGTCATCTATGGTTTTAGGTGGTGGTTCCATGTTGTTTGGCTATTAGGTGCAGTTGAAGTGGGAGGGCGTTACACAGATGGGCATCATTTTAGGGGCCACCGCTGGCCATAGCAGTTGTTATCTGCCATTGATTGCCGTGGTGGTAGTAGTTAGGTTGATTTGCGAGGGGACCATTGTACGAGTCGGAGTTGTGGATGTACAGAGATCATAGCTCGTTGAGGTTGAAGACCCTTGGTGGTAGATCTGTGTTGCGGGGAGTCAAAGGTCATGTTGTCGGTCTTCTAGAGATTCTAGGTGGGTGAATATGGAAGGGTGGTGCAGCTTGTTGGCTAAATTGGACATTATTATACCCTTTGTTTTGATGATGACAAACATTTCATTCTTGTGGATCTAACTTGTTATTTGAGTGTTTCAGGAAAAAACAAATAAGGAAGTGGATAGCTGAAAATCTACACTAATTGGAAGATCAACATTCTAAGATTGCTTTTATTTTCATGATTGTATTCATTGTAAAAACTTGTATAAGTATATAATGTACAGGTACTTAGACATCATGTAAATCACACGTTAGATCTTCCCTATCCACTTACAACACTTAGATAGATCCTTCCCTAAGATATAAGTACAATTACACATTGATACACACACTTCGTAGATGGCTCAACGCATTGAAACATGGACTTTCTCGGTCGACAAATTCCTCGACCGAGAGACTCTCGGTCGACAAAGTTCTTGACCGAGAATAGACCCTCTAGCAAGCTATATAGTGGTTAGACTGAGTCTGAAAGGTAGTTGGGAGTTGAAAATGAACGTTGCAACACATTTACCTCAACCTCCCATTCGTTCGATGAAAATTTCGACCGAGATAAACTCGGTCGACAAACTTCTCGACCGAGAGAAGTTCTGGATTGCACTTTTTAGTACTAAATAGCTAGCCGCTGCAATATAATTTAAGGACACATAACGGCTAGTTGAGCACTAAGAACACCCTAGAAAGTGTCTAGAATGTCCCTAAGCACTTGTAACCTATTCCTATAAATATGAGAGGCCTAAGGACACTCAAAGCATCACTTATGCATACAATTACACTTGAGATTCATTCTTAGTGAGCAACAAGTTGAGCTACACTTACAATTTGTTTCTTTGAGCTCTACATTAGTGTCCTATAGCCTAGTATCTCCTAGCCACCACACTACCACTTTCATCTATAGTGGATAGGAGATCAATACGCTTGATATAGGATTAAAGCGTTGTACTCATTGGTAACATTACTTCTTTCTTCCAATCTTGTTCCTTTCATTGTATTTTGTTCCCCTTGACAATTCCTAGGTTGGAGGCTGTTGAAAGGAGGTTCGTGGAGCTACTTCAGGTGGTGAAGGCTACTCTCAGTGACTTAAAGTTACTTCAGAAGGCTGCCTCAAGGATTGAAGCTACTTCAGGTGAAGGCTACTTCAAGGGGGAGCTTGGAGTTACTTCAGAAGGCTGCTTCTAGCGGGATTGAGGCTACTTCAGGTGAATGCTACTTCAAGGGTGTGGAAAAGAAATTGTATTTTATGTAACATCCTTGCGAGGTAATAAAATGAGTTACTTTCAAAATCCCAGTTGGAAACAATCGGGTAGTGGACTGACTACCTTAGATTTCTTAGGTAGGAACCACTCTACATCCTTGTATCTTCCTTGGTTCCTCCTACTTCTTGTTCAAAATTGTTTTATTTGTTTAATTAACTTTAAAATTCCGAAAAATCTCTATTCACCCCCATCTAGATCTTTCAATTGGTATCTATGTAGGTCTTCAAGGAGCATTAATAGGTCTTGAAGCATGGGGGATGGTGTGCTCAACAACCTGAACTTGGAAGGAACCTACATAGCTCGTCCACCACCATTAGATGGAAGCAACTACAACTATTGGAAGAGAAGGATGCAATTTTATTTTCATGGCATCAGTTGGGAACTTTGGAGACTGGTGTCTACTCCATACATGCTTCTGGAAACCGAGTATGTTACATGGGATGCCAATACGGTAAAACAAGCTCATCAACTTAATGCCAAGGATGTAAGTATTTTATATTGTTCTATATTGGTAAGTGAATTCAATAGAATTTCTTCATGTGAAACTGCATATGACATATGGCATAGACTTTCTATTACACATGAAGGAACTGTACAAGTTAAAAATTCTAATATTAGTATGCTTAAACAAAAGTTTGAACAATTTTGTATGGAACCAAATGAGTCAAGTAGTGAAATGTATGCAAGATTCTCTACTATCATTAATAGTTTGAGTGCATTAGGAAAATTCATAAGTAAAGAAGATTCTTAGGTGTTTGCCTCCAAAGTACAAACCAAAGGTGACAGCCATTGAAGAAGCCAATGATCTCACAAGATTGAGGATGGAACAACTCATTGGCAACCTAGAGACTCATGAGGTCACCCTTGAAGAAGAAGAAAGATTGGCGGCTGAACACAAAAAGGAGTAGAGAAATGTCATTGCATTCAAGGCATCAACCAAAAATAATCAAGACACAAGTGAAGAAGACAATGAAGAAGAAACTCTCATTGTAAATGGTATGTAGTATAGAAGATTCATAACTAACAAAACTTCTAGTGTTTCTTCTTCCTCTAGGTGCTTTGAATGTGGAAAAAGAGGACATTTAAAAGGCGATTGCCCCAAACTCAAGAAAGGAAAGAAATCATCTCACAAGAAAAAGGAAAAAGCCTACAAAGCTGCATGGGATGACTAAAGTGATGATAGTGAGGATGGAGAAGAAGAAGTGGAGTGCCTTATTGCTACAAAAAATGAAGAAGAAGATGAGGTAAGTCTTTTTGATTTATCTAAAGAAGAGTTACTTACTTGCATTGATGAATTGCATAATAAATATATTGATTGTAAAAAGAAATTAAAAAGAGTTACTAAAACTAATGAGGAGTTGTATGCTCAATTAAATGATCTTGCTTTTGAAAAAGAAAGTATTATTTCTGGAAAATTCCACCTTGAAATCATCTATTAATGATTGCAATATGAAGATGCTTACTCTAGAAACAAACTATGATTTTCTTTCTCAAGAAAAGGTTGAACTACTTTCAAAATTGAATGATCTTCAAACTCAACCTGTCTTGTTTACTCATTTAGATTATGATGTTGTTATCAAAGAAAGAGATAGTTTCTTATCTAATCTAGATCAAGCAAAATTAGACATTAAAAGGAGAATGTATGAAATTGCTAAGTTACAAAAGGAAATTAGTAGTTTGAAAACAATGGTATTCTTGATAAGATCCTAAAAGATTCTTCTGGTCAGATTGGGAGAAGAAGACTAGGTTATAAGCCCAAAGGTAAATCCTATCAAAAACCTAGAGTGAGAAGGACATAAGTGCCCAAGATTAAAGTTATGTATGTGCCTAAAGACAATCTAGCTAAGAAGAGAAATGAAATCGATTCTATATGTTGTCACTATTGTTTACGTCTTGGACATTATTCATTCTCTTGTCCATACAAGAAAAATGAAGGTTATCTAGTTTGGGTTCCTAAACCTTAGATATTTGAATATGATTAGTCGAGATTTGACTTAAAACGTTACTTTGATATTCAAAATGTCTTATCTCATCAAAACTGAGCTTTAATTTTCACATTCTTGTATAACTGTATTGAAAGTACCTTATGTTTTACTTGAAAATGATTACTAAAAACAAAACAGAAACAATCTCAGTCGACAACAAGTTTGACCGAGACAATCTTCGGTCGAGAAAATTGTCAACCAAAGAAGTTTTTGTCTCAAATCTGCATTTTCTGGAGAAATAGTAAAATTTTTGGTCGAGAAAATTGTCGACCGAGAACATTTCGGTCGAGAAAATAGCCGACTGAGTAAGTCACTGTATTAAGCCTATAGAAAATTGAAAAACACACGATTGACAAATACTTCGACCGAGCTACACTCGGTCGAGAACTTTGTTGACCGAGGGAAACTCTGATAGAATTGTTCAATAAAAACAAGATACTTCAATTGCAATTAACTTATGTAATGAACCTTATAAATTACATTGCTTTAAATATTTGAATGATCCTAATCAAAAGGAAGAATATATGGGCATCAAAACTGTACACTTTGCATGATTATAAGAAAATATTGGTTTTATTTAAGAAAAGTATTGATGGAAAATCTATTAGAAAGTTTGTTAGAAAATTTAAGGTTTATAAGAATTTATGACAAGATATCTTCTCAAAAATCTTGCTTCCATGGATTAAGGCAAACTTAGGTCATAAAAAGGTATTATCTTAGACTATTCAACACTCAAAAAATCATATATGAGCAAAATTAAGAATTAATAATGATCATACACAAAAAGATCAAATGGACCATGGGACAATTTATGCGAAAAGAAATGTGTCTTGATTGGGAAAGAATTCAACCAAGGGGCGCCAAGGTTGAAGTCAAGGTCGACCTAAAATAAGTATGACAAAATGCTTATTTGTAAATCATTCACCTGCACTCAACATTAGTATATTTGCCCAACATGTTAAAAACAAATTGATTCATTACTTTACTTATTCAATTGAACTTCAAAGCTAGTTATGACCTTAGTATCCATTAAGTAATCTTGGTTATGAAAATAGGGGAGCTTACAACATTCTTAAATATGATGCTCTTAATTGAATTCTCTAAATAAATTAGGGCTTAACATCCCTTGTATTTGGTTAGAGATACATTCATTTGATCCTACTATGAGCCTAAAGGAATCTCATATCATTTCAGGGCTTAAAATCCCTTGTAAATGGTTGAGAAACTAATAAATATATTTATGAGCCTAAAGGATTCTCATATCATTTCAGGGCTTAACATCCCTTGCAAATGATTGAGAAATAAATCATGATTTTGGAACTATGGCTAAATTTGACATTCTTGTTATAGTATACAATTAAGGGGGAGTATCTCATTCAGGGGGAGAAAATTGTTTATATGGCTATCTTTTTGAAATGACAAAGGGGGAGAAATAATATAAATCAAAATTAAGTGAGTTTCATAATCTCTTGGCTTTCACATCAATTTTTTCTATATTCCCTAAGAGTTGGATATTATCTATACCTCTTTGGGAATAACTAGCACACAATCCTTGAAAAAACAAGAGAATATCTACAAAAGGTAAATCTCAGGTATGAAACTCATGCTATTTAAATTTCTTTGATTTATATTTTAGAAATGTTTGTCACCTTCAAAAAGGGGTAGATTGTTGGTTAAATTGGACATTTTTATACCCTTTGTTTTGATGATGACAAACATTTCATTCTTGTGGATCTAACTTGTTATTTCAAGGAGTTTGTATTTATAAATATATATACTTTATCCAATCACCACATATATAGTACTATCATATACATTCTATATCCCATAACAAAAGCATGTAATAAACAAAAAGTGATGGTTATGGACAACCTAATATAATTCCTTGGGGCCACAAGGAATTACCACAACCCAGGGTCCGCATCATATGCAGAAACCTGTTGTCGGTGAAGATCCTTGCTTGCCAATCCGGGTTGATTGGTTCAACCATTGAACCGATCAGCTCACCTCCTAGCTGGTCAGTTAGTCATCTCATTGATCGTCTAGTCCTTCTATCCACCATCTATTGAACCGATCAGTTCGGCTGGCTCTACTGGTCGATTGGTTCGACTTGTCCACCTAGTCCTACTTGGTCCTCCATTCAGTTGGCTCACCTTCAAGATGGTCGTCAAGTGTTGTCAGGAACGTGTTTTCTTCTTCACCTTAACAGGAAAGTAAACTATCCTACGGTTACATAATTATATAGAAACCTCAAATTACAATTGACCACACAACCATGAACAGATAACATGTGTTGTTGGCCATAACCAAACCACACATCCACCATAAAAACTCACTTTTAGGATGATGCTTGTAAAATGCATATATAGTAGATTGATGTAATAATTAAACCATAAAACTAAAATTTGATCGTATCGATTATCCCAAAATATAGTAGATTGATGTGGCTATGATACCACTGTAGGGTAATATGGATACATAATAGGCACCTGAAACAAAAATTGTAACTACCATGTTACTCATAAACCAGTAGACCACATCAATAACTATAAGATGGGAATGATGGTTTTGAGGATATATCTAGTCCTGGAGAAAGTTCAACGACATCTCCTCATCATTGTAGATGTGCAACTCTCTTCTAGATTCATTGAGACTTATCTGACTACTGTGCCTCCTAGTCTGCACCATAGACTATAGGTTGACCTTGTCCTCCTAGCAATAGACAATAGACTCCACACCTCTATGTAAGTCCACACGGATTGCCTAGAACTCCCATCGTCCTACTAGAATGGATAGGAAGGATTTTTTCAGAAGCTAGTCTGGATGACTACCTTTGATGTATGTGATGATTTTCCATTTTTTGACTGCAAATCTACCCAATGGATGTGTCTAAATCATCCAAAACGTCACTTTCTTCTCTCCTTGCTCTCATCAGTCATACAATGGAATAGAAAGAGATACCTAGGCCATGCTGAAATCCCCCTAAGTCATAGAAGTGACTTCAAATTAAACAGGATTTTAGATCTTCCTGATCCCACTGTTTTGGTACTAACGAGTGGGTGTTGGTAATACCGACACCTTCGATAGTTACGGTCTCCTGTGTAGCTATTGGTACTACCAAGTTGTGTGGTAGAATCGATATTTCTTTGAGCTTTTCTCAATCTTTGTTGTGAGGCTGTCAGTAGTGTCGACTTCCTTGGTCTTTACTATCAAGTCTTCCCGATTCAACATGTCCCTTTCTAAGCGAGTGTTGCTACCACCAACAACAAAGTAGGTAATATCGAGCCATGTAGTTTCTTGTAGATTCACTTCAAATTCACAAAAACAAACATAAGCTCCAAAATAAAAATGAATCTAATAGTAACATTAAAAACATAGTTATTTGATGCAATTAAGTGTCATAGGATAATGGTAATGAATAATGCAAAAATTAATATGAAAATGAAGAATAAGTGTACAAAAATCCATAAGAAATAGTGTGGAAACGAAAATTACCCGGTGCATCAAACTCCCTTAAGCTTGACTGTTTCTCATCCTTGAGCAACACACCCTTGGATCTGTTTGAGACAAGTAAGAAAAAGGACATAAGATATGAATTTTTGTCTCAACTACTCCCACCTGGCGGTATCAAACTGGCCTTTGTTGGTCATTGAACAATCAACTACTCTCAAGCGACCAAAAATCCATGAAAGATGTCCACCCTTAGATCAGCTAACACTATCAATAGAGCAGTTAACATCATAGTCAATTAGGCATTCACTTGGTGCATCATGTGATTCCCTATCTACATTGCTCTTTACTAACTACCAACTAATTGGAAGTAGTTCTCCTTATAAGAATGAATGAGGATATCAATCATATATTTAGCCTACCAATAAGTGCAATGGGCAGAATGAAATAGGTGTTTTATGAAGAATCACAAGTAAGTTCTGAATCATTTTTGCAAAAAATACATTTTGAACCTTTATGGTGAAGATAATTGGACATGCATGGATCCTAATGCCTAAAATTATGGGTAGAATGATGCATGTAATGAAAATCTCATCAAATGGATGAGAACAAAGTCAAGAATAAAATACATTATGTGAATGTTTCCATCTCTTTGTTAGAGTTTAGGCCATCCTTTCTCCCTCTTTATTTGAAAACATTGATTTTTTTCATTGACCCCCTATCTTAGCATGATGGAAAGTTATTCTTAGGCTTCACTAACATACCTCATTCATTTTTTTCATATTGTTTGCTGAGGGTATGGATGTGTATCCCTGCACTCTATTTTCAGAGGAAAACAATATAACCACATGATGTAAAATGAATGATGAAAAATGCATGAAATCTACATGTAATTGTTGTGTAAGTAGATGATATGCACAAAAATTGTTTATGCAGAATAAAGTTTTTTTTGTAGCTAATGTAAATAGAAGAGAAACTAACTATCATGTCACCTATTATGCCATGAAATGAAAATGAAAGAAATATTTTGGGTTACTTGATCATCTTGAGGTGATGAATTAAAATGAGTGAAAAATGAATGGAATCACATAAGTAATAGATAATGCCTTTCATGAAATATGATATGTCCCTCTCTAATGACATGTATACAAGGTAACCTTAGGATTTCTTTCTTAACTTTCAATTTGAGATCTCATTAATTGTTTGACCAATTCAGGCTCAAACCCCATCTTCCACCACATTACATGAATAACTAATATGTTTATTCATATTACGTGTCCAAAAGATAACTAACCCATACACTTCCTCTAGATGATGTAACTCAAGAAATTTGAAACTAAGCCAATTTTTTTTCATCAAAAACACACAAAAGAACATGAAAATGACAAGAATCATGAAATAATCTGCACTATTACACTAGATGGATTGTGGATCCTACAACTTGGAAAACTAAAAATAAAAATCAATAAAAGATAGAAGTTGTTCCATCACCCCCCTAAGCTTGAACTTGGCTCTGTCCTCATAGTCAAAATTCAATCATAGAGGTGGAACAGTGGTAACGATTAGTAAGGTGGTGGAGGTGGTGGTTGTGGCATGGTCAGTTGGTGCGAGTAGAATGTGCCCTGGAAAGTCTGAGGTGGTGGTGGCATCTTTGGGGGCTGTGGATATCCACCAAAGTAACCTTCACCCCAGTAGTGGTGAAATAAATATTGCTGATAAGTCTCCATCCTCTGTAGGCATGTGTGCATGTTCTCTTGGTTGGCCAAGAGAAGCCTCTCATTCTCAGAGATTGCCTGATAGTTTTGATAAAGCCATCCTTAGAAATCATGGATGCCTGCTAGTGTAGCCATCTGCTATTGCTCTTTATCCTGTTGAATCTCTTGAAGCATGCCATACATACCTCCCATTGATTATGGATCATCTTCCAGGGCAGGTGGTGGATCATAAGAATTAGAGGCTCCATGAACTCTAGGGCGCTTGCGGGGGGCCTACCTCCTCGTCATGGGGATGGTGGTATCATCCTCCTCTTTTTCTTTATCCTATTGTTTCTCTTGCTCGACATCATCTTCTTCTAGATCGTACTCCAAGTCGACCTCTACAAGACACCTCATGTGATAAATTCCTTGCAAGTTGAAGATCAGATCAGGGAGCTCCCTCTCCTTGTACTGGCCATCCATTGTACAACATGCATACACTTTCCCCTGATGCAGGTTGAGGAGGTTCACTCTCACAAAATGCTTGAAATCCAACTTGGTAGAAGCCTTCAAGGATTTTGACTTGGAGAGATCAAGGTTGAGATACATCTCTATTAGAGTGATAAATTGTGATGACCCCAATTTCTATACACTTTCCTTAGTGACATTCACAGATATGTGTGCACTCATATCTATAGATGTCAGAAGGGAAAATATAAGAGATTGTGGTAGTCGACTAAAATATAAAAAGGAGCCGGATCATTGTTCACAACATCGTTATATAGCCACACAAACAACATTCATTGATAATGATAAAGTCATACATATTATTCTGGATAGAAGAAGTGAATAGTTCTATAAAAGGAAATACATAGGATTTAGAACATCCTATACATCATCTAGTAGAAAAGTAACTATCTAACTGAAAAAGAGATAAGCTATCTAACTGAAAAAGAGATAAGAATGGAAATCTAGCTAGTTTATCCTCCATGTTCATTTATTTGATATCTTTAGGTACTTTGAGCTACTTTACTTGTTCCTTGTACCTAGAAAATACGAGAAACAAAAAATCATCAACAAAAGTTGGCATGTAGTTGTAAACAATGTTATACTATGTTGGAATATTAAAATAGTTGAAGAAAAGAAGGAAGAAAAGAAAACATTATTTAATGGCGGAAAATCAGGTAAACCCAAGTTATTAATCATATTTCAATGAAAATGCATTACTATGGCGGACTTAGCACATAATCACATATATTAGTGGGTCGTTCCCCGTGTACCTTGTACTCTAGGGATCTCCCCGTATACCGTGTACTCTAGGGAGGTGCTAGTCAACATTCCCTCTCTAATAGGGAGATTAATGAATGCCATCAGTAACTACATTTCATTTTCTTCCATTATTGTTCTTTATGTTCCAGGCGGAATAATTTCAATACATATAGATATACATCCAAGCAAGTTTACACAATTAAATGCAAGTAAGTATTCATAGATATATCATCCAACAAAAATAGTCTTATAATTATATACACGTACCTCAGATCTCATATCTGAATTTCCATAAGTCTATATTAAAAAAGTAGATCACCCTGAAAGAGAAATAAGGACCTAATGTCATTATGGGTTCTCATCATCCCATATTAGGGTTTGATCCTTATTAGGGGTGACTTTCCTTCCTATGATTAGATCAGGGATTTATCTATTAATCTTTATGTCGTTTTTGGAGTTACAAGATCAGATCTCAAAATTGGGGTTTCATCTATTTTGTATTACCCATTAATATTTAAGGAGACATTAACTATAAGGCTTTCTATGGTGTTTAGGCTGTTAACATTTTCCCTTTAATATTCATAAGATCCAAAGGGATCTGAATTGGATATAGGATTTTTGGGGTCTTTAATGAACACAAGATATCATTACTTAGTTGGGACTCGACATGTGAATACATGAAATCCTCACGTAAAGAGAGAAACTAGATTATAGGATTTTCTATAGCTATTTAATTGAATAACCCTACTTGATTAGAGTTTTGAGCCCTGTGAGGTTCAGGGACTCAAATAGGGTTTTAGATGTCCACATGGCAGATCTCAACCATGGATCATTATTATTATACAATATAATAATAATAATAAATAATATTTAGGGCTTTAGGCTATTATTCTGAAAAAGGACTTGGATCTAGGTCATGATAGTATTTTATTTGGATAGCTTGATTTTTTTGATGAAAATGGTATATAGGTTCAATACTATCCGATCATCCTACCATTTTCTATTATTTTTCTAAGATAAACCATTTTCCATTGATTAAGATAAAAAGGAAAGGGATATTACATTGATCAATGGTCGGATCCAACTGGATCTACATCTCAGCTTGATCTAAGATCTCACGGGCTCGATTAGTCTTGCTGAGATGGAACTCGCTGATTAGTCCAATCATGTGAGTGGCCCCTCTTCGGTCTGCGCTGACCCGCAACTTCCTTGTTTGATGTGGCAACTTGCAAGTAGTCCACATTGGCACTGTGTGGGCCTCTCCTCCTCTACCTCATCCCTTCCTTTGCTGCTAGCCCTAGCAGCTCACTGGATCTCTGGCGAGGCCTGTCTCGCATTGGGGTGGTGCTAGTATTTGGATGATGGCATGAGCACCTTCGAGTATCCATCCCGAAGCTAGACAAGACAGTCCCACACTATGGCTCCCTCTGGCTTGGAGCGCCACCGAGGTGGGTGGAGGAGATCATCATAGGAAGGAGGTTTGTGGTGAAGCGAGGTCATGGGACCTCGTGTCCTATCTGGCAAGCCTCATGAGCGAAGGGTAGAGGTGTTGGTGATGAGGATTTGGTGGAAGAAGCTCTGAGGTAGCGAGCGGTGGAGGTGTTGGAGGTTGAAGATAATGGGGGTATCTAGGATGCTAGGATACCGATGGCTTCACATTGAGGGTCGGGGGTGACTAAGGGAGGTCAGGTGGAGCTTGGGTGTTCTTAAATAGGTGTGAGGGGGGGGCTAGAAGAGGAAGGCCTAAAATGGATTCCGCTGCCAGTGAGAGCCGCAAAGAAGTGAGAACTTATTCTCCCTGATCGTTGGATGAGGAGGCTCGAGATAAGGGTGGTTAGGTTCATTTTGATGAGGGGAGGAAGAATATACTACGTCGATCATGAGATAGAGGAGAGATAAGGAGGAAGTATTCGGGTTAGATAGTTTAATTTTTGGGGGTCAGGGTCGAGGTAAGCAGGAGGTTAGGGATGAGGTTAGAGTCGTTAAATCTCGTGCGATCCACAATCACTGGATAGGTCAACTGGGATGGAGGTCTATTAAGTGATCCATGCCTAGGTGTATATAGGGGCCACGTGACACACATTTTGATCAAATTAATCCGAGACTTAGGTCCTAGGGTTAAATAAATGACATAACATACATTACTCTCAATTGCTAATAACTCCTATATGGTTTGTCCAATTGTAACAAAATTTTAGGTGGAGCTTCAAGATGTCATTACCCTACTATGGTATAAAATTGAGGGCCAAACATGAAGGTTTGTTATGTAGGATGACCATGTACCCTAATGCATGGATTTCATATACTATACAATTAGGGTTTGGATTTTTAAGAATTAAATAATCACTTTTAATCAATTAAGCAAGAGAAAGGGTGGAGGGTATTATTGATAAAAACAAAATCACACGAGAGAGAAAATATAAGTAAAAACTCACTCTATCACATTCTCCCTCCTTTTTAAAAATGTTGTCCCCATAATTCAAGCAGCTTGAAAGAGATGAGGATATTTCTGCTCGACCTCAGATTGAGCTCCCATGTGGCATCGGTCTGATCATGGTGGCTCTAGAGAACTTTCACCATATCTATATGTTGATTACTACAAAGCTCTTTTGTCTTGAAATCAAGAATTTTGACCGGGGATTCAGCATAACACAGATGATCCTTCAACTCTAGTGGCTCATGATTCACAATGTGACTCAAATCTTTGACATAAGGCTTCAGATTCGATACATTGAAGACATTATGCATGGCACTGTACTGAGTGGCAAAGAAAGATGATACACACATTCACCAACCCTTTATAGGATCTCAATCCCACATAGCGAGGACTAAGCTTCCCCTTGTTCTTGGCCAAAGCTCGAATAGGTCAGATCTTCAGAAAGACGTGATCGCCTTCCTTGATCTGACATTCCTGCCTGTGAAGATCTACATAAGACTTTTGCCTATCATGTGCCCACTTCATCCTCTGCCTGATCAACACAACCTTATTTGTATAGAGCTACATCTCCTCAGAGTTCATCAAGGTATGTTCCCCGACGGCATCCCAGTGTATTGGAGACCTACAGGGATGACCATGTAAACCTTCATAGGGGGGCATCCCAATACTTTCCTGATAGCTATTATTATATGGAAACTTAGCTAAAGGTAGGTAATGGTCCCACGAGCCTTCCCAATCAAGTACACAAGCTCACAGAAGGTCCTCTAGAATATGCACTGTACGTTCTGACTGCCCCTCTATCAGTGGATGGTATGCAGTACTGAAGTTCAACTTAGTGCCTAGTTCTTCTTGAACCTGCTTCCATAGCTTTGAAGTGAAATTTGGGTCCCTGTCCAAGACAATGGATGTTAGAACTCCATGAAGACGTACTATCTCCCGTATATAGAGGTCGGCCAGCTCAGAAACTTTCACAATAGTCTTTACAGGGAGAAAATGAGCTGACTTTGCGCGACGATCCACTATGACCCATGCAACGTCATATCCCTTCCTCATCCTGGGTAGCCCCATGACGTGTATTTTACTACGCGCTTAAACGCAAGTATACGCGTCGAGTAATATAGGCCTTGTGAGGCCCGAGTCGAACTCAGGGATACGTGAATTATTGGAGACTTCTACTAACTAATCGCAATCAGCTAGGCCGATTAACAAAGTAGGGTTTTGTTGTTGAAATTAAAAGAAAATAAAAATCAAACAAAGAAAACAATCGATTAAAGGTTAATTTAATCAATTCAAAGGGATGTATTTAGGATGGCGGTTTCACCGCGGGTCAACATTGTATTAGGTTTCATATAATTCCTCACACTTCTCTCTCTATCCGGGTAGTGGCCTGAATATAGAATTACCCACTGTCGTGGTGTAAGTCACTACTTAGGTTTAGGTTGATTCCACCGTCGTAGTAATCATTCCCCTAAACTAAGTGCATTATAAACGGTCCCTCAGTTCCCACCATTAATTTTACAACTCCTTTGTCAAGGGTTTTATTAATTAATGTAGATTTCGTCTCTTTTCAACCGTTAATCCTTCTGTCGAAGTGATTAAGGGCATTAAATTATTATTATGGTGATCAAGCATAACAATAGAAATGGAGAAAACGAATCTATACCACGGATTTGAGAGAGAAAATATGAATTATCAATATAAAAATGTCATACAATGTATTCCCTGGCTACTCCCGGTCCTAAAGATTGAGGGTTTTAGCCTCTCATGTTCATCTCACACGAATACATGGTAGAAATGGGGGATTTCATAAGAAAAACGTGAAACAAGTGGGAAAACCCCTGAACGGAGAAGAACCGGTAGATCCTTGGCGTAGAACACGAGCTTCCCCGCCTGTCGGTTGTGGAAATCGTTTTCGGCAGCGTCCGAATCACCCGGGATGAGCTTCTGGCCTCCGTTCTCCTTTCTCTCCTTCCTCGGCACTCGTGCAATCCAAAATGATATGATCTCCTCTCGTCTGGGCGGCCGTCATTAGGTATAAGTCCCTAATTAGGTCGTCAATTAACAACAGCCGTCCGATTGAGATCAAAATAGATCCAACACATATCTGCCGGCGTCGATACCATCGACGCGGGTCGATGGTATCGACCCAGCGGATTAGCGGCAGCTTTCCTTTCTTTTAGTCTGAGCGCCTGTGGTCATCTTGATACCATCGACTTGGGTGTCGATGGTATCGACTTTCTTTAGCGTCGGTTGTTGTCGTTTAGCGACGCTATAGCTCTCCATGTGTCGATGGCATCGACTTGGGTCGATGGTATCGACAGTTTCCTCGCCAGCAACCTGAAGGGATCTCGATACCATCAACTTGAGTGTCGATGGTATCGACTCTGTGCTGCTCCTCTCGTCTGGCAATCTGTGGCTTGGTCGATGGTATCGACTTCCGTCGATGGTATCGACGGAAGCAAATACTTGTTTTTCCTGAAATCTCACAACAAGACCAAGTAAATCCACACAAATAATAATATTATGATAAATAATGCTCAAAATAGTAAACCAAAGGGGATTTGACATAATATGAAGGCAAAGACCGAAATGAGTGAATTATGCAATATTATCCATAAAAATGAGTAATTAGAGCACAAAACACATATGAAAAAGGTCTATAAATGCGACTCAAAATCATCGCATCAAACTCCCCTAAGCTTAAACATTGCTCGCCCTCGAGCGACTCATCCTTAGAATAGAATTGCAGATGTCAACTAAAAATCAACACACCAACCCACATCCCATCTGACTCCCACTGAACGTTCTCAAACCGGCCTTCTCTAACCACAGAACAGTAATTACCCTAAAGGCGACAATAATCGTCAATAAGAGAAATTGTCCTTCAAACCGATGAACACTATCACATAAGGCAGTTAACATAATAAAATTCGCCGATTCAGCATTGGTGCATCTTGTCATCGCCTACACTACGTTGCTCGCCCTTGACTACCATCTACATGGAAGCAGTTCTCCTGATAATCATTAGTGAGGAGAAATTCACGGTGGCCTACCAATCTGAGCAACGGGTGGATGGAATGGGTGGTTCATGGAAGAACTTGGAAGTATTGCACAGTTTCAACATGCACATAACAAAATGTCCTAAATGATGCAAATGCACATTGAAAATGCCCTAATGCTTAAAATTGGGTGAAATGATGCATGCTCTAACCTTCCACCTCAAAATGAGATGGAAATCTACTTAAACCACATCATGTACTCAAGTTTCCTGTAATGCGAGCGATATCATGTTCCTTTCTCCCTCTTATTCCATTTTCTTCTAAATTCTCTTTTTTTTTCTTTTCTCAATTTTTTTCAGATTTTCAGCAAAAAAAAATTTCTTCTCTTCTTTTTTCTTGTAGCCCACATATCCATAATTGCTTAGAGATACATGTATTGGGCTGTTTTCTTCATGATTGGAAATCTTTGCGATATTTCGAAGGTATGGAACAGTTTAGATCACTTTTGAGGAAAAACTGAGATACATGGTGTACTTTACGCATGGAAATCATGAGATTCATGAGTGCAACTACATGGCATGCACCTAAAGGTAATGTGCATGAATCCCTATATATTTTTTTCTTTTTATGCAAAGGTATGGAAAATATCAATGCAACTCCTATCTAAATGCTATGCACACAAAAAGGAATTAAAACTGTACTTTACTTCCAATTCTTAAGTGAATTATGTAAAACGAAGTGGAATGATCACAAGATTAGATGACTGAACCTTAGAAGAATATTATGTGTCCCTCCTTACTGACATGTGTAGTAGTTTAGAGGGTTCTCTCTCTTACATCCGATTAAGGTCTCATTACCATTTGATTAGATTAGGCTCAAACAACCGTTGCTATCCACTTTTCATGAGTCAATGGGATTATAAGTGTGACATATTGTTTTAAAGTTGACATAATCAATCATTTTCATAGGATAAGTTCTCCAAGGACAACCAAGTCCAGCTATCCAAAAGACACAAAAATTTTAAAATTCCCTTAAATTTCCCATGAAAACACAGTGAGATGACAACTTTTACGACATCCACAGTTACACTAGATAGATGTGGATCCTAAACAAAAACTAAAAAAGCAAGAACAAATAGAAAAGAAAAAACTAAAAACAAACAAAAGGAAAGATAGAGTTGTTCCAGCTACCCCCCTAAGCTTGAATTCGACTATGGCCTCATAGTCAAAAACAATCTTAAGAGTGGAACAGAGATACCCTGATCATTCTTGTGGAGGCGGAGGTGGGTACTGTGGGGCCTTAGGATCCCAAGAAGGATACTCCCCCTGGAAGCTCGGATCGATGACATGGATGACGATACCATCGACGAGGGTCGATGGTATCGACGGCTTTTATTGCGACACCGCCGTTTTGTTGCATTCAACCTGTGATCATGTCGATACCATCGACGAGGCCGTCGATGGTATCGAGTTGAGTGAGCAAAATTCATCTGAACTTCTCCAGAGATCTCGATGGTATCGATTGGCATGTCGATACCATCGACACTTTTATTGCGACCTTCCTGTAGGTATGTCGATACCATCGACGGGACTGTCGATAGTATCGACTCAGTGCGATTTTTGCAGCTTTCAACCTGAACCCATGTCGATACCATCGACCAGTGTGTCGATGGTATCGACCCTGCCTGTGCCTGCACATAGAACAAACGGATCAAGGTATCTTCTTTACACTAAAATTAAACAAAATAAAAGCAATCTATGACTAAAATTAACCTATCCTAATAAACCAATGGTTGGGTTGCCTCCCACCAAGCGCCCTTCTTTAACGTCTTAGGCTAGACGGTGTGACAATCATCATCTTTTCACCTTGGGAACTGCACTTAGAGGATCATTCGGTAATTTGAATTCAACACGATCTCCTCCAATACCAAAGGACAAAGTCCCTCTCCCTAAGGCAGTCACGACGTCCGCTGTTGCTTGAAACGGTCTTCCTAGGAGAATTTCACAGCTTTGGAGCGGTGGCATATCCATGACGACAAAGTCCACCGGAAATATGAATCTGTCCACTTTGACTAGAACATCTTCACATACTCCATAGGGTCTCACAGTAGACCCATCCGCCAATTCAATTGTTGTGGCCAACTTCTTTATCTCTTTTAACCCCAGCTTTTGAAATGTCGCCAAAGGCATGAGATTTATGCTAGCGCCAGAATCACATTGTGCTTTAGGAAAATATTGACCACCTATTGAACACGGAATGTAAAAACCTCCTGGGTCTTTTCTCGTCTTTGGTGAATTCCCGTGAATCATAGAGCTCACCGTCTCATTCATCCAATAAATTTCATCGTCTTTTATCTGCCTCTTCTTATTGATGATTTCCTTGATGAACCTCCCATAGGCGGGTACTTTTTCGATCAACTCCACTAATGGAATATTGATGTGGAGTTTTCGGAATATCTCCAGGAATTTCTTAAAATGACGATGCTCTTTCTTTAACTTAGGATTAACCACATTTGAAACATCTGTTGCCTCAACACGCCTATGAGGTGGCACATAAGAGCTTTTGGGGGGTACCTCCCCTAAGCTTGCTTCAATTACTCCCTCCGGTGTGGGCTTTGGTGAAACATCATCAACATTAATATCAACAATAGATATATCAGCACCTTGACAGACAGTCTTGACTTGCTCTTCTCGCCTAGGTGGAGGCGTGACCACCAAGGGCTCTTGGCGTCTTTTCCAAAAAGAAAAAGTGCTTCCGCCTGGTAGTCCATAGTAAGTGTGTGGATATGGTATCGCCGGTGTTGCATTCACATTGAAAGTCATTTTTCTTTCTTCTACAACTTCTTGCACCTGAGATTCCTCCTTAGTGCTTACCACAGACATGTACTTGACCTGATGGTGTGCTTGAGCCACATTTGCATTCTCGGCTGGTTTCTGTTGGTTGGCGTGCTTGATGGCCGCCACTTCACTCGAAATCTGCGCCACGGTGGTCTCTAATGCCTGCATTTGTGCTCCATGGCTTTGCAGCGTCTGCCCAAACTTGGTTAGAATATCACTTTGAGATTGCAATTTCTTACCAAACATGGCCATCATCTCTTGGTTTTGCTGGACCATTTGACTTAGCAATTCAGTGTTCTTATCCTTGGCTTTCTGCTGTGGCTTGGCATCCGGATCCTGCAGAAAATTAATTGGATCCTTCCATGAAAACTTTTTATCCTTCCTCCATGCATAGTCATTGTTTCTATAGCCCTGTTGTTGCATGAATTTCACTTGGGCCTCCTCATCTTCAGATGCATCTTCCTTAGTTAGCAGCTTCTTAGTTAGAAGATCTAACTTATCGTTTAGCTCCCTAACTATTCTGGATTCACCAGCAGCCTTGACCTGTTCCACTGCACCTCTGTCGCCCCATGACTGTTTCCTAGCCATGTTTTTTAATATCTCCCAACATCTGGTATCCGTATTATTCAGAAAGAATCCGGATCCGGCTGAATCAAGATTACTTCTATCGTGCTCGGAGAGAGAAAAATAAAAGATTTTCACTTGTGTTTCCCTATCCAGCCCATGATGTGGGCACCTCCTCAACATAACCTGGAATCGTTCCCAGGTCTCCGAATATGTCTCACCCGCCTGTTGGGTGAAATTGTGAATCTTCCTAATCATGTCGTTGGTCTTCTCAGGAGGGAAAAACCTCTCAAAGAAGACTTCCACCATATGATCCCAAGACTGAACAAATTCGTCATCGAGGTTATGGAGCCACTCTCTTGCTGCTCCTGCCAAGGAACTTGGGAATAACTTGAGGTACAAGGCATCTTGTGGGAATCGGTCGATCTTCACCATGTCACAGTTCTCAACGAAGTGACTGATGTGTGCCACTGGGTCCTCATTCTTCAATCCATGAAATGCATTTGATTTTACCAAGTTGATCAACGCTGGATCGATCTTGTATGTTGGTATGTTGACCGCCTGTTTCTTGATAGGCCCCTTTGAAGCTGATGAAGAAGACGCTTTGCTCTTCTCCCATATTGTATGTGGCTCGTCCATCTCTTCGTGTTCGTGTTCAGAATTTATATCCTCCAGCTCGTCTTGATTATATTCGCCCTCGTCTTCTGGTCCCGGCAGCGGAACCTCTGGTGTGCGACCCGCGTAGTCAGTACTACGCGTCTGCACCATGCACAGTACCTGAAAATAGAAAATTCGAGTTCAATACAGTGCTATGACGAGTATAAAAATTATCGAACAATTTAAAAATATTTGAAGTTGTTTCAATCTAAATAAAAAAAAATTTGGCCTAGAGTGGCCGCTCGTAGCACTCAAAGTGCCAACAATTCGTCGTATCCCCGGCAACGGCGCCAAAAACTTGACGTGTATTTTACTACGTGCTTAAACGCAAGTATACGTGTCGAGTAATATAGGCCTTGTGAGGCCCGAGTCGAACTCAGGGATACGTGAATTATTGGAGACTTCTACTAACTAATCGCAATCAGCTAGGCCGATTAACAAAGTAGGGTATTGTTGTTGAAATTAAAAGAAAATAAAAATCAAACAAAGAAAACAATCGATTAAAGGTTAATTTAATCAATTCAAAGGGATATCTTTAGGATGGCGGTTTCACCGCGAGTCAACATTGTATTAGGTTTCATATAATTCCTCACACTTCTCTCTCTATCCGGGTAGTGGCCTGAATACAGAATTACCCACTGTCGTGGTGTAAGTCACTACTTAGGTTTAGGTTGATTCCACCGTCGTAGTAATCATTCCCCTAAACTAAGTGCATTATAAACGGTCCCTCAGTTCCCACCATTAATTTTACAACTCCTTTGTCAAGGGTTTTATTAATTAATGTAGATTTCGTCTCTTTTCAACCGTTAATCCTTCTGTCGAAGTGATTAAGGGCATTAAATTATTATTATGGTGATCAAGCATAACAATAGAAATGGAGAAAACGAATCTATACCACGGATTTGAGAGAGAATATGAATTATCAATATAAAAATGTCATACAATGTATTCCCGGGCTACTCCCGGTCCTAAAGATTGAGGGTTTTAGCCTCTCATGTTCATCTCACACGAATACATGGTAGAAATGGGGGATTTCATAAGAAAAACGTGAAACAAGTGGGAAAACCCCTGAACGGAGAAGAACCAGTAGATCCTTGGCGTAGAACACGAGCTTCCCCGCCTGTCGGTGGTGGAAATCATCTTCGGCAGCGTCCGAATCACCCGGGATGAGCTTCTGGCCTCCGTTCTCCTTTCTCTCCTTCCTCGGAACTCGTGCAATCCAAAATGATATGATCTCCTCTCGTCTGGGCGGCCGTCATTAGGTATAAGTCCCTAATTAGGTCGTCAATTAAAAACAGCCGTCCGATCGAGATCAAAACCGATCCAACGCATATCTGCCGGCGTCGATACCATCGATGCGGGTCGATGGTATCGACTCAGCGGATTAGCGGCAGCTTTCCTTTCTTTTAGTCTGAGCGCCTGTGGTCATCTCGATACCATCGACTTGGGTGTCGATGGTATCGACTTTCTTTAGCGTCGGTTGTTGTCGTTTAGCGACGCTATAGCTCTCCATGTGTCGATGGCATCGACTTGGGTCGATGGTATCGACAGTTTCCTCGCCAGCAACCTGAAGGGATCTCGATACCATCGACTTGAGTGTCGATGGTATCGACTTTGTGCTGCTCCTCTCGTCTGGCAATCTGTGGCTTGGTCGATGGTATCGACGGAAGCAAATACTTGTTTTTCCTGAAATCTCACAACAAGACCAAGTAAATCCACACAAATAATAATATTATGATAAATAATGCTCAAAATAGTAAAACAAAGGGGATTTGACATAATATGAAGGCAAAGACCGAAATGAGTGAATTATGCAATATTATCCATAAAAATGAGTAATTAGAGAACAAAACACATATGAAAAAGGTCTATAAATGCGACTCAAAATCATCGCATCACCCCACCACAAAATCCATGGTGATGTGTTCTCATTTCCATTCTGAAATTTCAAGGGGTTGTAGTAGACCACCTGGTCTCTGGTGCTTGACCTTGATTCTCTGGCATGTCAGACATCTGGACACGAATTCAACAATATCTTGCTTCATGCCTCTCCACCAGAACTGACGTCGCAAGTCTTTGTACATCTTAGTTGTGCCGAGGTGAACAAAAACCACGGCTTCCAGCCCAAAAGATCCTCCATGTTCCTCCACTCAATAATGGATAAGGATGTACACACTACCCTTTTCCTACTAAGGGCATCAACAACTACATTTGCCTTACCTGGATGATAGGCAATAGTGAAATCATAGTCCTTTAGATACTTGATCCATCGACGTTTCCACAGATTCAGGTCTTTCTATGTTAGAATGTACTTCAGGCTTTTGTAGTCGATGAAGATGTCAAACGTTGCCCCATACAAGTAGTGCCTCTAGATTTTGAGAGCATGAATGAAGCTAATTCTAAATCATGTGTGGGATAATTCAGTTCATTGGGTTTTAGCTGTAGGAAGCAAAGGCCACAACCTTTCCATTCTGCTATAGAACACAACCTAACCCATTCCTTCAAGCATCAGCGAAGATCACAAACCCTTCATTGCTAGAAGGTAATACTAGAATAGGGGTTGATCTCAACTTCTGCTTCAACTCTTGAAAACTAGACTCAAATGAAACTAACCAAAGGAAATGCTCATCCTTCTGAGTAAGCTTAGTCAGAGGAAGTGCGACTTTGGAGAAATTCAGAACAAAGCGATGTTAATATCCAGCTAAACCCACAAAGCTCTAGATTTCATAAGGATTTTAGGGAGGTTGCCAATCAAGTACAACAGATACTTTGGCGGGATCAACAAATATATTACCCCCAAAAATGACATGCCCAAGAAACATGACTTTATCAATTTATAATTCACATTTGGAAAGTTTTCCATAGAACTTATGAGGTCAAAGGATTTCAAGAATTGCCCTTAAGTGTTCCCGATGTTTCTACATAGAATCAAAATAAATCAGGATATCATCAATGTAGACGAATAAAAACTCATCAAGATAGGGTTGGAAGACTTTGTTCATCAAGTTCATGAATATGTTAGGTGCGTTGGACAACCTGAATGGCATAACTAGAAATTTGTAATGCCCATAACAAGTTTGAAAAGCAATTTTAGAAATATTAGAATGGTAGCCAATGCGAAGATCAAATTTTGAGAAAAATTTGGCAGTGTGAAGCTGATCAAAGAGGTCCACAATGTGAGGGAGAGGATACTTGTTTTTAATAGTGGCTTGATTCAACATGCAATAGTCAATACATATTCGCATAGAACCATCTTTCTTTTTGACAAAGAGAACGGGCACACCCCAAGGGGAAACACTAGAATGGATAAAACATTTGTTGATAAGTTCTTGTAACTGTTTCTTCAACTCCATAAGCTTAGAAGGAGCCATCCTATACGGTGCCCTAGAAATCAAAGTGGTTCTAGGAAGAAGATCTATGGAGAACTCAATGTCTCTATTTGGAGGCAACCCAGGAAGCTCCTCCAAAAATACATCAAGAAAGTCGCGTACCACTTCCAGTCTTTCTATAGGCTCGTTACTAGGACTGGTCTCTGAGACTAATGCGAGAAAGACCTTACACCCCTTAGAAATGAGCTTTTTAGCTTTAAGAGAGATAATTATAATATTATTATAGAAATTATTTCCCCTAGGGATCACCACAGGACAAGAATGAGGCTGAGAGAGAACTACCATCTTGTTTCTACAATCAATTTGAGCATGATACTTGTATAGTCGATCCATACCAAGTATAATATCAAAGTCTTCCATAGTTAAGAGAATGAATTCAAAGGGCATGTCATGATTTTTGAATTTTAGAGGTAGGACGTCAATTTTCTATAGGGTAGTGAGTATTTTTTTCACTAGGAGTAGACACATCTAGGATATATCCCAAGTCCCTTATATGTAGATGTAACATAGATGCCATATTTTGAGAAATAAAATTAGTTATAGATACAGAGTCAAATAAAGCTTTAACAGGATGACCATTTAAGAATATAATGCCTACACAGGATAATTATGTTATAAGTATTTGAAGGCATTGAACACGATATTATATATTTGAAAAAAATTAAGGTTACCTTCAACAAGCTAATTGGGATTTGCCCTAGCCTCCTCTGTCGTGAATGTGAATACTCGGGCATTGTGGTGTCCTTCAGGAGGTGGAGCATCCACTGGAGGGTTTCCAAGAATAGACAAAGTAGGGCATTTGGTGATGAAATGGCCCTCCTTATTGTAGTTGTAGCAGACTGGCTTGGGATGATGACACACTCCACCATGGCGTCTCCCATAAATCTTGCACTTTGGGTGAACTATCTTTTGTTGATTTTGGTTGTGCTTTTATCCTCCTTTACTTGAACATCCTCCTTTTTCCTAATCCCTTGTTGTTATGGCCAGGGTGGAACTTTCTAGACTTATCCTCCTCGATGGTGGTTAACCCTAAGTATCCCATGTTGGAAGGCTTCTACAAACCTTGTTACTTTCCTTCTTGAGGGCCATGTCTAGGGATTCATATGTTCTTCTGGGATGGGAGGCTATAGCTAGGGTTTTCAAATGGGCGGTAATGCAGTTGACATAATATTCGGTGAGGCATTATTCAGTCTTAATAGGTGCATAACGCTCCATAAGCCTAAACTTTTGGGTGTAACCAACTACTGAGAGACTACCCTGCTTAAGTTCCATGTACATCTTCTCCTTCCTCTTCCTCTCATCTATAGGAATAAAGAGGTCAGTGAAGAGGTTTTTGAAGGCTTCCCACACAATGTTATCTACTTCTCCCCCATTCCCACCATAGTTTTCCCACCAAATTTTTGCCCCTCCCTTAAGCAGATGGGTGGAAATTTTGACCTTCTTTTCATTGGGTACTTCTAGGGTATGGAAGGCGTTCTCCATAGAGAGGATCCAGACCTCAGCCTTATCCATGACTTCAAGCTAGTCTTCCCCCCATAAGGTTTTAGGGTTAAGTTTGATGAAATCTATCATTGTCACTTTCTTTTTCCTAGAGGAGTTGGGTTCAGGGGTTCCTTTTGTGGAAAGGATCTCCATGAAGTCTAGTAAGATTTTCTTTTGTTCTTCTCACCTTTCTTTGTTCGCACTATCAGGATCAGGTACCTCATAGGTTCCAGGTTCCTTCCTCTTCTTAGAGGACAACTCTTTAGAAGCTTTGGAGTTACAGGTCCATGGAGGCATCCTGAAATTAGGTGGAACATATTAGATTTATCATCATTCATCATTTTTTTATCATATGATATTTTATTATGCTCCTTTATTAATTATTAATGACCTTAATGTTATGATTTGTGGAGGATACCCTAAAATCCTTATCAGTCAGTCCTTAGGACTTTCTAAATATAGTGACTCGTTTCCTAACCTTATATCATAATGGTAAGAGGGGAAATATTTAAAAATGAAGATGAGGGGGAAATTTTTTCCTATAGAAGAGATGGGAGGGAATATTTATAGATGAGAGGGGTCCTAATTAAGGTATGCCCAAGAAGTAGGGGACATTTTAGATATTGTCTAGGTAAACTTATACTACCATATAGGTGACCTCGTGATTGCCAAGCGAAGTGGCTTAGATACTTTAGCCAGACCCATGGCAGATGCTATCCTAAACACCTCCAACATTCACATCCCTAACTCAAGGACTACCCTATACTCACAATAGGGTGAATGAAGTCCATGTGACTATGATGTGTGAACATTGAGTCTGATACCAACTGTGATGACCCCAATTTCTATATACTTTCCTTAGTGACATTCACAGATATGTGTGCACTCATATCTATAGATGTCAGAAGGGAAAATACAAGAGATTGTGGTAGTCAACTAAAATATAAAAAGGAGTCGAATATTTGTTCACAACATCATTATATAGCCACACAAACAACATTAATTGATAATGATAAATTCATACATATTATTCTAGATAGAAGAAGTGAATAGTTCTATAAAAGGAAATACATAGGATTTAAAACATCCTATACATCATCTAGTTGAAAAGAAACTATCTAACTAAAAAAGAGATAAGCTATCTTACTGAAAAAGAGATAAGCTATCTAACTGAAAAAGAGATAAGAATGGAATCTAGCTAGTCTATCCTCCATGTCCATTTATTTGATAGCTTCAGGTACTTTGAGATGCTTTATTTGTTCCTTGTACCTAAGAAATACGAGAAACAAAAAATCATCAACAAAAGTTGGTATGTTGTTGTAAACAATGCTATACTATGCTGGAATATTAAAATAGTTGAAGAAAATTAGGAAGAAAAGAAAACATTATTTAATGATGGAAAATTAGGTAAACCCAAGTTATTAATTATATTTCAATGAACATGCATTACTATGGTGGACTTAGCACATAATCACATATATTAGTGGGCCCTTCCCTGTGTACCTTGTACTCTAGGGATCTCCATGTATACCATGTACTCTAGGGAGGTGCTAGTCAACATTAATGCTTTCCCTCTCTAATAGGGAGATTAATGAACACCATCAGTAACTACATTTCATTTTCTTCCATTAATGTTCTTTATGTTCCAGGCGCAAGAATTTCAATACATATAGATATACATCCAAGCAAGTTTACACAATTAAATGCAAGCAAGTATTCATAGATTTATCATCCAACAAAACGAGACTTACAATTATATCCACGTACCTCAGATCTCAGATCTGAATTTCCACAAGTCTAGACTAAGAAAGTAGATCACCCTGAAAGAGAAACAAGGACCTAATGTCATTATGGGTTCTCATCATCCCATATCAGGGTTTGATCTTTATTTGGGGTGACTTTCCTTCCTATGATTAGATCAGTGATTTATCTATTAATCTTTATTTCATTTTTGGAGTCACAAGATCAGATCTTGAAATTAGGGTTTCATCTATTTTGTATTACCCATTAATATTTAAGAAGGAGACATTCACTATAAGGCTTTCTATGGAGGTTAGGTTGTTAACAGTTTCCCTTTAAGATTCATAAGATCTAAAGGGATCTGAATTGGATCTAGGGTTTTTGGGATATTTAATGAATAAAAGATATCATTACTTAGTTGGGACTCACTCGACATGTGAATACATGAAATCCTCATGTAGAGAGAGAAACTAGATTTTAGGGTTTTCTATAGCTATTAAATTGAATAACCCTACTTGATTAGAGTTTCAAGCCATGTGAGGTTTAAGGACTCAAATAGGGTTTTAGATGTCCACATGTCAGATCTCAACCATGGATCACTATAATTACACAACATAAAAATAGTAAATGATCATTAGGGATTTAGGCTATTATTTTTGAAAAATGACTCAGATCTAGGTCATGATGGTATTTTATTTTGATATCTTGAATTTTTCTGATGAAAATGGTATATGGGTTCAATACTATCTGATCATCCTGCCATTTTCTATGATTTTTCTAAGATAAACCTTTTTCCATTGATTAAGATAAAAAGGAAAGGGATATTACCTTAATCAATGGCCTGATCCGATGGGATCTATGGCTCATGTTGATCCAAGATCTTGTGGTCTCGATCTGGCTTGTTGAGATGGCGCTCACTGATTGGTCCAATTGTGCAAGTGGCCCCTCTTCGGTGTGCTCTGACCTGCGACTTCCTTGTTTGATGTAGCGACTTGCAAGTGGTCCACGCTGGCACTGTGTGGGCCTCTCCTCCTCTGCCTCATCCCTTACTTCGCTACTAGCCTGAGCAGCTCAGTGGATCTCTGGTGAGGCCTATCTTTCATTGGGGGGTTTTGGCATTTGGATGATGACGCGAGCACCTTCGAGGATCCATTTCGAAGATAGACAACATGGTCCCACGTTGTGGCTCGCTCTGGCTTGGAGCGCCGGTGAGGTGGGTGGAGGAGATTGTCAAAGGAAGGAGGTTTGGTGTGAAGCAAGGTCCTGGGACCTTGTGTCCTAGCTGAGAAGCCTCACGAGTGGAGGGAAGAGGTGTTAGTGACAAGGATTTGGTGCAAGAAGCTCTGAGGTAGCAGGGTGGTGGAGGTGTTGGAGGTTGAAGACGATGGGGGTAGATAGGTTGTTAGGATACCAATGGCTTCGAATTGAGGGTCGGGGTGACAAAGGTAGGTCAGGAAGATCTTGGGTATTCTTAAATAGGTGTGAGGGGGGCTAGAAGAGGAAGCCCTAAAATGGCTTCCGTCACTAGTGAGAATCGTGAAGAAGTGGGAGCTTGTTCTCCCTGATCATTGGATGAGGGGGCTCGAGATAAGGGTGGTTGGTTTTTTTTACGAGGGGAGGAAGAATATCCTATGCCGATTGTGAGATAGAGGCGAGATAAGGAGGAAGGAGTTGGGTTAGGTAGTTTATCTGTTTGGGGTCAGGGTTGAGGTAAGTGAGAGGTTAGGGATGAGGTTAGAGCCGTTAGATCTTGCGCGGTCCGCGATCAAGGGATCATTTGGTTGGGATGGAGGTCTCTTTAGTGATCCACGCCCAGGTGCATAGGGGCCACGTGACACACATTTTGATCAAATTAATCCAATGTTAGGTCCTTGGGTTAAATAAATGACATAATATACATTACTCTCAATTGATAATAACTCTTATTTGGTTTGTCTAGTTGTAACAAAATTTTAGGTGGAGCTTCAAGATGTCATTACCCTACTATGGAATAAAATTGAGGGCCAAACGTGAAGGTTTATTATGTAGGTTGACAATGTACCCTAATGCATGGATTTCATCTACTATACAATTAGGGTTTGGGTTTTTAAGAAGTAAATAATCACTTTTAATCAATTAAGAAAGAGAAAGGGTTGAGGGTATTATTGAGAAAAACAAAATCACAAGAGAGAGAAAATATCAGTTAAAACTCACTCTATCACATAAGTCCTCCAAAATGGATAGGAAGTGTCCTCTGCACCGGTCACTTCACTGACATCATGTGTTGGAGGAGGAAAGAACCAAAGTCCACATTCTTCCCTCCTAATTCTATTAAGTTGTAGAGGAAGAAGAGATCCATTCATTGAACCTTCCCCTGCCCCTGACTTGACTTGGAAAAAATGGTGTGGGTGAGGAAGCGGTGCAGAACGTGAGAAAATGGGTGCTCGATGTCTGCGATGGAATTAGTATGCCAACTGATGCGGTTGCCTTTCGGTGCGTCCACCAACAGTTGCCATGCACCCTTGAAATTGAAATTGTTGGATAAGAAGCGTACTTCACCTAGTGGCCACCCATACATGGCGTCAAACTACCACAACGTCAGTCGACATTCAGTGTTGAAGAGACAAAAATTGACATGACCTTCCTTCCATTCATGCCCATGCTCTGGCATCGTGCATATCTCCAGTGAGGCTAAGAACTAGCAAACGAGCTATGGGAAGGTGAGTCAATAACTGAAGAATGGGTTATCACCTATCAGCTCTTGACGCTCCCAGACCCAATAGAGATTTTTGGTGGAGCCCAAGGATGCGAGGAAAGAACAGTCTCCATACTGTGTCAAAGTGATCTCTCGCTTCATAAGGTCTTCATATATCTTCTTCACATTGGCATTGGGATGGGCAAGGTGAGTTGTTTTGGTAACTAGCTCGGTATGACTTACTGATGAAGAAGAACCTCTCCTGGATGCCATCACATTGGTACAAGAAGGGGATGGAGAAAAAAGAAGCCCGGAGAAGACTCTAGTCACCCAAGATTTCTTGCACTATCCTATTTGAGAGAGGTGTGGTGGAGGTGTGAATGATATACCTCCCACACCCCTCCTTATATAGCTACTGGATGTGCCCTTGCTGTTGTGTCAGTAGTATCGACCCCGATGTCAATACTACCAACTTTTTCTCCATGATCCGTGTGACTCAATACCAACCGTTGATATTGACGCTCCTCATTTGTTGATGTCAGTAGACACATATCGCCATGTGTCGGTAGTACTGTCGGATGTTGGTAGTACCGACTTCAAGATATGTGCAACAGATTGGTACTACCGACCGTCATATGTGAAAAATCTTGATCGTTGTTGGTGCTCCTACGGATTCCAGTCTTCAGGTGTCGGTACTATCGACTTTGTGTTGGTAGTACCAAGTCTTTGAATTTTCTCGATAGTTTTTAGCCTTATCTTGGTATTTCAAACCAAGAGCATTGTTGTACATCGGTACTATTGAGCCAGAAGTTGGTAGTACTGAGTCCTTATCAGTGAACTCGACCCCTCTTCTACAAAAAGTTGGTGCTACCAAGCTAGTTGTCAATACCACAAAGAAACTGCAAAACTTGAATCAGCCATGTTGTGATGTCGTCAGTACTATTGACATTGAGGTCAGTACTACTGAGAGTGTGTGAAAATCAATCACATCATCCCTTTGACTTCATCGGTACTACCGACTATGTTGTCGATACTATCGATTTAGTCTCGACATACACACCAAACAAAAATAATCAAGGCACCTTTTTTATATGAAACTAATAAAATGCAAATTAGAATGATGAAAACTACAAAATTGAATGTAAAGAACATGGTTGGGTTTCCTCCCAACAAGTGCCTTTTTTACGTCCCAGTATCGACAATCAAAGCACAAAAGATCACTGAAGCTAAACGAACTTCAACTCCTCTTCTTTCCTTGGCAATTCACCCCTAAAGTAGTGTTTTAGTCTTTTGCAATTTACAAGGAATGGATCAAATCCATTACTAATCCCAACCGCCCCATGGGAAAAAGCCTTGACTACCACAAAAGGGCCACTCCATCTAGACCTCAACTTACCAGGGTGTAACTTCAACCTAGAATTGAATAGAAGAACCTTCTGTCTTGGAGTGAAAACTATATGTAAGATGTGGCTATCATGGATCTTCTTGGTTCTCTCTTTGTAGATCCTAGAGCTTTCATAAGCATCTAACCTCATCTCATCTAACTCATTCAGCTCTAACATTCTCTTTTTATTTGCATCATCCAAATTTTAGTTCAATTTCCTCAGGGTCAATTTGGCTTTATTCTCTAACTCTACATTCAAGTGATAGGATCTCCCATAAACCATTCTAAAGGGAGTGGTCCCTATAAGTGTCTTATAGGTTGTCCTATATGTCCATGAACCATCATCTAGATGCGTAGTCCAATTTTTCCTATTGGTTGAGACTCTCTTCTCTAAGATTTTCTTTATCTCCCTATTAGACATCTCAACATGGCCTTGGGTTTGTGGATGATATGGAGGACCTACCCTGTGTCTCACTCCATATTTGCTTAACAAAGCACCAAACTTCCTATTGGTGAAGTGAGATCCACCATCAATAATAATCAAATCTTGGAACCCCAAACCTACAAAATATGTGATCTTTCACAAACCTACATACAACTTGGGCATCATTGGTGCGGATTGGAATTGCTTCCACCCACTTAGATACATAGTCAATGGTAAGTAATATGTATAAATTAGAACTAGACAACATGAAAGGGCCCATAAAATCAAGTCCCATAAATCAAACACTTCAATTTCTTAAAAAACATTTAAGGGCATTGCATGTCTCTTTGATATATTCCTTGCACGTTGATAAGCATCACAATGAAGCACACAATTATGTGCATCCTTAAAAAGTGTAGGCCAGTAAAATCCACGTTCTAATACTTCGGTCGTGGTTCTATAACTAGCATGGTGACTCCATGTAGGTAAGGAGTGATAGTGTGCCAAGATACCTTGAAACTTACAATCGGGCGCACATTTCCTTAAAATATCGTCCCTACACTACTTGAGAAAAATGGGATCATCCCAAACATAGAACCTCAAAGAATGGAAAAAAATCTTATTTTCTTGATATCCCCAGTCTTCTGGAAGCTCACCACAAACCAAGTAGTTTACAATGTTTGCAAACCACATATCTTTTCTTTTCATAGCTAGGAGTTGTTGATCATGAAATTCTTCCACTATAGGTATGTCTAAATCTTTTTCATCCACCCTTTCCAGCCTAGAAAGATGATCTGCCAACATTCTCAGTGC
Source organism: Alisma plantago-aquatica (assembly GCA_963693085.1). Lineage (NCBI taxonomy): Eukaryota > Viridiplantae > Streptophyta > Magnoliopsida > Alismatales > Alismataceae > Alisma > Alisma plantago-aquatica. The sequence goes on along the minus strand of OY856414.1, from coordinate 853,414,009 downwards.
CTACTTTGCCCTTAAATTAAATGTCAAATTCCCACAATAGAAAAATCCACCTAATCAATCTAGGCTTGGCATCCTTTTCCTACAACAAATATTTAATTGTTGCGTGGTTAGTCCATACAATGACCCCTTCCCCTATCAAGTAATGGCAAAAAAATTCAAAAGCAAAATGATTTCCGATAATTCCTTTTTAGTGGTTGTATAATTTAATTAGGCATCAATTAGGGTCTTATACGCATAATATATGACGGTGGGACCCTTGTCTTGGTGTTTTCCTAATACGACCCCAACCACACAATCTGATGCATCACACATCTGCTCAAAAGGTTGGCATTAGTCTGGAGCCTGAACAATAGGTGTGGAGACTAGTTTCTCCTTCAATACCAAAAACGCCTTCAAGCACTGCACGTCAAAATTAAACTCAACATACTTTTCCTAACAACTCATATAGCGGTTTGGCTATTTTTGAAAAAATCTTTTATAAAACGTCGATAAAATCTGATATGTCCTAGAAATATCCTTAATCCCTTCACCGATGATGGTGGAGGTATCTTAGAGATGACTTCTATTTTATCTATGGCATCCATTCCCTTACCATACAATTTGTGTCCCAAAACTATCCCCTCACTCACCATCATATGACATTTTTCCCTATTCAAAACCAGGTGAGTGTCTTCCCATCTTTGCAAAACCTTATTCAGACTATCAAAGCAGTTATCAAATGATTCCCCATACATTAACAAATCATCCATGAATACCTTCAGACATTTCTCTACCATATCAAAAAAAATGTCTAGCATGCATCTCTGAAAGGTATTCAGTGCTTTGCAAAGATCGAAAGGCATCCAAAGATACACGAAAATGCCATAAGGACAAGTGAAGGTAGACTTCTCTTGGTCTTATGGCTCAATAGAAATCTTGTTGTATCTGGAATACCCATAGAGAAAACAAATGTGAGAGCGGACAGAGAGCTGCTAAGGAATCTGATCAATAAAGGGGAGCGGGAAATGGTCTTTCAAAATGGCAACATTTCTGCATCAATAATCAATACGTACTCACCACCTAGTCACCAACCTAGTAGAAATCAACTCACTAGTATAATTAGTTGTGACCTTTATTTCTCCTTTCTTAGGAACCACCTGGGTTGGGCTAACCCAGTTAGAGTCAAAGATAGCATAAATTATACCTATAGATAAAAGTTTTACTATCACCTTCTTCACTACCTCAGTCATGATGGGATTGAGACGTTATTGAGGTTGCCCTATAGGTTTGTCTCCTTCCTTTAGTCAGATTTTGTGCTGGTAGAAACTAGGGGAGATCCCCTTTATGTCTTCAACAAACCATCCAAATGTTGCCCGATGGTTCTTCAAAACCACTAGTAGATGCTCCTCCTCCTAAATGCTCAATGAAGCCGAGATGATGACCAAAAGCTTCTTTTCTGCTGCCAAGAAAATATACTTCAAGTGGGTAGCAATTGGCTTCAACTCTAGATCTAGGGGACTGTAGGGATGGGATCAATGGTGGAGGAGCCAGTCCTAGGTCCTCAAAATTCCTAGTGTAGTAGCATGGAAATGCCTTGAGCAATATGACACACTCCTCCAAAGAACATTTTTGGGTATAATCATCCACCAAATTCATGAGACAAACCTCCAAAGGCAACTATGGATATGCTTGAACAAGGGTGGAAGAAGTTGCCTCATCAATTGTTGTTGGGTAATATTCCTTCTCTTCATCATCAGGATAGTGGACCGCCTTAGTCAAAGAAACTTCCTTTGTATTTTTCAAGATGTCAACTGTTAGTGTGCCTTGATGTACCTGTGTCATCACATGAGCCATGTCAAGGGATGGCTTCCTAAGAAATAAAGACACCATTCCTTGACCTGCTGCAACATGTAACACTTGGCCTTCTCCTCAGTTTCATGTGTAGACTAGGGCATCTTGATTTCAAAATGATATTATTGAATACCTAGTGTTAGTCTACCTCTACCAATGTTTAAGTTCATGTTTGTTGTGGCTTGAAAAGGCCTCCTAGGTAGTAGTTCATTGCCATGATCATGATGTGTTTCTATAACCACGAAATCTGGTGAAAATACAAATCTGTCCAGCTTGAGAAGAACATCCTATCACATACCATATGGCCTAAACACTGAGTTGTCCGCTTGTTGTATGGTCATGTTTCTCTTTCTAGACTCCTTGAGACCCATCTTCTTGAAGTTGGTCAAGGGCATTAGGTTGATGCTTGCCCCTGAATCATATAAAGCCTCCCCAAACTTGGTCTTCCTGATGTAACATGATATGTTGAAGTGGCCTGGATCTTGACTTTTTGGTGGGAGTTTTCCCAAAATGAATGTACTAATTAGTTCTTTCAGCACCACAACCTATGAATCAACCAGTCTCCTCTTCTTATTGATTCTGTCCTTTAGAAATTTGTCATAAGAAGGAATTTGTTCGATTGGATCAATGACTGGTATATTGATATGAAACTTTCAAAAGCTGTATGGGAACTTTTATAATTGTTGGTCAAATTTCTTTGCCTTCAAACTATTCAGAAAGGGAACTAGTGTCACCACTTCCTTTGGTGAGGTGGGACATATGCCTCCTTTCTTGTATCCCTTGGTTCATCAACTTCTTCTTCAGCCTCTTGTTCTGAACCACATTATCTGACTCAACTAGATCACTAGTCACAGTTGGTTCTGCTTCACCTACATTGTCCTTCACCTCTGGAACTATCATCTTTTCATTCATCACTTTCTTCCCACTTTGTAGTAACACTACCTTAACATGTTGGTTGTTCGATGGCATATCAGTATTCCCTAGGAATCCTTGCTGACCATGTTTCTTCAAGGAAGCTACTTCAATTTCTATATGAGACATCTGATTCTCTATGTTGTGGATCTGTGCTCCCTAATTTTGCAACTCCCTCTGCCTCTGGTCAATGATCACCTCATTTTTTGTGACCAACTACCTATCATGTCTTCAATGCAGTCCATCTTGCTGAAGTCCATGTCTTGATGGTATTGCTGTTGTAGAACACCCTATTGTGGCTTGGCTTGTTGTGCTTGGGATGGGTGTTGCTGAAAATTATTGGGATCCCTCTAAGAAAATTTGGGATCCTTCCTCAATGAATAGTAATTGCCCATGTAGTTCTACTACCTCACAAATATGACGTATTCTTCCTCTCCTATAGAGGAGTTTTCATCCTTGTGACATAATTTCTTGGCAATCAAATCCAAGTTCTCATTCAATGTTGTAGTCACCTTGGATACTCCAACACTTTTAATGGTTGCTAGATATTCTCTTTCCTCTCCCCATGATTGGTTCTTCACCATGTTCTTTAAAATTTCATGACACATGGATTGATTGTTGTTGAAGAAGAAGCATGTTCCTACATTGTCTAGTGTGATCCTTTCTCCCTGATGCATCCCTTACTAGAAAATCTTTGCTTGCCCATAAAGATCGATTCCATGATGAGGGACCTTCCACAACATATTTTGGAACCTGTCACATGCTTTGGAAAAGGACTCTTTTACTTACTACTTGAAGATGTAAATATTCTTGACCATCTCATTCATATTTTGGGGTGGGAAATAACACTCAAAGAAAGTGTCTATCATCTACTCCCATGTTTCAAATGATTCGGGTTTGAGATTTAGAAACCATGCATTCTCATTATCTCCCAATGATGATGGGAAAATCTTTAGATAAATCGCTGTCGCCAACACTCTATCAATCTTTATCATATCACAATTTTCAACAAAATTGTCCATGTGCATCACTGGGTCCTCAATGCTATGGCCATGGAAAGTATGTGACTTGACCAATGCCAATAACCCAAGATCTAGCTTGTATTCTCCACCTTCTTTCTGATATACCATTATGTTGAGGTGTTTCAAGCGGAGTCCATTGGGAAATAATCCCATGGGCTCTATGAAGGTCCTAAAACTCTTGGTTTCAGTATTCTCCATCCCGATCAGAATGAAGTGCCTTAATAATTTTCCTAAGTTGGTTTTGTACTTCATTCATAAACTCCTTGAACATGTCAAGAGTTTTTGACTTATGTTTCATTGAATTTAACATAGCCATACCTATTGAAGTCATTAGTAAAGGTAATGAAGTATTGATACCCATCTATAGAATTTGTTCTAAAAGGTCTGCATACATCAGTATGTATGAGTCCTAATAGATCACTAGCCCTCTCATTGTTACCGGTGAGAGGGGTTTTAGCCATCTTTCCCAACAAATAAGATTCACATGTCCCTATTGATTCCAGATCAAAAGAGTCTAGATAACCATCTTTATGGAGTCTAGATATGCAATTCTCATTTATGTTCCCTAGACAACAATGCCAAAGGTATGTTTTGTTTGAGTTGTTGAGTTTTAGCCTTTTGATATTAATGTTATAAAAATATGTATTTATATCCAACAAGTAAATACCACAAGACATTGCAACACTTCCATAAAAGATCTCATCTTTTAAAATAAAACATCGACCATTTTTAATATGGAATTCAAATGCATCCTTGTCCATACAAGATACATAAATGATGTTTCTACTTATAGAAGGTACATAATAGCAGTTATTTAACTCTAACAAGCCCCATGGACAGAGATAAACTATATGTTCCAACTGTGATGGTCACAATTCTTGTTCCATTAGCAACTCACAGTTCCACCTCACCTCTTCCCAAAGGCGTACTTCTTTTTAGATTCTGCATATTCAAAAATATGTGAGATCCACATCCGGTATCTAATACCCATGATGAATAAGTAGATAGATTTTTCTCAATAATGTTTATACATGAAGTGAAGATCTGTATCCTCATCTTCTTCTTCCTGAATGCCTTCAAGTACAAAGGACGAGCTCCTCTTTTACATTTTCTTTCTCCTTATTTTGATTGTTGAAGATTTGGATTTGCGTTTGATCTTAGATGTCTTCTCAGATTTGATTTGATCCTTGGACTCAGCTCTACTGATCACCATCACGGGCTTGTCCTTCTTCAATTTTGCTTCAACATGAATCAACATGGAAAGCAAGTTTGATATCGGGTTGGCCATATTGTTCACATGATAACATGCAATAAAGTAGTTATATGATTCTGGAAATGTATTTAGAATAATATTTGTAACCAACTCTTGGCTCAAGGTGAATCCCAGTTCTTCAAGATGATACACATGTTCAATCATATTGAGCACATGTTCTTCTACTGAGGTTTCCTCTATCAACTTAGACTCAAAATGTTCCTTCATGATATCATCCCTTTCTTGCTTTGTAAAGCCAAGGGTAACTTTCTTAAGATGTGTTACCATCTTGAGAATCCTCATTTCCTTACACTGCTCATGAAACTCATAATTCCTATATCTCAACATAGGGTATTTTATATCTAAGGCATCATTGGCATGCTTCTAGTAAGAATCCACTTGTTCCCTAGGCACATCATGAGCAAGTATTTTTGGCAATGGTTTATCAAGGATGTAGAGCTTGCACTCTTCATTGAGAACCCTCTTCAAAATCCAAAACCATATGTGAAAATTTGTCCTATCAAGTTTGTCCTTCGTAAGTACCAATCACAACACATATTTGTTAGTCATTTGATTCTACAAGAGAAAAAATGCATTTGTCAAAATCACTTTTGATTTGATTTGATTTGAAAAATATGACGATATCAATTAGGTCTTTAATTAATTACCACCCCCACTATTTTATTCAAGTTGATATCCCTTACGTATCAATTTAGAATATTGTAGCATACAATATTCTAGTGAGCCAAATCCAAGATAATTCAACTATGACTCGACCAACATCAACATACATAGTCAATTATCAAGGTAGGCAACTTTTGCCAATTTCATCATATGCAATTCTGGATAGATGATATGTGCAACTCCTTGCCATAATCATTTGCATGCCTCTGGGCTTCGACGCTCTAAGAATCACCAGTTAAGCCCGACACAAAAGCTGATACAATAATAATGCACCCCTATAAGGTGGAACCTACATTATTACCATCACACTTCCATGAGATAGACGGTGCACCACACTATTGTTTAACCTATGCTTGGTCTATCAAGCTTTTCATGTGTGCCACTTTTGAAAAGCATCTAAGTCTTAATATTCATATTTGAGGGAGTTTGTGTTTATAAATACATATACTTTATCCAATCACCATATATATAGTACATATCATATACATGTTATATCCCACAACAAAACATACAATAAACAAAAAATGATGGTTATGGCCAGCCTAATGTAATTCCTTGGAGCCAGAAGGAATCACCAAAACCTAGGGTCCACATCATATGTAGAAACCTATTGTTGATGAAGATTTGTGATTGCCAATCTGGGTTGATCAGTTCAACCTTGAACCGATTGGCTCACCTCCTATCCGATAGGTCAGTCGTCTCACCAATTGTCTGTTCCTTCTATACACCATATGATGGATCCTCTAGCCAATCAGTTGGATCCACCAGCCGATCAGTTTGGCTCATCCACCTGGTCCTCCTTGATCCTTTAGTCGGTCGGCTCGCCTTCAAGATGGTCGTCTTGTGCTATCAGAATGTGTTTTCTTCTTCATCATAACAAGAAAGTAAACTATCCGACTATTACATGATTATAAAGAAACCTTAAGTTACATTCCAGGGGAGCAATGGTCGGAAAGAATTAACTTTACATTGGGAAGATAAGATAGAGGCTCGGTATGCAAACTAAGATAAATCAGGATTAACCAACCACACAACTATGGATATATAATAGGGGTTATTGGCCATAACCACGCCACACATCCACCATTAAAACTCACTTTTAGGGTGACACTTGTAACTTGCATATATATATATATATATATATATATATATATATATATATATAGAGAGAGAGAGAGAGAGAGAGTCAGGCTATAATACACTCGAGTGTACATATCACACATATACACTCAAGTGTGTTTGTATATCAAGACTATTTTTTGCAAGATGTAAACCATTGATCTTCATTGTCATGCTATAATTAGGCTACATACAAATTTTGAGCCCATTTGCATGAGTGTAAGTCACTCATTCGAGGGCAACAAAATTGACACACGAAACTAATTTGAAATGCATAATTGTTGCGGTCTTTATAACATGACCTATAAATGTCCAAATGTGCTCAATTTTTTTATATGAGTTATTCACAAGATGATTAAGAAGATCAACGGATTGGATTTTTGAAAAAAATATTACATCATGAAAAACTACTTGAGTGTATTCTATTATGAATACACTCGAGTGTATTCTAGCCTGACTCTCTCTCTCTCTGTATATATAAATATATATATATATATATATATATATATGGCTAAAAGAATTGTGTACCTGAGTACATGTAGCTTACATGTAGCCATCTTTATTTGTGATGATTACAAAAGTATAAAAAGTAATCCAACCTTATGGATGTGATTCAACCCCTTAGATAACATGTGTATCAAAAATCACTTCAAACTAACATTCCTAGATCATCAAATGAAAGTATATACACATTTTTTAATCAACGATAAGTTGCAAAAATTGCAGAAATTGTTGAATGATATATTGTTATATCTAATGATATACTTGATGTATGGTTGTGATTTTTTGAACACATCTAATCTATTGAATTTTGATTCAATCTGTAAGGTTGGATTGCATAAATGTATTCCACATATTTTATTTTCATGGTCGATACACATAAGTTGCATGTACCAATCGGTACACACTTCCTAATATATATATATATATATATATATATATATATATATATATATATATATATATATATATATATATATATATATATATATATATATATATATATATATATTTGGTCGGTCAAAAATGTGTGTTGCTAGTATTACCAAAACTTTGGGCACTAAGTACCCCATTACATCTGACAGAGTTAATCAACCATAACTAAGAATCAATACCCTCACACAGGGGGATAAAGAATCCTATATATAGCTAGGAAACTAAGAAAAACAAAAAAACTGAATGGCTAGATCCTAACACTCCTACCATAAGAAAGGCTATTACAAACCATGATTACATACATTCAACATACCTACAAAAATAACCACATCTTGACATAGACTACCTCCAGCCACCCTGCTTGGGTCTAGCCTTTGAGTATCCTGCTTTCTTAGGTAGTTGTCACAAGGACCCATAAGGAGCATGACCAAAACGGATCCTCCAAACCAGAAACAATCACAGTCTAACTATGTGACAAGCAAGGGGCGATGTAAATTTCTAATAGGGAGTTTTCAAGAAGGAATCTCAAAGATAGACCTTCTTGTTAGAGAAACACCAGCTGACAGTAGCCGCACCCACAAAGTGTGGCATAGCACCAAGAATCAGGACTTCCTTTTCACTTCTATCTCACCAACTAGCCCTGTCAGGCCTACAACTTCTCTAGCTTGACTAGCACAGATCTAGATTCAGGTGACCAAGCAGAGACTGAATCAGCAAACCATCGAACACCTTGAAGGTGTTCCTACACGTAACAGCAGGAAGACCCAAAGATAAGAAGAAGAAGAAGTCTTCCACCCCCTTTGAACCCAACCCACACAAGGCTAGCCTACTGCTTGAACAGAGGTGCCTAACTCCTTGATCAGTGAACCGAACTAGATGAGAATAGAGCTCAACCAGTGTCTTCCTAGCTGAAGAGAGACCCCCTCTAGGAGAGGACCTCGGGCAGGACCCAGAACCCCTATTTGCACAGAGGGATATCACCGAACACCTTGCGAGTGCTCCAATACGCAGCAGTAGGGGTCTCCTTACTTACGCCAGGTTAGCACCAAAGCTCCTCAACCGCCCGACAGCAAGCAGTGGCATCCAGCGGTGATGACGAAGGAGCTACCCTCTGCAAGTCGAGGACCCCAGAACTGAAGGCACCGCCACAAAGGAAGTGCCGCCGCCAGACATGGCAATGCAGTTCCAGTCGATGTCGTGGATCCGTCGCACCACTGGGTGAGGCCAGGTACCAGCTCGGGAAATGAAGGAAGGAATCAGAAAAGGAAGTCGAGAGACTCCCTTACTGTGCCTACAAAGACGGAGCAGCTGTGTATGAGACCAGACCCAACAGGAGGTGGCTCCTCTCCATCTGTCCCTCATAAACAGGATAGAGTCGATGATGAAGTCGATGCTACAACAACCCTGGTTCTGGCTTCTATGCCACACATCCCGCCTCCTCCTTGCCCAAGCCAAGATCCGCCCCAAGCGATGATGACCAGAGATACTTGAGATCCAGAGATCACTACTTGAACGCGAAGCTTCCCCATAGCCGATGAGAACATTGTTGACTTCGATTGATGAAGCCACACCATGGCTGATGAGGGCCAGGGGGAGGAAAGCGTCGAAGAGGTGCTCCCTCCCCCCAGCGGTAGCCGTCAGGGATTCTAGAGAGAGGCGAGAGCTAACCCTATATATATATATATATATATATATATATATATATATATATGTGTGTGTGTGTGTGTATTGAGAGAGATAGAGTCATGCTAGAATACACTCAAGTACATTTACAGGTCATGTTATGAAGATTACAAAAATTATGCATTTCAAATTAGTTTCGTGCGTCGATTTTGTTGCCCTGAGATGAGTGATTTATACTCATCCAAATGAGCTCAAAATTTGCATGTAGCCTAATTATAGTATAACAATGAAGATCAATGGTTTACATTTTGCAAAAAAATAGTCTTGATATGCAAACACCACTTGAGTGTAGCGTGCGATCTGTACACTCGAGTGTATTCTAGCCTGACTCTCTCTCTCTCTCTCTCTCTCTCTCTCTCTCTCTATATATATATATATATATATATATATATATATATATATATATATTAGTTATGATTATGTGTGGTATTTGATTAGACAAAATTAATTTCATCATATGCAATTATTAAATGATAAAACCAAAATATGATCATATTGATTATCCCAAAATATAGTAGATTGACATGGTTCTGATACCACTATAGGGAAATATGGCTATAGAATAGGAAGAGGAAATAAAAAGTTTATAACCATATTCTTCATAAACCACTCGATCGCATCAATAACTATAAGATGGAAAGTATGATTTTGAGAATATACCTAGTCCTGTTGCAAGTCCAACGACAACAACTCATTGTTGTAGATGTGCAAGTATCTTCTAGATTCACTATGACTCATCAGACTATTGTGCCTCTTGTTCTGCACCACGGGCTATAGGTTGATGTTGTTTTCCTAGCGGTAGACAATAGCCTCCGCGCCTCTATGCATGTCCACATGGACCAACTAGAACTCCTGCTGTCCTACTAGAATGGACATGAAGGAGTTGTCCCTCCCGTTGGTGTACTAGTCACCAACTTTCTCTCCCACCATTGTTTCTCCCTTGCTATCCCTCCCTTTAGTGGGTAGGACTTGTTTGGGTTCTCTATTGGTTGCCACAATCAGAGAGGACAACAATTTTCAGAGGCAATTAAGTTGTGCTCTGGGAAGTCCCTAGTACCCCTCTATTTATAGGAGGGGTTAGGGTCTAGATTCCCAATATATGTGGGAGTGGAAGGGATCATAAGATCTTGAATTTTACAACATGCGAGTGCTGAACTGATCATCTGACAAGAAAGATGGTTGTCTATCATGGGAGCCATTCATTTCTCTCAGAAAAATGGTCATTTTAGTTTCCTAATTGCACACAATTTGACAAATAGCTTCAATTTAATGCAAAACACTAATTCCGAGTATCAATGGAATGGAGAAATCGAAACAATCAAACTTTCTCAAAAATTTGGGAAAATTACTAAAACCTTTCTCTAGGCTAACCGAGCTGATCAGTTCATCTTGATCTACCCAAACTGATAGGTTCACTTAGTGAGCCAATCGGTTGGCACCCATTTCATGTAGAACATCAGCTAATTTCTTTCCAATTAGCCTGACACTCCGAACGATCGTCTCAACAGTTGAGACAATCATTTGGCACTCCAAACGACTGTCCCACTAGGTGAGTCGATCGGTTGGCAGTGCAGTCAACTGATCCATTGCATGAATTGAATACCTAAATACTTTAGTAATAATTTCAATTATCATTCAAGGTTAAACTCCTCTTCTAGGTCAAGACCTATGTGTTTGACCCTGTAGGTCCCATACTACATTGGCAGTGAATATCCATAATAGCTTATGACATCACAAGAAATTAGTGGTGCCAAGTCAATCATTAATGATACCCAAGTAAATGGAAAGTTAGAGAAAAACTTCAACCTACAATCAGTGTATGGTATTAAGTTTTTATATAGTTCCTTTTTCTTTGATATCCAAATTGAATTGGAGGCATGGAGTAGTCATCCTCTTCAACATTCAATCTTGTTCCTTGAACTAGAGCAGACTGTATGAGATATATGTGATCTCAATATCACATATTGACACACATGTACATGGCCATGATTTTCTCAATCTTGCTAATCAAGAGACCAAGTATATCATACTCCTATAGGACGGAAAAATCCCATCTACATCACTTACAATCTATCCCCTAACCAATAACCTTTATAATAACTTGTATTTTAGGATTATGTTTGATGATGTCAAAGCATACCAAACGACATGCGATGAGTGTAGTGACTTGGTCTAAGAACCACAATCACCACAATTACTATGAGAGTTGACTATGACTACCATGATAATGGATTCCATGTGTCAGTATCATGGTGGGTCTATTCGACACACTATTCCATGACATGTACATGTGTGCTTGGTTTGATATTACATATCATTGATACACACAAACCAAGTGCTAAATACAAGTATACATATCAATATAATATAGGGCTAAAGATGCTCAAATGTTGAACTCAGGGAAACATTCTACAAAGACTACTAGTAACTGTGATGTGATCAACTAAGTGAATAAGAACTTTGACTGAAGGGAAACATTCTCCAAAAACTAGGAAAATCTAAAACATGGAATGATAAACTAGACTAAATAATCTATTGAGTGGTAGATGAAACCCCACCAAGCTAAAGTCCCCTTGATGTCAGCTACACTTGAAGGGATCACTTCAATTCTCTCTTGCTCCTGATCTAGGGACATCTCATCCCACAACCATGCGAAAGAAAGTAACAACGTAAGAAAGTGACACTATGCATGTTACAAGAACTGAAAAGTAAGCATATATACTTGAATTGAAGTAAACATAACATGGATTAACATCATGAATTATCATTACACTTTAGCTTTCATTACATAAATGAATTAAGAACATTACTATATGCATTTTCTATATAACTTCCCATGTGGGGTACATCATGCTCGGAATGCCCATCATTTATATGAAGCCGATAATGACCATAAAGGTCCATCATTGTGAGAAACATATAATAAGTTACTTAATTCTCTTATCTTAATCATTAACATCATTATTCTTATCTTTCCACCAATGTAAATTGTCCTCATCCAATAATTGCACCAAAGTGCTCATCAGGCCAGTTAAGGCTCATATTAGTTGTACCAAAGTGCTCATCAATGCCATAAAGACAAAATAAAATAAAGAGGAACAATTCACAACTTAACTACATTATCTTAGTCATCATGGGACTTCTCCCTCTTAATCTTGAAATTATCAATACATGATTTACATGAGTCTTTCTTCAATTTCTTAACCATACATGATCATAGCATTAAACTAATGAGCATTAGTGATAAGCTTAGGACTTTATGATTATAGAAACAAACAAGCAATAATGAAATCTGAGGTATCATCATTATCTTAATTTCATTCATGAACTTGGAATTCAAAGCATAAATATTAAATCATTCTTAACAGGCAATTTATCCAAAGTACTTATGCATAGTGGCATGACTCGCTTACCTGGAGCAAGGTAGATCCTAACTTAGTATCCCTGATCTTGGTCGAATCCTATATTCCTAAAATTACATGATTTCCATTAATTATCATCATTAATACATCCTAAACTATAATCTTATGTTACTAGTAAAACATGGTCAGATACTATTGAAATATGGTTTGAAAACACTGAAATTAGCTTCCTTTTCAAAAAACCTTTCCAAAGACTATTTTTGGGTATTTTTCTGATCATCCTATGATTTACTATAAATTTGTTAAAACAAACCAATCACAATTTGAGAAAAAGCCACACCAGCAAAAGTAAAACTCAATCATGTGTTGGGACAATTCTCTAGGATTATCCTATGGTTTCCAACCACCTAGCACAGGCCCAATCCCAGTTGAGGTGTGTTCAATCCAACAAGACACTATCAAAAGATGAGACCACCCTTGTTGGAGTGACACACAAAAAAGGCTATGTAGGGGCATAGTTGGAACAACATCCCCTAGTATCATGATCCTCTCGGAGAACATAAGAGACAAAACATGGTGCATACAAGCTTGATTTCAAGACTTCAGATCACAATCAATGGTCTCCCTGGATCTGGGACCATAGCAATGAATTCCTTGAGCTATATCGGTTCTAGAGAACTAAAGATTGCGGGACGCAGTGTCCTACTCCTCCAAAACATGCTCCCGCCATGGATGTAAGGAGGGACCTTGCTATGAGATGCCCAGAATGCTAAACAACAGACCAAAGGTAGGTTGAAGTAGTTCATTGAACATTTTCGATGAGGAGAAAACCAAACATGATTGAAAAGAGGGCACACATTGTTGGAATTGCTGTGGAGGTCTAAAAACATAAGAAAAGGGGGAAAACTTTCTCACACATCTGCTGAAGAAAGTGAGACTGTCAGAAGCTTCATAACACCGCCTGAAGATGATGCCAAATGCCAGAGTTCACTACGGCGGTCAAAGGCACGCTGACAAACTCAACCTTGTTGAAAACACAATGCAGGTCTTGGGAAGATGGACGAAGGGTGATTCAGACGAAAAGAGCGAGTGGAGAAGGTTCCCGTGTGTTCGAGGATGGCACAGGGGAAATCATAACGCGACACCCTTGTGTGGTCAGGAGTCCCAATCATAGGGGGAAATAGGGGATGCGAGTAGCCTATTGCTGACTGGAAACTCTAGTGCTTGAAATCCCATAGAGTTTGATATTGAGCGGTTGATCTAGACTTCAGGATTGCAGGGAGTCAACTGGTTTATGCTGAGGAGTTGCCCAGAGAGAGAACAAGAGGGAAGAGGTTGTTGTAGACTATAGAGTCCCGAGAACCAAGGACTCGGGTGAGGATGGAGACCTCCCTACTTGTGGATGGGTCCACATCTGACCCAGACATAGACTGAAAGTTCCGTGTGACGATTATTAAAACTGAAACTCTAGGTTAGATGGTCAAATCATGTATATTTTTTCTAAAAACTACGTTAAAACTTTCTAAATTCATTAGAAGGATCATATAAAGTCATATGGGTCTCAAATTTTAACCAAAGGTGCATTGTAGGATCTAGAACATCCCTATTTATTTTCCAAATTGGATGACTAAAGTTAAATTATTATCTTGATGTACTTTTCATCACTTATGTAAATTAGACACATTATGAGGACCCCTAATAAATGTGACTTTCCTTTTTAAGTTAAATTTGGTTTTACCTTAATGGATTTGAGTCTATTGCACTAAATTATCCCAATTAGGGCTCGTAATCTTATTAATGATAATGAGGTTACTTAGAGGAGAGAGAAAGTTTCTTTATACTTTAATGTGAAAGGATATTGAATTAACTATCATCTTAATAGGGTAAACATTGCATAATTTATTGGACTTGCTTTATTCACTATATTTGGGTTAGTAGTCATATTAGGTTCTAAATGATGCATAAAATCTGAATTTTTAAAGATTAGGGTTTTCAATCAAGGATTTAATCATAAGTTTAAACTTTAGGATGTTACAATTCTGCCCACCTTAAATAAATTTTGTCCTCAAAATTTTCTCATACTACCCACCTTAGGTTTTTACATATTATATGTACACTACTTTCAAATATTATCTTAAATTCTCATTCTCATGGTAAAACACTATTTAGGCCTCTTTATTACCAAAATGTGGGAATACTACTAATGATTCTATTCTACCTCATTATTGACATGAAAAAGGACCTCACTTATCTCTTCTCTAGGGGTTCTGATTCTACCGTGGATCGTACTTGCTTATCTATGTCAAAAATATCCACCTTTTGCATGCATGTTTCTTTATTATCTATCTAATTAGGTTTAGGTGACTATATGTCTCAAACTTTTAATGCAACTCTTGTTTTATTTGTCGCCTTTAGATACATACTAGCTGCTCATGTATTCAGAGGTGACTTATCTTATCATGCTTAACTTAGTACCTCCCTCATGCACATGTCCCATACCGCATGCACTTGAAAGGACAAGACAAGTATGATTATGCATATACCATTCTCTCTACAAAACCCCATGAGACTATGTCCCATACCACAAACACGTGGGAAAAAAAGAGAGTACGCTATATACAATTCTAGAGTTAACACAAAAATCCAAAACATCTAGGCACGTAACCCTAACCCTTATATAACTTATGTCTTCTGACTAGACCTCTACTTTGATTTTCCATAGCTTAATATTGTATACATATGGCTTAGAAAAATGTGAAAATTTATCTTAGTGGCCATCTACTCGTTGCTCTGATACCATATTGTAACACCACTCCAAGTACATATATGTCAGCAGAAGAAAACCCTATGTTGTCCATAACAAGGGTCACTTGGCTTGGAGGAACATTACAAAACATTATATTCAATAGCAATAAGAGAAATGAAACACCTTGCATTAACTCAAAATATAGATTCATACATTGTTCTTTGAAAGGGAAAACATAAGGTGTCTCATCTTGATCTCAAACCTAATACATGTAGACTAGGCAAATCTAAAACATGGAATGATAAACTAGACTAAAGAATCTACTGAGTGGTAGATGGAACCCCACCAAGCTAAAGTCTCCTTGATGTCAGCTACACTTAAAGGGATCTCTTCAATTCTCTCTTGATCCTTGATCTAAGGACATCTCATCCCACGGCCATGCGAAAGAAAGCAACAACGTAAGAAAGAGGCACTGCATGTAAGATTTACATCATGAATTATCATTACACTTTAGCTTTCATTACATCAATGAATTGAGAACATCACTATATGCATTCTCTATATAATTGCCCATGTAGGGCACATCATGCTCGGAAATCCCATCATTGATAGGAAGCCCAAATGACCATAAAGGTCCATCATTGCAAGAAACATATAATAATTTACTTGATTCTCTTATCTTAATCATTAACATCATTATTCTTATCTTTCCATCAATGTAAATTGTTCTCATCCAATAATTGCACCAAAGTGCTCATCAGGCCAGTTAATGCTCATCTTAGTTGCACCAAAGTGCTCACAAATGCCATAAAGACAAAAATAACATAAAAAGGAATAACTCACAACTTAAGTACATTATCTTAGCCATCATGGGATTTCTCCCTCTTAATCTTGAAACTATCATTACATGATTTACATGAGTATTTCTTCAATTTCTTAACCATTATATGATCATATCATTAAACTAATGAGCATCTGTGATAAGCATAGGACTTTAGGATTATATCAACCAACAAGCAATAATGAAATCTGAGGTATCATCATTATCTTAATTTTATTCATGAACTTGGAATTCAAAGCATAAATCTTAAATCAATGTAACATGCCATTCATCCAAAGTAATTATGCATAGTGGCATGACCTGCTTACCTAGAGCAAGGTAGATCCTAACTTAGTATCCTTGATCTTGATCGAATCCTATGTCCCTGAAATTACATGATTTCCATTAATTATCATCTTTGATACATCCTAAACCCTAATCTTATGTTGTTAGGATAACATGGTTAGATACTATCGAATTATGGTTTGAAAACACTGACATCAGCTTCCTCTTCGAAAAACCTTTTTGATCACTATTTTTGGGTATTTTTCTGATCATCCTATGATTTATTGTGAATTTGTAAAAACGAACCAATCAGAATTTGAGAAAAAGTCACACCAGTAGAAACAAAACTCACTCAGGTGGTGGGACCATGCTCTAGGATTATCCTATGGTGGACAACCACCTAGAACGGTCCCAATCCCAGTTGAGGTGTGTTCTATCCAATAAGACACTATCAAAATAGAAAACTACCCTTGCGGTCGTGACACAGAAAAAAGGCTATGTAGGGGCACAATTGGAACAACATCCCCTAGTATCATCATCCTCATGGAAGAATACATGATGGTGCAAAAAATAATGATTTCAAGACTCTAGATCACGGACCATTGGTCTCCCTAGATTCGATACCAGAGCAATAAATTCCTTGAGCACTGTCGATTCCAGAGAACTAAAGATCGCGGGCCACAGTGGCCTGCTCCTCTAAAACATGCTCCTGCCATGGCTGCGAGGAGGTACCCTACTACGCGATGCCCAGAATGCTAAATAACAGACCATAGGTAGGTCGAAGCAGTTCGTTGAACATTGTCGATGAGGAGAAAACCATACATGATTGAAAAGAGGGTAGAGATCGCTAAAATTTCCGTGGAGGTCTAAAATCATAAGAAAAGGGGAACTTGCTTACACCGTTTCTGAATAAATATACACTCTTAGAAGCTTCATAATGCCACCCGAAGATGATGAAAAATGCCAGAGTTCACTGCAATAGTCAAAGGCACGCCGACGAACTCAACCTTGCTGGAAAAGATCTAGGGAATATGGATGAAGGGTGATTGTGATGAAAAGAGTGAGTGAATAAGATTCATGTGTGTTTGAGGATGGCACAGGGGTGATCATATATAGATGCGACACCCTTGGGTGGTATGGAGTCTCAATCGTAGGGGGAAATAGTGGATTTGAGAAGCCTGTTGTCGACTGGTAACTCTAGGGCTTGAAACCCTACATAGTTTGATTTTGAAGGGTTGCTCTAGACGCGAGGATTGTAGGGAGTCAACTGGTTTATGCTAAGGAGTTTACCAGAGAGAGAATATGAAGTATGAGGTTGTTGAGGACTATAGAGTCCCGAGAACTAGGGACTCGGGCGAGGATGGAGACCTCCTTGCTCGCAGACAGGTCTGCATCTGACCCGAACACAGAGTGAAAGAGTTGTGTGACAGTTATTAAAACTGAAACTTTAAATTAGATGATCAAATAATTTATATTTTTGCTAAAAACCATGTTAAAACTTTCTAAATTCATTAGAAGGGTCATATAAAGTCATATGGGTCTCAACGACCAAAGGTGCATTGTAGGATCTAGAACATCCCTATTTAGATACTTTCCGAATTGGATGACTAAAGTTAAATTATTATCATGATGTAGTTTTCATCACTTATGTAAATTAGACACATTACAATGACCCCTAATAAATGTGACTTTCCTTTTTAGTTTAAATTTGGTTTTACCTTATTGGATTTGAGTCTATTGCTCTAAATTATCCCAATAAGGGATCATATTCTTATTAATGATAATGAGGTTACTTAGAATAGATAGAAAGTTCCTTTATACTTTAATGTGAAAAGATATTCAATTAACTATCATCTTAATAGGACAAACATTGCATAATTTATTGGACTTGCTTTAATCACTATATTTGGGTTTAGTAGTCATATTAGGTTCTAAATGATGCATAAATATGAATTTTTAAAGATTAGGGTTTTCAATTAAGGATTTAATCATAAGTTTAAAGTTTAGGATGTTACATCCTCCCTTGATAGAGTTTATTATGTAATTCACAATGTTCCTTGGCAACCAATCTTTGACAATGGTATCTCAAAATTGTATCATATGCCTTCACAAGATCTCCCTTGAACACCATGTATGGTGCACTATTTGGCTTCACATAGAATGGATTGCTTCTTTCACAAGACCAATATCGTCAATGATTCTCTCTCTTAGTACAAATCTAATTTTGGTTAGATATATCTACTTGGCATGGACTCCTTTAATTATTCCACCACAATTTTAGAATACAACTTCAAGGAGGTACTTTGAAGTGAAATGGGATGAATGTGTCAATGTTCCTTCAAATTTCCAACTTTAAGGATTAAGGTAATCGTAGAGTCGCAGATACCTAGTTTGAGGGGGCAACCTAGCGATGTGCTAGTAATTATCATCATCACTCCATCTTTTATAATCAAACAAATTATCTTACATAAGACATGCATCCACCCCGTCCAAGCCACATGCTTTGTATATCCCCATCATGTACATTGTATGCTTGACTTAATAGATATTAGGAAACTATTCTACTCGATGAAGATCCTCTATGTTCAGACTCAAGAATTGGCATGGAATGACATCAAGCCTAATTTCTCAAGGGAACCCTTCTACTGCAAATTGCTACTTTAAATGGCCCAGAACCATGTGTTTCAGATCCTCCTCACCAGTAATACACAATCTTTCCTTGTTTTTTAGACTAGTGTTGATGTTCCTACTCCTACTTAAATAAAAGCATAAAAAAAGCCTTGAGTTACGATCACCATTATGGATCCAATTCATGTGATTTTTTTGGCACCATTCTTCCTAATCTATTGTGATTCTTCCCTCCTACTCATTATGTAATCTCATACATTGACTGTCAAGGTCCTCGTTGTAGTTTGAATTTATAGTTTATTGTAGTAGCTCAGTATTCTACAACATATTTACTTTTCTTTTCACTTCTTCCTAGGGACTATTCTTAACCCATTTCATGGTATCTCCCTATGCCTTGTTCCAAGTATTGTATAATGAGTTACCGTCAATAGAGATGTGTCGAAGCACTGATTTGAAGATGTCATCCAGACTACAACTAGACTTTGTTTTGAAATAGAATTCTTCTTGCACCTTCTTCACACCACTCAGCAAGATGGGGTTGACGTCAGATATGATCCTCAGTAAATTTTGTGTGGTGCACACACTGTTATTTTAAATCCAATTTTCATTACCAATATAAAGATTATATTGAAGTGGATAACACCCTTTTTATAAGTACATTGTGGACAGAAAAATCCAAGTCATCCGGCCTAGATTCATTGAGGAATTCATGGAACCATGTTTCCTTTTCTTGAATGGGTACAAGGTCGTCCATGATGACCAAATAACCTATCATCGTTGATCCTATTCAAATGAGGTATTTCTATAACAAATCTTTAATCATTAGATTGGGGTGGGCGTACACAATTGTGAGAAATACATCATCCATGACATAGTGAACATATTTTCTTTGTCTTTCAATGATATCAGCTATACGACTCCCAACTTTCTAAAGCAATCATATATCACAGAGAAGCCCCTTGCCTACACTCTATGTGATATATTGAAAACAAAGAAATTTAACAACAATATAAGCACAACTCACCAATGCACGAGGTTCAAAAACTACCACGGTTTTCAACTTATCACACTCACTCTGTGTGCACTAAGTGTCATGGTTGGCTTTGATCAGCCTCCTTATCACTAATTATCTTTGATGGTAACCCATTGACTGGTTGGTAACCATCAAACCAACATCAAACCACCAAGGGACTACTAAATATCTTTGATGGAGCTCCACTTAGCACCTTTAGGTAATCTTCGTTGCAAGAAATTTGAGTACACTGTGATTTTCAAATTCAATTTGCAAACATTTATTCTTTCTACTAGGATCCATTCTGATTCGGTCACACATAGTCAGGTAACTGATGGTATTTCCCACCAATTGAGTGACCAAAGAATAACATAGTTTGGATTGTATGATGATCAGTGATATGCTTATATGCTCTTAAAATTATTAGGGATAATTCATTTTGGAGTTTACTTGAAGTCTTAGACGTATGAGCTTTTGCAATATGACAAACATGTATGCATCACTGTATAATGTGTGGTTATCAATAGCAACATACCTATTCATTACACTAGACATGATATAAATATAGATAGTAATCGATTCGAATATAAGATAATACATGAGTATTGCACAAAGACAAATATATAGTTCTCTGAACTCCACTCAACTATCCACATCACATTAGAATTGATTGTTTGTGGTGATTTATTCCAAGCAAAGGTGCAAATGGGTGTCTAGTTCTCCTAATAAATGTGTTGGGTATATGAAAAAGTTGTTTGTCCTTTCATCTTGTATCAACCTATAAGAAATTTCTAGAATTGCTTTCATTATCAAAATCAAATAGGTATAAGTGTGAACTTGTTATGTATTGTAATAATATCACATTCACCCATCCAAAGTTTCTAGATAGGTTCAAATGGTTTCTCACACCCTTATATGATGACTGTTAGGTTTTTATATCCATTAACTTAATTGTTAGACATGTTTTGATACTAGATACGTCTATCATGATGATTTCATTTAAGTTGACAAGATGATACATGTCAATTACATATCTCATGCTTCAACAAGTGAATCTAATAATATCAAATTCTAATAAAAGTTGTTGAAATTTAATAACGACATAAGCCCCATGTAGTTGAGCTCAAGTCAATATGAAATGGGAGCTGCAAATTGGGCGTATGTATAATTGGAAAATAATTTATCATCTTTGTACATGTTGTTCATTATAAACGCCCAACGACACCATAAACCAAAATCCTCACTTCCTGTTGCGGCCTCACTCTCACTCTCTCTCTCTGGCTTTCGTTTGAGATCTCAAAGAAGGGATAGGACAATCGGGACATGAACAAAGCCATGTAGTTTTCAACAAGGGGAAAGAAGACGACTCCTCTCGACGGTTTCCAGTCCGCCATTCTTGTTGCTTGCCTCGTCTAGCCTCCCCACTTCACTAGTTCACCCACATTGTGCCCATGCTCTGGAGGTCGTGCGGGCATGGGACTCTAGAATGAGAGAGAGATGGAGTGGATGGTAGTGTGATGGTAGATGGGTGGAGACTTGTTGGTTCAATTGAGATCGAAGTGATATGAGCTGATGGATAGATCGATAGATGGACGGACGATGGACGATGAGGAAGCAACAATTGTGAAAATAGGTTAGTTTGAATTGAGGAAAATATAGGCCACTTCGTTGCATAAAATGAAAACACATTTATTAAAAACATAGAACTGAAACAGACAATGACAAAAAAACCAAGGGTAGGGTGGTTTTCGTGTAGAGTTGTTGGCATATGAAGACCAGAAAGAAATGATGGGCATATAAGCACATTAAAAATGGCCTACTTTTACCGATTAGGTTGTGTCAAAATGTCTACTCCCTTGGTTGTATATATGTATAATGCTTCCTTGTCATGTTGATTCTAAAACGTGTTGTTGTATGTCTCGTGACACAACTTCTCTTAAAGTATAACATGTTATATTTAGAATAACCACGAGGATTATTTCACAGACTTAGACCTTTTCAAAAATTCTGAAGTATCTCATGTAGGATGCCAAATTGTTTGTGTGAAGCAAAAGTATATTTGGTGTGTACATGGTTGAACCACATGGTTTAATTATAAAAAATAAAACGACATACTAATTTGTTTAATTATGTGTATGTGAATAAATAATGTGTGCGTAATTGAGCATACATGTGTATGATTATATGTTTTTTTGAGACTATATTTGTAAGTAAACTGATACATTTTAAGACACATGGTAGACATCTAAATGAAGAGAAGTACAACTTGTGATGATAAAAGATATATCTTGAACAAAAAGAAAATAATGATTGATTAATAAAAGTGAAATTTATGATCACACAGGCCCAAGGAATTTTGAAATGCAACTAAGATACTAGAGTACACCACTTATAGGGATGTCAGATAAAACTAGACCTGACTCCAAAATTTAGTTTTGGGGGCCTCTTTGGGTTTTGGCCCAAATTGGTTCAAATTTTATTCTAGTAGATTTAAGTCGGTTCTGGTTTAACATGTGTTGTTTCCAATTTAGGACAGGTTGGATCGGGTATGGCTTTGGATCTCTACGTTTTCATTTTTTTTTTGTCTAAAATTTATCGTAGAATATTATGTCCAAGTTGATTTGAGTCGAATACGGTTTGAGTTAGGGTTTAACAAATCAAGACTGGATGGTAAACGGGTGTACAGATCCTACCTTATAATGCATATCACTATAGTAAACTCTGCGAACTCTTTGGAAGACAAAAAAAAGTCAATTTCTCAAACAATAAACTGTAACATTATTACTTCTTGATAATTGTTTTCCATATCTTTATAGCAACTGATAGTTGGGTTTTCCTAACTGCACTTCGGGATATACAAACACGCCATCCCTATTTTCCGCACGTTCAAGTACCTTGCCGAAATTGGTAGGAATGCCCACCGTCTATAAAACCAGGTCCCGGCGTGTTTCCTCCATAACGGCGGCACACGATGTTTCAGGAGCAGAGCGATGGCAAAGCCCGCCGGCGTAAACGCAAATCAAAGATCAACCCAAATGGGAAGGTTAAGCGGGAAAAGGTCGCCCTAAGAAAGGTGGAGAAAAAAGACTGGTCAGCGATGCCTGGAGATTGTCTGTCGGCCATCTTTGAGAAGGTCGGGCCTTTCGACGTACTTCTTACTTCGCAGTTCGTTTGTCGATCTTGGCAGCAGGCGGCGCATGATCCCAGCTTGTGGCGGTGTGTGGACTACACTGACGACGCGTATTGGGATGTGTTTAGCAAGGGTGCACTTACACCATTACAACTAGTGAGGGCTGTGGTCGACAGAAGCAAAGGGTCGATGGAGGTGTTCGGACTCGAGTGCGCTCGCCAAGAGGAAGACGAGGCCTTGCTGTACGTGGCTCATAGGTAGTTAAATACTTGCAGGATCAAATGGTAATGCTTCATTTTGTTCTCTGTTTGACGAAACCAAAACTATTGCCATCTCTTTTTCATTTCCAGGAGCAGCAAACTGAAACGCCTCAAATTGATAAATTGCTTAGTAGGTGAAAAGACGATCATAGAGACTTTTAAACTATGCCCGCTTCTTGAGGACGTTAACATCACCATACACAGATTTGGCAAGGAGTTCTTTGACGATCCTCTCAGCCCGCATTGGCCGCCTCTGCTGAAGCGCTTCTGCCTGAATGAAATGGGGGGACCAGCACCAAGCGGCGGAGAGATACACAACTACATCGCGCAATGCATCGCGCGGAACATGCCCCAACTGCGAGAGCTCCAGCTCATAGGCAACAGCTTGTCGAACGAAGGCCTCCGTGCCATTCTCGACGGGTGCCCGCACCTCGAATCTCTAAACATACGCCTGTGCTACAACGTCGACCTCCAGGACGAGGACATCAAGAGGAGGTGCAGCAGAATTAAGGATTTCTTGGGTCCTCTGGACTACAAGGGGGGCTTCCCCCTCCCCCCAATGCTTACGGATACAGACACAGACACTGATGATAATGACTTTTATTACTAAATAAGGTTACGAGTATATTTGGTCTAGTTACTTGGATCTTAGAATAAAGTATCAATTAACATGGCCATTCACTGAAGATATTCAGAGTCAGAAATTCCGATTGCGGTGGCTATTTTGCACAGTGAATCAAAAGGGGATATGCGTGGCAGCAAGTTATTTTCTGTTTTGTTTCTGGATCGTGGAATTTATCAACTACAATATCACACATTTTGATTTCATACTGATAAAATGTAGCTTCTATGCACATATGACAAACACCCTTTTTTCTTGAGTATGTTCGTTCGTATTTTTTTACTTCGACTAAAATTAAATGCAGCTGAAGGCGCCAGTGGCGCGCGGTATCAATCAACAACAGATTTTCTTGAGTATGTTCGTTCGTATTTTTTTACTTCGACTAAAATTAAATGCAGCTGAAGGCGTCAGTGGCGCGCGGTATCAATCAACAACAGATTTGGATATGTACTTCACAGAAGCAACTAACTGCCCAGAACCTATTCGATGGAAAACCAAAGACGAGTTTGCTGAAAAGGCTTTCGAAAGCAACAAAAAGAAAAACGAGAACTTGAACCGTTGTTTTATCCTTGTCTGCGCATGTGAGCAAAATGCTTTCTGTTGGCACTTTGTCGGTTGTATGATACTGTATCCTTCAAAAAAATTACAGAGGTCTATAAAACAGCTTTGCAAATTTAAGATTCAACACTAAACTAACAATTATTGGCGCACTGCACCATTATGATTATGTTGGCACTTTGGCTCCACCGTTATGATGGCAGCTAAGACTACTTGGGAACTGGGATGCATTCACTACGGAAGCTCTAGGCATCATGAACTGTCTCGACAAGATTGAGGTAGAGACTTATGTTATGAATGTCTTAACAAAATCCACTCCACAAACAGGGGTAACAGTCCGATTATGAAAATATCTATTGAGATCGAACAATTTTTTATTTTATTTTTTATGAACATCTAATTTTTATTCATCATGTGGTCTAAAACAGTCAAAGATAGTCTAATTCTATGTTTACATTACATTTAAGCCATTGTGAAGAAACATAACTAAAAGAAATATGGGAACAAGAAGAGATGGTATGTTTTGCAATGGTATCTGAAATAGAATTTAGATCACGAGGGATAGACTTGTCAAATCCGCGGGTGCCCACAGGTCAACCCGTTTAAATTGGGTTTGGGTGGTGAAATTTGTCACCCGCTAAAAATCACCCAAACCCATACCCACTCATTTATTTAGTGGGTTTCACGGATGATCCGCGAGCATCCGCGGGTACCCATTTAACTAAATAATATATTAATATAAATATATTATCTATATGACTCTTAAGACATGCAACGCATGTATATTTATCAATCAACTAAATTGATGACGGGTAATGTATACAACATAAAGAGTTAAAGTCTAACTTTCTTTATTGATATCCTTTGTTAATTGTTTACACTAGTGGAAACAAATTCGTTAACTTCTATATTATTTTTATCCTAATGAATATATAGTATAATGCATGTTTTATATTCAATTATAATAATTATATTCTCTTTCTGTTCACTTTATGTATTGGACAATCATAAGAACATGAAACATTAAGAACTTTTAGCATAAGATGACAAAATATAGTATTGTTGTGGTAATATGTTATGCTATTTGTAACATCTATATCATTTCGTTTTTTTTATTGTACATTGCAGAAATGGTTATTTTTTATTTTGTCTCTTACATTTTATTTCAAAACATCATAATAGATATTACATTGTGTTGGACACAAAAAGTAGTGGAACTATGGAAGCTTGCCCTCATTTTGTTATGTTTACACTGAAAATTATTAATGAATCATTCTACTCTTTGTCGTAGTGCAGAAATAAGCAATATTTTTTCACTGTGCACATATTATATGGGCATCCGCGGGTGACCCGCAACCCGCTGGGTCGGATTTAGGTGTACCACTTCCCCACCCATTTAACATTGGGTCTTTTTGCCCACACCCGCGAGATCCAAATCCGCAACCACCCAACCCACCCACCTGTTTGACAAGTCTGACCAGGGATATGATGAAGGGCCACCGCAAGCAGGTGCTGACAGAGTTTTTGAAATTTTCTCCTTCGAGGCTGGAGCATCGGGATTGGGGCGAAATTGCAGTCTAGTATCTAAATTGCGTTCTTTGAATCCGTCATGACAGTGAGATTTCTGAAGTTCTTTTCCATACATATAGTGCATGCGTGCACTATCGCCTGCAACTCGGCCTCCAGAGCAGAACAAGCAATGAAGGGTAAACCGACTCTCATCTGACAGTGTCCCTTGTGGTCTACAATGTGACCCCCATGCTAGTTTCCGTCGTTGTGCTTCAGTGGGCAGCATCAGTAAAGACATAGAAATCTGATGTGTTCAGTCTGCAATAGGTGTTATAACATCCAGCTGGTTGCTTGGTTTGATGTGTTGGAATGCCAACGATAGTTGTGCTTCGTCTGAGAATAAAATTGACATTTATTGCAGGGTGCAGGATTTTCCCACTGTGGACCAAGTCGTTCCTTACTTTCCATAAGTGCCAACATGCGACCAACAGTAGGTATGATGGAAATATGTTTTGAAGGCTTGATGATCATGGATATCCAGTCATCCTCACTTAGTATGAAGAAGGTCGAGCCAGGGTCAATGGAGTCCCAGATGGGTCGAATGGTATTGAAATATCGTAGGCTATGAAGCAAGGAGTCTTGGGCATCGTGACATGGCTGATATATTGAATTACCTCGATGTGTCTTCTGATTTTCTCCTCATTATTCAGTAAGGCCTTATGCTGGAGAAGCCAGACTATGAAATCGAACAATTCGCTAAGAGTTTTTCTTCAATCTGTATAAAGAAGGCAACTGGAAGCTCATAGACTTTCTAAAATAGGGTAGGAAGTATTTTATGGTTGTATTTGTCATTGTAATTTTCCTTTGGAAATGGAGCTCATAGAATTGCTAAAATGGGGTTAGGTGATATTCATTGTTGTAATTGGCGTTGTAATTTTCTTTACTAATACTTATGTGCTGTTCTTGGTTTAGTATATAATATGGCATCACTTACGAGCTATTTGACGGAAAGCCAACAGTAAACTAACAATGGGTGGGTTAGTTTTAAGTGGGAAATCCAATTATATAAAAAAAAACAAAGGAAACATGCATTATAGTCAAATTGTGACTCCGTAAGGGAGACGTGACCCGTTTAAGGTGAGGGATCTGGCCATCGGAAAGACAACTGAAATGGTGATTTTTTTTTTTATATGAAAGGGCCATTAGGTCCCCCCCCTCCCCAAACAGGTGCCAGAGCCCGGATGACCAAGAGGTTGTAAATATGTTGTGGAACAGCAGGTTTCGAACCCGGGACCCCCGGGGGGGCCAAGCCGTGTCTAACCAACCGAGCCACAACGACCGGGTGAAATGGCGATTTTTCTTACTGGTGAATGATATAGAGGTGTTTGCGATGATTCTTGATCTTGACTAGCTAGGAGAGTAGAATCTAGAATGAGATATGTTAGCAGATTGCACAAGTCTTAAATTTATAAACTCAGGTACTATCCCGCAAGCATATGGGTGCATGTAGTATACGAGATCGTCCAAGGGAGCAAGGTACAGCTAGTTGCAAAAGTGTTACTGTTCAACAATCTAGATTAGTTTATACAAGTTGGATTTGGTTATGATTAGCTAAACTAGCAATTGAAATGATCAAAGAACTAAACAAGAGAAGTTTAAATTTAGATTCTAAGAGATCTTGGTATTAAGATTTCACTTCCAAAACCATTACTCACATGTAACTATGAAGTTAGTATTATAATTAACTTGCAAGGTGGTTGCAGTAATCATACACCTCCCGATGCTATGAAACGGTTCTCATCTTCACGTAGCAATCATGTGCCTATGCTCAGATTTGAACGCAACCTTGCATCCTCAATGTACCCCAACCACTCCCGTGGTCAGGGGTTCATTGCCAAGAGAACTACTTCATACTCCCTCATACATCCTCATGAATCGCATAAAGAAGTATAAGACATGCATATTTGATGGCCAATCAAGCATACAAGTAATAAAACATCATAGAAGCCCTTGGAGAAGAAAATTAACTAACATTAGTTAAAGATTGCGACCTCATATGCGTAATGGCATGAAAACTACTATCCCATGCCCAATAAGAAGGATTCTACTTCTACATGATGAAGAAACACAAGTACATAGCACAAATTACAGAGTTTGACATGATTCAAGGAGAGAGAGAGCAAAGGAAACCCCAAATGAAGTGAAGCAAGGTAAAGCGTCAGTTGGAAGATGAAATTCCACCCTTGTAGTTGTTTCTACTCCGACCGCTTTCTCTTCCGAGAAGCCCAGATGAAGTAGAGAAGCTTTGTTGCACCTTTTGGAGAACAAATCGTGAAAAATGGAGATTCTTTCCCAAGAAATCTTTTCTCCCCCTAAATTCTCCCTCTTTCTGCTTTGCAACGTTCTTTGCTCGTGGAGTGTTTCAGAATGACGAAAGATAACCGCCCCCTAAGGGTGTCCTCATATTTGAAAAGAGGGATGATTGTTTTTAAAATTTGCAAAAACTAAATGTAACACAGCGTGTTTAGAATCAACATGACGTGTTGTTGTGTATAATTGGCGAGCAACTGTCTTTCTGAATGGGGACACGACGTGTTAGCTAGGATACACACCATGTCAGATGGAACCTGAAGAAATCTTGAGATGAGGCTGATCGGGTTCGATACGGCGTGCGTTAATAAACACATGGTGTGTAGGATGGTAGAACTTGGAGACGTAGCATTTGAAAGCACAGACATGTTGTGCCTCTGACCTTCACTTGTGGATGCAAGTATCTAGAAACTTGCACATCATGTAATAATTAACACACACTATTTACACTTCAAAATCTTCAATATCATCTCTATCAAACATGCAAACTCCTTACAGATCGAACTAAAGTTAGATTTGGGTTGGATTAGTCCCATTTCATCATCTTCATTGTGTACCTACGTTCAAAATCATGCAACAAGTAAAACAACTAAAAGGATGGCAAATCAAGTATGATTAGAGGCCAAAATGGAGATAAAAATAGATTGAATTTGTGCTCAAAAGTGATCAAAAAGTATATATAAAATACGCACATCAAATCCCCCTAAGATTGAACAATTGCTTATCCTCAAGCAAAAAGAGCATAGAAACATAAATGAAGAAATTGTCAAGTTCATGCATAGATCAAATGAAATGAAAGATGTATATGAGACCAAACCAACCGTAATCAACATGTTTATACTCATATCCATGAATTTAACTTAAACACCTGAGAAAGAAAATTTTAGTTTAGCAGGGGTGGTAACAATTTATATGAATAAATTAACTAGGTAACACTAAATTGAGCTTGGATGACCAAGCCAAACAATTAGTGAGTTTGCAACCAAAGCTCTCTATTAGTAAGGATACAAATGATGGAATTGATGAATTTAGCTTTCTCTCCTTGTTTTCCAATAAGATATGTCAGTGGAATATGGTTTTCGGCACTCGAAAGCTAAAATAGGGTTATGCACACATGGAGTGCCAGTTTGGGTACTTTTATCCTCTTTCTTTTGACATAACACCTAACCATCATGGTCAGATCAAACTTACACTAGGCTAGTATGGTATGTGGGTGGTTTAACCATCTTTTTATGGGGTAATGAAGGTGAAGTGAGCCAAAAGAAAATTTGATATGAGTTGGTTTCACTTTTCCCCCAAAACCTAGGGGAGTTAACTAAACTGCAACATTAGCTGGATTTTATTAATTTCTTTTGAAAAATTTCACTGAAAAAGTGGTTGAAAAAGCACTAAGGCCCTATTTGGTTTGCAGTCCATGCAAAGGATTTGACTCTAAAAATGCTTATCAGTGAAATCCCATATTTATTTGTAGAAAATTCATTTTAGGATTACATTTGGAAGGCATTACACTCCCAAGGAAGTCGGACTTTCAAGTTCCACGGTGCTCCTTGGTATTTGTGCTGTAATAGGAAGCCTCACGTCGTGATGCGCACCCCGATGCCAGTTCCAACGCCCGACTCCTTGTTTCTAAAATTCCATCCTCTCCCATCTTTGGCTTTCAGAACCAACATCTCCTCAAAACATTTTTCCAATCTCCGCATTTGGTGCCTCTCGTCTTCTTGGTTCCTGTCAACTCTTTTCACCTCTCTTGGCCCGTCGATGATCAGTTTTCTCGTCTGCTCTTCCTAGTTTTTTGCCACATGATTGACCTGCACATAACACCCTAAACCTTCTACATATATCTTCCATCACCGATTTGCTCTCCATAGTTGATTCCGCACACAATGCTTAACTCCACTGTGTACGATGTGCCTATAGCCATTGTACGTAATGATGAAGCCACTGTCTTTATGTTCATGTTCTGATCGATTTTAATTATGCATAGGTGATTCTTGATTGGTTTAGATTAGGAAGAAATATAATTTCCTACCCAATGTTATCTTTTTCAAAAAAATGTCCACTCCTCAATCAACTGAAGTCAGATCATTCTTGTCGTTTCTTCTAAACTTTTCTGTACCGGTCAAAATAAGTGATAATACTCTGTCTTCAAGTTTGGGCATGGACGAACATCTTTTGAATCTACATACGTCTATTGATCCTATGTTTCATCCAAACATAGGATGGGAAACTAAATGGCAAATCCCTTACATATACCTTCATCTCTTTGTCCTTCTCATATCCTTTCTTAGTCCTTTCCAACAAACCAAATGGGGCCTAGGAGATTGGAAAGGGCATCCCGTATTCTAAATGATGTTTTTAAAATTGATTAATTTACAAAAATTGAAACCATTACATGTCTTAGGCAATCAAGGATGTGAAAGATAAATGTTCAGGCTAAAAACATAAATCCAAAATTAAACACATGTTGGTGTCCATAAAGTTTCATTTGATTAATGCATGCCTTTTACAATTTTTGTAGATGATATTTCTAAACGAAAGGGGGCAATCAGTTCAGCATAGAAGGGATTCAATCCACTTACATAAGAAAAGCCCCATATTATACTGGATTTTCTACAAGAAGAACAGAAACTAAAACAAGAACTAAGAAAATATGATAAAAATGGAAATAAAATTGTACTATTGGTCGATTTCTCCCCCCCCCAAGCTTGAAATCTGCAATGTCCTCACTGCATCAATCAAACTCAAGGTGGTAGAAATTGGGTACTTGTCATGGTGAATCAAAATGAAGGTCCAGGCCTCTCATCTCCAGTCAAAATATGCCGATGCAGATAGTCATCATCGGGGATATCAATAGGAGGCTACTCAAGTTGAAGTGGTGGTGGTGGAGGCATGGCAAAGTGACCCTGAGAAATTTGCCACATATCCATCCTCTGGAGCATGTTGTGCATCTCAGAGTACTGTTGTCTGAACATATCAAAATAGGCATCTTGTTAATCGAATTAGTTCTGAACAAACCCATAAAGGTGTTGGACGTTCAGCATACTCCAGTTGTACTATGTATGTGTGCCAGTCGAGGGAGGTAGAGGCAGTGCAACAACATCAATAGAAAGGCCAGCTTGGTCACTAGATTGAGGCTCATCATCAAAATTAACTTCCAATTTTCTTTATTCTTCAATGTGACAACTTCAAGATCAGGAAGCTCGATATACCCCTGATGATCTACATAATATTGTCTGAATTTTTTCTCATGTTTGGGATCTCTAGCAATCAGGCCAGAAGAAATAAGTATCTTTAGGTCAATCAAATTCCTCCCTGGGGCGGCTTCTAAACCTATCAGATAGGTATTGACTTTACAGGCTATGTGGATAATCAGTCCCCCGATCATAATATCACCTGATTGTGCACGTCTAAGATCAAAGAAATGATAGAGAATATAATACCCAATGCAGATTTCAAATTTATGCAACATAGCCCACAAGAAGAAAAGATCGTGTAACCCACATACTCCTTGTGTCTCTTTCCCAGGAAACACACAAGTTCTAAGGATTCTATGTATATAGCGGAAGATAGGGTTATGAATGTGGGTCACCCTAGACCTAGTAGCCTCATGCATATGATCGTCAGTGATCTCTCTCCAAAATTCATCACTATTAATTGCAATAGGATATGATGTTGCTCTGCCATAGTGACATTCAAGTAACTCACATAATTGCTTGAACATGATCTTATAATTTCATCTGAGAAGCCGGAAAGTGATAATAGAAAAAATCTCATGTGGCTTTTTAGGATCATCCTCAAAATGTAGTGTAGTGAGAAATTCATAAGTAAGCCTAGGAGAAGTTTTACTTATTGTGCAGCAGATGTACTTGATTCCCAGTTCCTTGAGTAGTTCTAAGACTTCATCTTTGAAGCTGAGCACATCCAGGGTTTCTTCACAGACAAACTATGTTGGTAAGACCTTATATGTGATCATTTTAGGTAGATCTTGCCCTCTTCTTTGGTGATGTTAAACATAGTCGAGGAAACAAATGTGGGGGTAGAAAAGAGATATCCCCTCAGTGGCATTTGGTTGCTTGCTTGACGGGTGCCATTGATCCTTGGATTGAGCTTTAGGGCATGAGAACACGACATGTATGTTGTGACATAAGGCGTGTCACATGGTGTTGGATAAGGTGGCCAACTTGAGAAGATGAACGTCTTGACATGAAATGTTATGAGTGATGCATGTTGTGTTCAACGCGATTTGGGTGTTTCCAAGGTTGATGATGAACTGATCTTCATGGTGTGTCTTGCTCCCTATGGCGTGTCTCATGTGATTCTAGGCATCTTCTTGCAGTGCTGATGGTTAGAGAAGGAGGTTGAGTGAGGTAAAGTTTGAGGATGATGGTAACTATTTGTAGTTGTTGGTGGTGGCGGCACGGCGTTGGTACTCATTGAGCTCGGAGAGGAGGAGTGGACTTTGCGACTGCTACTGTCAGAGCTCGAAGAGTAGGAGTAGCTTTATAGGGAGACAAGAGAGAGTGGGTGCACGGCGTGGAGGTTGCATGGTGGTTGGAGGCTCTTTTGCTCAAGCAATGATTTGGGTGGAGAGGGAAACTTCAAATTCAGGGTTAAACCCTATCTCAAACTTATGCAAACATGTTGTGTTCGTGACACAACACGCCATATCAACACGTTCATTTCAAATATTTTCGCTCAACTTCTAGTTGATGGAGACGTGTCGTGTCCTACTAGGCACACATCATGAAACTTTCCAGGGACCCCTTCATGCCTTCGATATGGATGGGAACATGTCGTGCTTTATTTAGCACACGACGTGCAAGTGTCCAAAAAATGAGGGCAACAAATGCAAGCCTTGACATGTCGTGTCTGACTGTGTGCATGTTGCGCATGATTCCAACTGATTGGATGGATTGATTCTAGAGTTGTACACCTCCTGTACTAAGAGAACATGTCATGTACTTAAGATATCTTTTCTCAAAATTGATTTGACAGATGTGACACAACTTGTCTGATAGAGGACATATCGTGTTCAAGTTTCTCTCCAATGCAAGTTCTTTTTGTGATCCCTCTGTAGCACCTGCAATGATGATGATATGTAGGTAATGAGGGTCTAAATTATTACAATCATATGTGACAAATTTATTTTAAAAGATAAAGTTCTTTTATTAATGCGTGAATAAAAATATATCCTAAATGTGGGGTCAACTCCCACAAGGTCCTCCATTTTGAGTTCGGAGTGAGACTCTTCAAATTTTTCTTCTTCAATGTGCTCCAGAGAAGGAGTTGGATGCAACAAACTTTCTTTTATCTTTCAGGTTCAATTCAGGATGACTTGGAAGAGATCCTAGAGGAGTTTGTTGATTTGCAAGGGCCTGCTAATGGACTTGGTTTTCTAGCATATTCATTTGAGTGGCTATGCCATCCACTTTGTCAGAAATCTGCTGGATGGTGTCCTTCATCAACTATCCTTGTGGCAAAATTCTTCATTTTTCCTTATCAGACATGAGACAAAGTTCTGTAGAAGTGACTCAACATTGGGTTTTGAATATGATTGAAGATGGCAGAATTTTTGGCTATTTTTATTGAACCTTGGAGGATTGTTGCTTGATGATGGTTTTTCCCAACAGGTTGTGGTTGGTTATTCTGAGGTTGTTGAGGATTTTGAGTGTTATTGTTGTCGCAGGAAAATTTTGGATGGCCTCTCCAACCTAGGTTGTAGGAGTTGGAATATGGATAGTAGAGTTATTTGTTCCCATAGTTACCTGCCATATTGCACTATTCTACAATCTCCTCAGAAGGAAATAAAGAAGGGTATCTATGAGAAGCTACCTACCCCAAAGCCTGGTTTGCATCACAAATCAGATTTATCGGTTGAGATGGTTGAGTATGCAACCTTTCAAACTTTTGAGTGAGTGCATCTATCTTTGCAGATATCAGATCAACGACATCAATAGTATGGACGCCTACTTATTTCCCAGAAGAAGCAGAAAATGATAGTGGTTGGTTGCACCTTTCAATTCTCCACTAGAAATGATTGATTGCAATGTCTTCTATTATAGCATGGGCCTCCCTATAAGTTTTTTTCATTAGAGCTCCATTGGCTACATCATCTATACATCCTGGTGTTATAATAAATCCTGTTATAAATTTTTGAAGAAGCAACCAGTTTCTAAGACCATGGTGAGGACAAAGACATTTGAGGTCTTTGAACCTCTCCCACAAATCATACAGAGTCTCTCCATCATGTTGAGTGAAATCAGTCAACTGGCTCCTTAGAGGAGTAGTATTGCTTGGTGGGAAATATGTTGGTAAGAAGATTTTGAGAAGTTCATCCCAACTGTTGATGGAGTTCTTTGGCAAAGAAGAGAACCATGCCTTGGCTCTATCCCACAGAGAAAATGGAAACAATAGTAGGCGTATATCATCAGGAGCAATGACATTAATCTTGAACGTGTTCATCAACTACATGAAGGTTGGTTTCTTCCATAAGATTCATGCCAAAGTGGTTTTGTAGAATCATTTGGATGATTGTTGGGTTGATGGAGAAGTTCTTTGCCTCGATCTGTGGGCCAATGATAGCCCCATTAATGTTTATTGTGGTTGGAACAACGTAGTCCTGTAGAGGACGTTTGTCTTCCATGATTGGTTCTTAGTTGTCTGATGAAGAATGTGGTGGTGATGGTTGTGAGTCTCCCACATTTGGAGAGTCTTCACTCCTTCTTGCTCGCATGTGGTTGCTAAGAGTGTGTTGAATCTCTGGGTCTAGAAACACTGATGGTTGAAGACCACACTTAGATCTCCGCATGCAGTCCTACATATGCACAAGTAGTGAGAACACTTAACAAACAATGGAAGATAAGATATGATATGAATGATTGTGTAATGATTAAATAGTGGTGAGAGATCTAGTCTCTCTTACTAATTAACACCTCTTACTCTACTAAAAATATATTGATGCTCCTTGGAAACAAGTCTTAAAAACTTGCTAGCATATGCATAAGTCTTAAAATTTTAAAAACTTGCTAGCATATGCACAAGTCTTAAAATTTTAAACTTGTGCACTACCCTGCAAGCATATGGGTACATTTAGTAACTGAGATTATCCAAGGGAGCAAGGTATAACTAGTCTCAAAAGTGTTACTATTCAATAATCTAGATCGCTTTACATAAGTTGGATTTTCTTATGGTTAGCTAAACTAGCAATTGAAATGATGAAAGAACTAAACAAGAGAAGTTTAGATTCATATTCTAAGAGATCTTTGTCATAAGATTTCACTTTCAAAAACTTTACTCACATGTAACTACAAAATTAGCATTATAATTAATTTGCAAGGAGGTTGTAGTAATCATACACCTCCCGGTGCTATGAAACGACTCTCATCTTCACGTAGCACTCATGTGCCTATGTTCATATTCTAATGCAACCTTGGATCCTAAATGTACCCTAGCAAATCCCATTGTTAGGGATTCATTACCCAGAGAACTACTTCATAATCCCTCATACATCCTCCTGAATCACATAAAGAAGCATAAAACATGCATATTTGGTGGCCAGTCAAGTATACACATAATAAAACACTGTAGGAGCTCTTGGAGAAGCAAACTAACTAAAATTATTAAAGATTACAAGTTTACATAAGTATTGGCATGGATACTACTCTCCCATGTCCAAGAAGAAGGATTCTACTCATACATGAGGAAGAAACACAAGTACATAGCACAAATTACAAAGTTTGAGATGATTAAAGGGGAGAGAGAGCACAGGAAACCCCAAAAGAAGTGAAGCAAGGTAAAGCTCTTGATGGAAGATGGAATTCCACCCTTGTAGATGCTTCTACTCAGACTGCTTTCTCTCCTGTGAAGCCCAAATGAAGTAGAGAATCTTTGCTGCACCTTTTGGAGAAGAAATGATGAAGAATGGAGGTTCTTTTCCAAGAAACCTCTTCTTCCCTCCCAAATTTATACCATTCTACTCTACAACATTTTTTCTCATGGAGTGTTTCAATAGATGAAAGATAACTGCCCCTACGGGTGTCCTCGTATCTAAAATGAGAAACAACTATTTTTAAAAATTTGTAGAAACTAAATGTAACACGGTGTGTTTAGAATCAACACAACTTGTTGCTATGTATAATTGATGAGCAGTTGCCTTTCTAAATGTCGTGTCTGATTACAAACATGTCATGTCTCCGTCCTTTAGTTGTGGATGCAAGTACTGGAAATTTTCATGTTGTGTGATAATTAACACATGTCGTGTACACTTCAAAATCTTCAATATCATCTCTATCAAACATGCAAACTCCTTGGAGATCCAACTAAAGTCAGATTTGGGTCGTATTAGCCCCATTTCATCATTTTCATCATGTACCTGTGATCAAAATCATGAAACAAGTAAAACAACTAAAAATATGGCAAATCAAGTATGATTAGAGGCCAAATGGTGAGAAAAGTGGATTGAATTTGTATTCAAAAGTGATCAAAAAGTATATATAAAATGTGTACATCTAGATCCTGAAGCTTCTTTGACTTGTGGTAATTTAGGGAGCACGAACACTGATATAGACACAAACATGGAGATGGGACATGACAATTATAGGACATGGCCAAAAAGATTACATACATTATATAGTTTTATGTACAAAAAAAAAGAATATGTCCATTCAAACACAACGATCATTTCATGCAAGTTATAATAAATTTCATGTGTTCATTCAAACACACACCGCACACATAATGAAATTAAGCCATTATAGATATATTATCAAATAGATCCCCAATGTAAACAATATATAATCAACCTAATAGAAATTAATTCATAAATAATAAGTTGAGCACTACAAGTATGAACATATGGTAAAATATTTGCACATCAAAATTTGGATAGTAAAAAGAAAGTAATGGTGGTGAAAACAAAGAGAAAAAGAGGTATGTTGTTATTTGTAGAAGAGAGTGAAAATATTGAGGTACATTTTTAATTAGGAACAACAGGGGGAAGAGAAAGTTTTTATTGCTGGTGGTGGTGGATAAATAGAACATATGTATTGAAGGTGGAGGGGGAAGAGGATACTGGGAAAGAGGATAATCAACTGTATAGGTGGAGAAAGAGTAGTGGTTTCTTAGGTGGTGATGTGATAAGGAGGGAGCGACATGGACAACAAGAGTGTTGAGGAGAAAGTTTGCGACATTTTAGGATTTGAGATCTTAGATAAAATAATCTTAAAAGAAATGATTGGACTATCCATATCACCAAGGCACACATCTTTTGTAGGGAACCCATTACTAAGAACTATGTGGTTAATCATGCTCAATCTGAAGTAGTATTAGGATGGGTGACTAGTCGGGAATTTGATCCCATCTTGTGTGTGAGTGAGGATAAAATGTGCAGTTAAGGTTAGTGGTGGTTTGTGGGGCCAGTCATCATTCCTGAAACTCTACCAGAGCCTTGTGTAGTGGGCCCAAACATTACAAATGGTATCATAGCCATGGGTCAATCTGGTTCTGCGCTAAAATTGAAAAATATTATGATACTATATAGGTTAGGCTTGACAAGGATATCAAGATTTTAAGTAGGGGAGATTGTAACATGATAAGATTTGTGGCCTCAGATAAAATGATCTTAAAAGGAATGATTGGACTACCCATATTGCCAAGGTGCACCGCCTTTTCAGGAAGTACATCACCAAAAAATTTATGGTTAAGCATGCTCATCACAGAGTAGTAATAGGATGGGTGCCTAGTGTGAGGATAAATGGCACAAGTTAAGACTAATGGTGGTCTATGGAGAACTCATCATTCCTAAAACACTACTATAGACTTGGGTAGTGAACTCAAGAATTACAAAGTTTATCTAAATATGGTGTTTGTCCTACTTAATTCATAATGTGTTGTCCTAGTGTGTCCACGTGTATCCGTGACGTATCCAGCTCCTGATAAAAAATTGGAGGTTTAAACACGTTTGAGCCATGTCTACCATGTGTCCAAGTGTGTCCACAATGTGCCCATATTGGAATGTGTTGGACACAGAGACAACAACCTTCAGGTAGTGGTCATGCTTCCTAGGTGGTAATCCTTTGAGTTCCTAGAGAAATAGGAATGTGTTGCTAGAAACATTAGGAAAGGTTGTTGAAGACATCGAAGAGGAAGTGAACATCTTAAAGGCAAATCCTTTTTCTAATTTTTTCTTTCATTGATACATAAATAGTGCATAGAAAACTCACGAGTGATGTGACAAGAGACCATGGAGAAAAGAAAGGAAGAAAGGATAAAAAAAAAAGGAAGGAAACATGAAAGTTTTTTTTCTTCCAAAAAGTCCTCTCAATTTTGAGGAAATCTCAAAAAATTCCATGAGTCATCACGAATTCTAGATAACTCCCTCTACTTGTACTCATTGTCCTTTAAGCAGAGCATTGCTACTACTTTTTTTAATATTTCTCTCTACACTGTGACTATTATTTATACATTGTTTATTTAATGTCAATTTCATTTACTTATTTAATTTACCATTCTCCTACACTTTATCATCAAAAATTTAAATCGAGTCAAGTTAGAAAAATATTTCATTTTTGTACAACAGTTTGATTTGTATTGTCTTGCACCACAATCGTTTGTAAAATCTTGAGCCCATACCGAGATCCTTTTTAATATTCTCTTACACTATTACTATAGACAAAGAATTCAATTTTCTCTAGTCTTATGAGGAATATTCAAACTTGTGTACCACAATCTAACATGGACCCAAAGTGTTTGTAAAATTTAATTTCAAACTAAGACCCTTTTTGAAGTAAATTTAAGTCTGTTTCTATTAGAGAAATATCAAGATTTGTGTACCAGTAGTATAGTAATGGTCTATAGGGTCAGTTTTTTAAGCCTATAGTGTCAATTTCTTACTGATGCTTAAGTGGCCGATGCTATAAAAATTGTACTTTAGCGTCAGTTTTCTTAACCAAAGAAAATCAACCTTAGATAGCAGCGTCGAGTTTGCACAAATAGAAACTTGAGGCAATAGTTACAGTGTTGTGTCATTTATATCAAATAAAACTGACCCTATAACTCGATTCTATAAGGTCAGTTATTTCCTTAAAAAACCTACCCTGTAGGTACATTAGCATCTTAATTTTTGATAAAACATAGCCTCAATTTTGTCTAGGAAAACCAACGCAGAAGGTGTGTAAGGTCGCTTGTATTACAAAAATTGACCCAATATAGGTACAAAGAAATAGACCCTGAAAGAAATTGACCCTGAGGTCTGTAAGGTCGGTTGTACAAAAAAACTGACCCTGAAGGTCGGTAAGGTCGGTTGTTCTACAAAAACTAACCCAATAGAGGTACAAAGAAATTGACCTTGAAAGAAACTAGCCCTAAGATCTGTAAGGTCAGTTATACTAAAAAACAAACCCTATAGGGTCTGTAAGGTCGGTTATACTAAAAAAACTGACCTTGTAGAATACAATATTTTATAGAAAAATCTGCAGAACAAAAATATGTAGAATAAGAACATGCAGAACAAAATTTTGCTTTACAAAGATCAAAACCTGTAATAGAAAGAATACTTGTACATGCAAAGATGCAAGCCTAAAATTCATTCTAAAGTCACTTGCTAGCTTTTATGTTCAATCCTATTTGAATTGAAATCAATTTTCAAAACCACACACATTCATAACAAAAATACTTCAACATATTTAGTTGAGACATATTCATACGCATAGCACATCATAGCATTCACAAAATGATAGATTTCATTAACCAATTCTGAGATGATATTAAAATTCATGTCAGATACAAAAGTAAATTTGAAAGTATGAGTTTCAAACTACATATATACATAAATGAAGCTAACATATGTATTCAATCCAATGCCATAGTTACTTCATTTAGAAAAGTATCTGAGCACTCTTCTTGGAATTCATTTAAATCCTCAGGTGTGTAAGACTGGGTTGTAAAGATCTACAACAGAAATGCATATGCTAATATTTTATAAAATGACTACAAATCACTTGTAAATTTATGATGTTTTCTTTATTACCTAATCTATAGTCTGAATGTCATGTGTTGCTCCTTTGAAAATAGTTTACATATATTTCATTACATAGTAGCCACAAGCCCAGTCATTATTTTGTATAAGACGCTACAAATAAGGAATTATACTTAGCGTTAGTAAACTACTATAAACATAGTTGATATAAGACTATAATAGTTGACATACATTACTATAAGAGTTGTACGTAAGACTAATCCGTCAAAGTAGCTACCATGACATTCTTCAAACTCAATGTCTTTAATTTTGTAGGTATTCGTCCTCCACCTTCACGAAAAGCCTATATACCCCTATTAATTAAATGATTAAGATAGTTGACAAAATAGAAATTCTAAATAGAGATATCATGTTGAAGCATAACAACTTATCTGGTAGAGACTAAATTTATGCTTACTCTATAGTTGGCAATTTCAGTTTGTGGCCCCTTGTTGTTTTTCCCATTGGGTCAAGATAATAAAGAGTCATCAATTTTGGGACGACCACCACTAATTCCCAATGTCTAGATCTGAGTAAGAATAAAACAAACATTAAAATAATTAAATTTAGTCATTATTAAAATTATAGAATAATACAACTTATTTGACATTAAAAGGAATTAGAATAATTTCCTTTCCCACACTAGAAAACATTTTGATTGCAGTAGAGAAGTATTCATTGACATCCTCAATATGGGTTTCCACCTGATTAGTGACTGAAGGAACTAAGAATCCAACATTCTTTATT
The DNA here is from genome assembly GCA_963693085.1 of Alisma plantago-aquatica. Lineage (NCBI taxonomy): Eukaryota > Viridiplantae > Streptophyta > Magnoliopsida > Alismatales > Alismataceae > Alisma > Alisma plantago-aquatica. The sequence goes on along the minus strand of OY856414.1, from coordinate 853,372,509 downwards.
TCAAAGTTTATGGCTTCAGTATATAAGTGGTTGTAAAACATTTGTAATTATTTCATATATAGAAATCAGTTAAAAATGTGTATTGGAATTTTCTATATTGATAAATCCTTACCTTATCCATACTTCTAATATCGAAGTATTAAGGCAATCATACCGGAACAACTCTATAATATCTTCAAGAAAAATAGAATTTTCAAAGTCCCTCACTGTTATATCTTCTTTTAAATTGACCAACATATGTGATCTCGAGATTTGGTTGGCTAAGTATCGACACAAACATTTACATTTACTTCCCAACTCATCAAATGTAGATTCTAGAATGAAAGATAGCTTGGGCATAGGAGGACGACTAGTAGGATTCTGATTTTTTGGTTTACACACTTGTTAATTAAATTACATACTTATATCACACGATTTCATATATGTAGTCAAATAGGAAAAACATGATAGAATTTAGGTATACCTTGTCATTGAGAACCAAGTGTCTAGGCCACCCCACCATAGCACCCTTTACTTCTTCAACTGTACTATATTCAGGAATATGTAGGGGCACTGGTTTGTCCCCCATTCCGTCATATACAAGATGGATGGACACATGACAAATGTCATCAGTAATTGGTTGGCAATGCAATGTACCACTGAGGTTGTATACCTTGCCCACTGCAACAATATTATATTCTGGAACCTCCACTACAAGTTTGAACCTCGAATTGAAATAATATAAGTTATATATTAAGCGGTAAACTAGATACAACTATATATATAATACTAATAACACAACATATAAAAAAACTTACTATAGATTGTTGTGGTGGGTCATTGGGAGTGCTCCCACAACCTTCTACAACTAGAGCATGGGCTTGTACATCATCATCTGATAGACAGACAGTTTCAATAGGTTAAGGTTGACTAGGTTGAAATGAAGACATTATTTCTTTTACTTTATGTGCTACTAAAATCTTCAACTTTCTCTTGTGTAAGACCTCATGTACAACCTCTTCTAGATTTCTTTTGTGAAGGGCCAAAATAAGACTTCAATCCTACACCAGCTCCTAATGCCCTAACACAGCCAAGATTCTCCTTCGTACGAAGAGCAACTGATAGTTCATCCATGTGGCCATTTGGGATGAACTTTCCTTCCTTCCTTTGCTCATGGAGATCAATCTATTCATAGTTAATAAAAATATTTAATCAGAATCAATTATATATAAATAAATAAAAGTTTGTGGCAGTTACTCTTTACTTACCATCTTTTATGCCAACTCCTTAGTTGCAGGGTTGGGAATTTCACATGCTCAATTTTTTCTAGCATCTATCCACAACAAGTGTCGGGGTGGACACTCAACTTGAGTTGTACTAGACTCTTCTCTAGAAGATAGTTTCTTCTCTTGTTGTCAGAACCTGTTACACTAAATGTGATTACTCAAAGAATAAAACACAATCGATCACTAATTAATCACATACCCAAAAATATGGGTAAATTAAAACTGATTTCAACATCAACACCTGCTCAAAACATTTACATACGAGCCCAACATCTATGTTGTATCCATACTATGCAAAACATTTGATACAAATTGGTCTATCTCCGTAGCCACAACATATGTACACAGGAGAACAATATTCATATATGTCACACAAACATGCATTAGCATGCTAACAAAATTCTGATTCATTTGAAACACCATATACAAACTTTTCCAGCCCAGACCTGAGAGTACATGGATGACTCTAGGACACACTGGACATCTAATCAACTTTTTCAAATATTCATTACTATAGCTCCTCTTTTCTACCACAGGTTTGTTTTCATCACTTCAGATTACCTAAAAAGATGTGGCAAACCACAAGGGTGAGACCCGTGTCTGAGCAAGAGATATAACCTCCAACAATGCTTATTGATTACAACATTTTAAATAGTAGATAACTAAGCAGTTGGAGTATTTAATAATCAATTGAACAAATTGAACAGTTCAAGTATGCTAAACTAATTAATCAATTAATCTTATCAACAAGTATGATCATCAATGCATATATAAATAACAAATAAATTCATTTATTTGGATAGATATTACATCTAATAACAATCATTATCATTAATCTGACTATCATCATATTCCTTGCTAACAACACAAGCAATCTAGTAGCATACGCATCCCTGACATCATGAATATGTCTAGTAACATAACATGGCTATCAATATTGGCATCTCAAATAAAGGGAACATATCTATATCATAAGTAGAAATAACATCATAACATAATGAACTACATATGCATGATTAGCAGTTTAAGCATTTCTAATTACATAGGTATGGCTAGCAATATTAAGCATAGCTAGAAACAACATATTAACCATTTGTGTTAGTATATTTGACAACATAAGCATGTTTACAACATGAGCATAAATACAACATAAGCATATCTATTATCTCTTACTGTACTATACATGATCTCAGTGAAAAGAAAGCAAACGAGGGCTATCATCCAATATGAAGCATTGTGTATAACCCTAAATAGATATGCTATATGATGAATGCATATTCATCATGGAATGCAATTACCTTATTGGGTCAAAGTTGACTCAATGCATCCAATTTCATTTACTAAATATCAAAATGTGCAAAATTACATAATTGGTCCAATTATCATGATTTTAACTGAATTTATGTTGATTTGATGTAGGTCTTGATGAGGTTGAACAATCATCTGGGACCCACCTTTCACTCACCCTTGGTTCTGACCAATCAGTCTGACCAAATGATCTGACCAAACGGTTTCACCAAATGGTCTCACCATTCAGTCTCACCGTTCGGTCTCACCATTCAGTCTCACCATTTGGTCTTGACTAATCAGTTTCATCCATTCGGTCTCAAGATCGTATGGATAGCTACACCTCAAAACCATTTGATATAAACTGTTCTTCAAGACTGTTTGAGCGGTCTGTTGAAGACCGAATGAAGGACCCCTCACTTCCATCGTCTTCAACCTCAAGCAACACCCACAACCAGAGTTACCCAGCACCTCCGTCGCAAGTAGCAGCAACATCGACGCTCCTCCTGAGCCTGCTGTAGCGGCGCCTTCAAGACCGAAAGAGTGATGACCGCTTGGACTCACCAGCAGACCGATTGATCCAAGGTCGTTTGATCGCCGAGCACTCCAAGACCGGTAGAGAAAAGCCGAATGATCTCATCACGAAGACCGTTTGGGCTATTCAATTAGTTTCCAAACCGAACAGAGCCAAAGTAGCAGACCGAATGAAGGAATTCATTCCAAGACCGAATGATCCACTGCGGCCAAACCGTTTGAGCAAGGGAGAGTCCAAGACTGTTTGGTCTGTTGTATACCAAGACAGTTTGGTCACTCTCGCATGAGACCGTTTGGAAGAGAAGCATTGCCAAACCGATAGTGCTGAGAGACCGATAGCTAGATACCATTTGGAGTCCTGGGTAGCAGACCAATAGAGCATTGCTTCCAACCATTTGAGTAAAAGATATAAAGATATCTCCCAAACCGATAGAGTCAACAATACCTGCAAGACTGATTGGATTAGAATTGGTTTCCCAAACCATTTGATAAAGGATACTGAAGACCGTTTGGTCTAATATAACTAAACTGTTTGGAGCAAAATATCTCAAGACCGTTTGGTCAATTATAACCAAACCGTTTGGACTCACACCAAAAGCATGAGGGCCAGACATGTGCCTAAAAATAGGACCAGCACGGTCCTCATCTGGGCATAAGTTCCAGGACACCGACAGGCTACCTGTACGCTGGTCTGACCCTGCCACTATCCCTTCACCTGCCGTTCCTACTGCAACTCAAGGAGACCGAGAAGAGAAAGAAGAAGGAGTGACAAAGACTGCCCGGTCTGTCTTGGCGTCCCTCATTCTTCGTCCAGATCTGCTCTGACATGACGTAGGAGATCGCATCATCTTCATCGAGCTGCGACTACCTTCTACATCATGCTCATGGTAGATTCCTCTCACTTTCTTATTCTTCTTATTTCTCACATCATGAGTGAGTAGTTCCTTTTTGCTGGGGTATGGGGACTAGCCCCGCTGCCCATGCAACCATGTCTTTTCGTTTAACATTCCATGACAATGTATTTAATTTTTCATTTCGTTGCTAATTGATATGCTTGTAGTTGATTACCTGCTTGCTTTCATCTTGTTCTTCTCTTTGTAGTATAGAATGTCGATTAACGAGGTAGACTCATTGACGAGAAATCTGATAGGGTTCCTTGAGGTCGTAAGTGTATGATCTGTGAGGGGACGAGCCATCTAGCCTACGATGACACTTCTGTGGTCAGAACATCCCTCAGGGAGGACCACAGCCTTAGTTGGATGTTGTATCTTCTTGTTAATTGTCGATGTTTGCTTGCAGACTAATCGCCTACATGTATGTTGATTAGCACGGCTGACTCCCATACTAGAAATAGAATGGGGTTCCTTGAGGTCGTAAGTGTATGATCCGTGAGGGGACGAGCCGTCTAGCATACGGTGACACTTTTGTAGTCTAAACATCCCTCAGGGAGGGCCACAGCCTTAGTTGGATGTTGTATCTTCGGAACCATAAGTGCATGATCCGGACGGCGACGAGAAATCGGATGCCTAAGGGGATGCTTACATGGGCCTAAACATTCCTTCGGGAGGGTTCACAGCAATTCCATTTGGATAGTTAGATGCTTTCCTGGATGTTATGTGTTTGTATGTGCAGTGGTGGTGAACCTGATACCATCCCAGCGATTCCATATCATTAATCTAGAACAAACCTTTGATTCATCTCTTTTACTTTCTTGCATTTAGTTTAATTAACCTCAACCGAATCAATCATTTTAAATATTAGTCTTACTTGAGCTAGATTCGACTAACAAAGATTCTTAAGAACGTTGTCTCTTGGGATTTGATCCTTAACTATACTACGATAAGACCCGTCCACTTGCGGGTGGTATTATTGCACGAGGTTTTGGTAAAAGCTTAGGGATTTTAACCCCGAGTGAATTTGTTAGTGCGATATTTGCCACGTCAAATTCTGGCACCATTTCTAGGGACAACGGAATCAGTTAGTCAGATCTAGTTCATTTAAGGCTAATCTAGGATTTTGCTTTTTCTTTTTGAAACTATTGATCATTCACTTGAATTTGACTCTACTCCGTGGATCTCACTTTTGAAATTTTTCTATATCAGGTACTTCAGAAGGATTAGTGCATGCACCGTTTGAATAGTCCCAGAGTCACTGCCAACTTTGATTCGGAGATTGATAGAACCTTTCACCGTAAAAACAAAGAGAACCAAGAAAAAATGGCTCAAGAGGTGGAGATAGCTCAAAGGGTAGCTCAAGCCCTCAATGCACAGAGAGAGAGGCTCATGCAAGAAGCCCGAGCTGCCGTTCAACAAGAAATCTTAGCAGCACAAGAAGCAGCACAAGCAGCAGAACTACAAAAGGATCTTAGATAATTCTCAATCCCCAAAGCTGCGAATGTTCATCATCCAGTACAACCTCCTCCCATCAATGTTGCCAATTTTGAGACTAGGACACATTGGATCACATTACTTCAAAATAGTCCATTCTATGGAAATAAGGAGATGATAGTCAGGAACATCTTTTGAGGTTTATTGATCTATGTGCTATGACAAAGCAAAATGGAGTATCTGACGATGCCATTCGTCTCTGTCTCTTTAAGTATTCACTTGCTGATAGAGCAATAAGTTGGTACAATTCATTGCAAAGTGAACCCATAACCACTTGGGAACAACTTCAAAATGTATTTCTGGAAAAGTTCTACCCTCCCTCTCTCACCTATGAAATTAGGGGACGGATAACAAATTTCACTCAAGTCCCTGGAGAAACCCTTGCAGAAGCATGGGATAGATACAAAGAGCTTCTACGTAAGTGTCCACACCATAGAATTCCTAAGAACCAACTCATTGAAATTTTCTATAGGGGTGTGGACGATGATATCAAAAGATTTTTAGATTCCTCATCTGGAGGAAATTTCATGCGTCAAAGTTATGACAACGCATGGAGGGTCGTCACCCTTGTAACTGAATATTAAGCTAATTGGGGTAGATATGTAGGTAAAGGAGTCTTGAAAGTAGTTATGGCTGAAGCTACTCCCGAATACAAGTCAATCGCTGAAACCCTAAAACTCTTAGTTGCCAAGTAAGACCATATTGAATAATCTCTTGCTGCAATTGGAAGAGGACGTTCGCCCGCTCATCAACAAGAACAAATTAAGTCTGCTTTCCTATTCTGTGAAGCATGTAAAGGAACTTGTCATTCCACCTTAGCATGCAATGTTCTCTATGATGTTGTTTTAAGCAACATTTGTAACCAAGGGGATAATAGTCAAATAAAAAACTTTAATGTTGTCAACACCATCCCTGGTCAAGGATATTACAATCTGAATCAGAATAGAAACCATCTTGGTTTTCAATATGGAAATCCTTCAGGAGCGGAAAACTGTCGACAAATTGGTTCAAACAATCAACAACGAGGTCCACCCAGACTCCAGTATAACAACCAACAAAAAATTTGGGAATCAAGGAAACTATAAGGGAAACTTCCAGAATAGGAATTTCAACAGTTATCAGAACAATTCCCAGTACCAGAGTCTTAATCAAGTTCCTTATCAACAACAAGGACAACAAGCAGGCCTTGTATCACCTGATGATAAGCTATCAGCCATTGAAAAGATGTTGCAAACTCAGCAAACTATGATAGCTAACCAGCAAGCTCAGTAGAAGGCTATTGAATCTCAACTAGCTCAACTTATAGCTAGCATTAAACCACTAGCTGGGGTTTTTGCTAGCCAGCCCGAGAATAATCCTAAGCATCCTGAACAATTGAAGGTAGTCATCACCAAGTCAGGAAAAGATTATTTTGATCCTCCTATCAAGACACCTATGATTATTATGGAAGAGGATGAACCTGGGATTGCCCAAGACTCAACAACACCTGAGTCTCAACCAAAAGAATCAGTAACCACCGATAAGACAGATAAGGGAAGTCCTAAGAAACCTATCGATGAAGAAACTGAAACACCAGAGCCTGATATCCTTATATACAAGCCTCATATACCTTTCCCTGCTCGTTTAAGTCAAACCAAGCTTGATACTCAGTTCAATAAGTTTAAAGAAGCTATGAAGAAACTTCATGTTGATATACCCTTTTTGGATTCGCTGGCTGAGATACCAGCTTGGAAAAAATACTCGAAGGCACTCCTCACCAGGAAATATATAACTAAAGAATATGAGACAGTCAAGTTAGCTAAAACCACTTTAGATATCATCCAGAGTAAGATGCCAAAGAAGCAGAAAGATCCAAGATCTTTTGGGATTTCCTGCCATATCAGTGATTCTTTATGCAAGAAAGGACTGGAAGATCTTGGTGCTAGCATCTCCATCATGCCACTCAGCCTTTGCAAAAGGCTAGGGTTTGCTGAACTTATCTCAATTGGCATGACCATACAACTCACAGACAATTCGATAAAACACCAGTTAGGGATTATTGAGGATGTACCTGTCAAGGTAGGAAACGATTCATATGTTCCGTGTGACTTTGTCATCATGGACATAAAAGAAGATGCCACATATCCTCTCATCTTTTGACGTCCATTCCTCGCCACTGCAAGAGTTCTAATTGATGTTGAAGCAGGAACATTGCTGCTCAAACTTGGTAAAGAAACTCTTGAATTCAAAGCTTTTGAAAGTATGCGGAGACCAAGCATGCAAGAGGAAGTTTATCTTATCGATTGCATAGAGAAGATATCACTCCTCACACAAGAGGAATATGAACAAGACAATCCTTTATAAGTGACTCTAACGAACCCATCTGCTGGTAATTCAATCAATGAATAAGTTAAAGAATGTGTTCTCGACCTTGACACTGCTGAAAAAGACTCTGATGCCAAAATGGAAGAACTCAAAGTTGTGGAATCTACTGAAGAAACATGTGGAAAACTAGAAGCCCTAGAAATGAAGCCCCTTCCCGAGGGACTGAAGTACGTTTTTTTGGATGATCTCAAGGTTTGTTCGGTCATCATAAATTCAGATCTAACGATAGAACAAGAAGACAAACTCTTGATGGAATTAAAAGAAAGCAGAAAAGTCATTGGCTACAAGATGAGTGACCTCACTGGGGACAGTCAAGCGCTTTGCATGCATAGAATCCCCATGATGGAAGATTACAAGCCAACTATTGAACATCAATGGAAATTGAATCCAAATATGAAGGAAGTAGTGCGTCGTGAGGTCATTAAACTACTCATTGTTGGAATAATCTATCTGATATCAGACTTGCCATGGGTGAGCCCAGTGCATGTAGTCTCGAAGAAAGGTGGAACAACTGTAATATGAAATGAAAACAATGAACTCATCCCCACTCGAACAGTCATAGGGTGGAGGATGTGCATTGATTATAGGAAGTTAAATAAGGCAACTCGAAAAGATCATTTTCCAATGCCCTTTCTTGATCAAGTATTAGAGCAGATGGCTCATCAAGAATACTTATGTTACCTCGATGGTTACTCTAGATTATATCAAATACCTATACTTCCAGATGACCAGGAGAAAACTACTTTCACCTACCCATTCGGAACATATGTATTTAGAAGCATGCCATTCGACCTCTATAATGCACCTGCAACTTTCCAGCGTTGCATGGCTACCATATTTGCCGGTCTCACTGAAACAATTATGGAAGTTTTTATGGATGGTTTTTCTGTGTACGTAGACTCATTTGATTCATGTCTAAAATGCCTCTCCCTTATTCTCAAACGATGTGAAGAAGCACATCTTGTGCTAAATTGGGAGAAGTGTCACTTTATGGTAAGGGAAGGCATTGTCCTTGGCCATAGGGTCAGCAATTGAGGGATCAAAGTAGATAAGGACAAAATTGAAGTGATTTCCAAGCTCTCCATCCTTGTCAATGTAAAGGAAGTTCAAGCATTCCTAGGTCATGCAGTTTTCTATAGACAGTTTATAAAGGTCTTCTCAAAGATAACCAAGCCGATGACAAATTTGTTACTAAAGGATGTTGAATTCAATTTTGACGAAGAATGTGTTAAAAGTTTCAACAAACTAAAACATGCCCTTAATACTACACCCATCATCAGAGCTCCCGATTGGGACCACCCTTTTGAAATTATGTGTGATGCAAGCGATTATGTGCTGTCTTGGACCAATGTATAGAAAAGAAACATTATGTGATCTATTATGCATCGAAGACACTCGATGAAGCTAAGAGGAATTATGCTACTACTGAGAAAGAACTTCTGGCAGTCATGTATGCCTTTGACAAGTTCATATCCTACCTAATTGGTTCAAAGGTCATTGTCTACACAGATCACGCTGCCATTCATTACCTTATGGCAAAAAAAGATGCAAAACCTAGGTTAATAAGATGGATTCTTCTCCTGCAAGAATTTGATTTGGAGATAAGAGATAAAAGGGGTATAGAAAATGTGGTAGCAGATCACCTCAGTCGCATCCACATTGGATACCGAGAAGATTCTGATTAATGATTCCCTTCTAGATGATCAACTAATGAAGGTCTCAGAAGTTACACCGTGGTATTCTGATTACGTGAACTATCTTGCTGCTGAGGTTATTCATCCTCAATGCACCAAAAATGCACTGAAGAAATTTAAGCATGATGTGAAACAGTACTACTGGGATGAGCCGTACCTTTTCAAACTATGTGTTGATGGTCTATACAGACGATGTATCACCGAAGAAGAAGCTCAACTTATCTTGGAGCAATGTCACCCAGGACCAGTTGGAGGACATATGAGCTCTAAAAAGACTGCCTTGAAGGTTTTGCGATGTGGATTCTTTTGGCCAACCATATCAAAAAATTCCCATGACTTTGTCTTATCATGTGAAAAATGTCAAAGATCAGGTAATATAACAAATAGAGATGAGATGCCACTGAACTTGTGACAAGAAGTCAAGATATTTGATGTGTGGGGGTGTGCACTACCTGGGTCCATTCCCATCTTCTCATGGATTTTCCTACATCTTAGTGGCGGTGGATTACGTCTCAAAATGGGTTGAAGCCATACCAACCATCACTAGCGACTCCAAACCTATCATCAAATTGTTCAAATATATCATTTTCCCCTGATTCGGAGTCCCATGTACTCTGATATCTGATGGAGGGTCTCATTTCCTTGAAAGAAGCTTTGAAGCTTTACTGAGAAAGTATGGTGTAACACACAAGGTAGCCTCACCCTACCATCCACAAATGAGTGGACAGTTAGAGGTTTCTAACTGCCAACTCAAGGCTATTTTGGAAAAGACTGTAGACCGCAACCAAAAAGATTGGTCAATAAAAATCAATGACACCTTGTGGGCCTACCGAACTGCTTATAAAACTCCCCTTGGAACTACACCATTTAGATTAATATATGGAAATTCATGCCACCTGCGTGTTGAACTTAAACACAAAGCATGGTGGGCAATTAAACAAATAAATTTTGATATGATGAAAGCGGGCCAAGCCAGGATACTGCAACTCCAAGAACTGGAAGAGCTTAGAATGACAGCTTATGTGAATGTCAGAATCTATAAAGAACGCAAAAAGTTGTGGCATGATGGTCACTTGAAGAGGAAGGACATTCAAGTTGGAGACCAAGTTCTTCTGTTCAATTCCAGATTGAGGTTATTCCCAAGAAAACTCTGTTCTCACTGGTCAGGACCATACATTGTCAAGAGCATCTACCCACATGGTGCTTTCTCTTTATGGAGTGAAAATATAGGTGAATTTGTGGCAAATGGTCAACGATTGAAGAGATATTTCACCTCTACTGATACAAGCTATGAAATGATTATGGATCTAACCAATCCAACATATCCACCGTAAAAGTTGAAGGAATCAAGTAGAGCCATCGACGTAAAACAAAGGCGCTTGTCGGGAGGCAACCCTATAAATAAATTTGTATTTAGTTTTAATTTCAAATTAGGATTTTTCCTTAATTTCATTTTTACCTTTTAGATAATTATACACCACATAAAATTGCATTGCGAGATGCTATTTTGAGTTCTGAATGGTCTTTTTGTTTGAGATTTTTAGATGGAGGAAACACGTTGACTGGAACGCAACCACATCCAGTGGTCCAAATGGCATGAACTTTCCCCTCCATCTTTTTAGAGTTTGCTCAGGACAAGAAAATTTCTAAGTTTGGGGTGGAGTGTGGGTGTTACATGTCTTACTTTCCACCTTCACCCATATAAATCAAACTTAAGATTTCATCGTCGCATTTTTGACCTAAATTTTCAATTTTTTCAAATAAAATTTTCAAAATTTTAAAGTTTTCAAAAGAAATTTGAACAGATATTGGATGAAGTTTTGACACTTTTTAAATCTCTATGCTTTTTTAATCATTATACCCTCCTTTTTCGAAGCGGACCCTTAAAAGGACCTTCTTCTGAAAACTAGCCTTTTGATTGAAATCATCTTGTGAAGCTTATGAATCCTAACATCATGATCTTTATGCAAATATGGCAAGTGTCTGTCGAACTGATAGGGATCAAACACATCGTGCTTCCTAACTAACTAGTGGAACAACAACATGGAATCCCCACTGGATCCTCATCAAGTAATTATCTGAGCAGAGTACGATAAAGAGAATGACCTGGTACGCGGAATTGTAAATCAAGTTGCATACCGATCTGAACTCTCTTCTACACTTCTTCAATCATCTTTGTATCCATCCATCCATAAAAAAGAAACAAAAATAGCCAAAATAGTGCCAAACCCTAAGTTTGGGGTGGCACATCACTTCCCTCTATATCTGCTTCTTCCATACCCCTCATAAACAAATAGGGGTGTACCACCAAGAAAAGATGCCAAAGCGCACACAAAAAGAAATGCAATATCGAGTCAAATAGAGGAGAGATTCACACAAAAAATATGCAATATATGAAATTGCAAATAAAATAATAAAATCTCGAGTCGAATAGAGGAGAGATTTATTTCTTTCTTCCATACCTCCCTTCACTCCCTTTTCTACCTAAAGGCACAAACAAATGCCTCCACCAACCTGAAATACACCAGCGTCAGATCAGATATACACTTGTTGTTCTACGGGTATCTCTGGACTCTTACAAAACTCTTTGACATGCTCGTTGTTGGAAAAAGTGGGGAGGAAGTGATATTGGAAAGCGAACTCAGGAATGAAGATATGGTAAGATGTGTTTAGTGGTCTCAGGAGGTTGAGATACTGAGTCATACTGAGCAGAAAGAAAACAATCGTGATGTGAAGATGAGGCAATCACATGACCAGAAAGTATTCATTTGGTGACCATTTCAGATTTTGTGTTACTCGAGGACGAGCAACGTTTAAGTTCAGGGTATTTTGATGAATGCATATTCATCATGGAATTCAATTACCTTATTGGGTCAAAGTTGACTCAATGCATCCAATTTCATTTACTAAATATCAAAATGTGCAAAATTACTTAATTGGTCCAATTATCATGATTTTAACTGAATTTATGTTGATTAGATGCAGGTCTTGATGAGACTGAACAATCAGTTGGGACCCACCTTTCACTCACCCTTGGTTCTGACCAATCGGTCTGACCAAACGGTCTCACCAAATGATCTCACCATTCAGTCTCACCATTCGGTCTCACCATTCGGTCTTGACCAATCGATTTCATCCATTCGGTCTCAAGACCGTACGGACAGCTTCACCTTAAAACCATTTGATATCAACCGTTCTTTAAGACCGTTTGAGTGATCTGTTGAAGACCGAATGAAGGACCCCTCGCTTCCTTCGTCTTCAACCTCAAGAAACACCCGCAACCAAAGTCGCCCAACACATCTGCCGCAAGCAGCAGAAACATAGATGCTCCTCCTGATCATGCTGCAACACCGCCTTCAAGACCGAAAGAGCGACGACCGCTTGGACTCACCAGAAGACCGATTGATCCAAGGTCGTTTGATCGCTGAGCACTCCAAGACCGGTAGAGAAAAGTCAGATGATCTCATCACGAAGACTGTTTGGTCTATTCAATCAGTTTCCAAACCGAACCGAGCCAAAGTAGCAGACCGAGTGAAGGAATTCATTCCAAGACTGAATGATCCACTATGGCCAAACTGTTTGAGCAAGGGAGAGTCCAAGACCGTTTGGTCTGTTGTATACCAAGACCGTTTGGTCACTCTCGAATGAAACCGTTTGGAAGAGAAGCATTGCCAAACTGGTAGGGCTGAGAGACCGATAGCTGGAGACCGTTTGGAGTCGTGAGTAGCAGACCAATAAAGCATTGCTTCCAAGACTGTTTGAGTAAAATATACAAAGATATCTCCCAAACTGATAGAGCCAACAATACATGCAAGACCGATTGGATTATAATTGCTTTCCCAAATCGTTTGATAAAGGATACTGAAGACCGTTTGGTCTAATATAACTAAACCGTTTGGAGCAAAATATCTCAAGACTATTTGGTAAATTTTAACCAAACTGTTTGGAATCACACCAAAAGCATGAGGGCCAGACCTGTGCCTATAAATAGGACCAATAGGGTCCTCATCTGGGCATCAGTTCGGGGATGCCGACAGGCTGCCTATACACTGGTATGACCCTGCCACTGTCACTTCACCTGTCATTCCTACTGCAACTCAAGGAGACCGATAAGAGAAGGAAGGAGGAGTGAGAAAGACTTCCCGGTATGTCTTGGCATCCCTCATTCTTCATCCAGATCTTCTCCGACATGACGTAGGAGACTGCATCATCTTCACCGAGCTGTGACAACCTTCTACATCATGATCATGGCGGATTCCTTTCTCTTTCTTATTCTTCTTGTTTCTCGCATCATGAGCGAGTAGTTCCTTTTCACTAGGGTGCAGGGACTAGCCCCGCTGCCCATGCAACCATGTCTTTTCATTTAACATTCTAAGGCAATGTATATAACTTTTCATTTCATTGCTAATTCATATGCTTGTAGTTGATTACATGCTTGCTTTCATCTTGTTCTTCTCTTTGTAGTATAGAATGTCGATTAATGAGGTAGACTCCTTGATGAGAAATCTGATAGGGTTCCTTGAGGTCGTAAGTGTATGATCTGTGAGGGAACGAGCCATCTAGCCTATAGTTTTTGTGGTGTAAACATCCCTAAGGGAGGACCACAAACTTAGTTGGATGTTGTATCTTCTTGTTAATCGTCGATGTTTGCTTGCAGACTAATCGCCTACATGTATGTTGATTAGCACGGTTGACTCCCAAACTAAAAATAGAATGGGGTTCCTTGAGGTCGTAAGTGTATGATCCGTGAGGGGATGAGCCATCTCGCCTACGGTGACGCTTCTTTGGTCTAACAATCCCTCAAGGAGGGCCACAACCTTATTTGGATGTTGTATCTTCAAAACCGTAAGTGCATGATCCAGATGGCGATGGGAAATCTGATGCCTAAGGGGATGCTTATGCGGGCCTAAACATCCCTCTGGGAGGGTTCGTAGTAGTTCCATTTGGATAGTTAGATGCTTACATGGATGTTATGTGTTTGGATGTGTTTGCATGTGCAGTGGTGGTGAACCCGATACCATCCCAGCAATTCCATATCATTAATCTAGAACAAACTTTAATTCTGCTCTTTTATTTTCTTACATTTAGTTTCATTAACCTCAACCGAATCAATCATTTTAAATATTAGTCTTACTTGAGCTAGATTTGAATAACAAAGATTCTTAAGAACGTTGTCTCTTGGGATTCCATCCTTAACTATATTGCGATAAGACCCGTCTGCTTGCGGGTGGTATTATTGCACAAGGTTTTGGTAAAAGCTCATGGATTTTAATCCCGAGTGAATTTGTTAGTGCGATATTTTCCACGTCACTACATGGCTGTCTTACTTCTTTTATTATGCCTTGGGGAATTTGAATCGTACCATCCAAAGTCGAACTAACCCCTGCAAAGGGCTATTCGGTTCTGTACAATATCTAGGAGTTTCGGTATCCTAAGATATATTCCCCTCAGTCAGTATGAGTAAAAAGGCAGTGACATATTAGTCAAAGCTGCCACCACAGTGACATATGGTCAAGCTACTAGCCACTAGTCTTCCCTTGGTACAGGTCACGACACTAGAAACTAGGGTATACAAAACCCTCTAATATGAGATACAACCACAGTTGTCCTCAATCACATCAGATGTATGATGCATGACCATAGCCATCCTCCACAACCTGCATTGTGGATGACAAGGATAAATCCTCAACTTGCCACCCCCACCTATTCAATAGTATGTGCTCTGAGTTTCCCTTAGGAATAATCATTTCACCATCCAGCAAGTTCTAACACTGAAGATGGCTCTACGGCACAGGGCACTACATGATTAGAGTTGCACTTGATTAGTTATGCCAATTGGGTGAATGAAGGTTGCATCAAACAAGTGGACATACAAACCCTAATTCACTTCTAGAAAGCATATAAATATTACAACTTTTAAAAGATATAAAATGTTTGGAACATGATTTCTCATCTCATCATCACATGGTACTATTCACTTTCCATTCATGAAACCACACTAGTCATCATACTATTACAAGATATAAATCCTTTTCACAATATCATAGGGTATCAACCCTTATCAACATGAGGATTACACCTCATTCATGGATCAACCATGCCCAATGGTCATTAAGACCATCATACTATCACATGATATAAATCCTTTTCACAATATTACAGGGTATCAACCCTTATCAACACAAGAGGATTACACCTCATTCAGGGCTCAATCATGTCTAAAGGTCATTAAGACCATAATACTATTCCCTACAAGATCATCATTATCTTTGCATGCCTTATAAGAAGGCCCAACAACATCACTTACATATAATACACCGGATCAACACAATATTGCATTAATGAGCTAGGAGATATTCATAAACAATCATAGCAGGGTTATATTAACATTAAGAGCATCCCTTTATTACATCAACATGCAAGGAATCTAGATATGATTAACCCTCATCATATTCATAATGCACATGTTTAGCATAAGAAAGCATCAACCATGTGGCTATGATAACCACCAATTAACATATTACAATTATGATCATATTAAGGAGGTTATTCTACCACCATTCCATCATATAAGAATGTTAAACATGAATACTCGTCTTTACCTATTTGCATTAGAGTTAGGTTCAACAAGATAAATTATATTAATGCTACTAATAAACACTTATACCCAAACCCTAACTCACGGCATCCCCATTGGATCATGGATGCATAAGGTGAAGCAATACCATCACATTTCATACTATTCTCAAGTATGAACCCACATAAATCAAGGTGTAACCATCATGTTATAGCATACTAGGGTTTCAACAACACTAACAGAGTACTCCATGATTTTATTAGTCATTCAAGGACTATTCATACCCAGTTACCATCATTTAGTTATATTAAAGCTAGGTATAACAAGCTATACCTCATTAGGGTTACCCATTAATTCATCATGGTGATTATAAATCATAATCATACAAGGGAAAGGGTAAGATTACAAGTTTAAGGCATTGAACCATCAAATTCTCATCATTTCAATCATAACATTACACTACATGCATCACTCAAAATAATGGAAATAGTGTGGCATCAACTTCTAACCATGAAATGTTGAAAAGGTAAAGCCATTGGTCATTTACATACGTAAACACCTTAAATGACTCATCTATGATGTTATTGAGTTGTGATCTATAAAAGTCACCATTTAAACCTAGACATCCTTTGATTAACAACAATAAGAGTTCTGTTGAGAGTTGGGTAAAACCCACAATTGACTGTTCATTTAAAACAGGTCATCCATTGTCAACAAGTAAGCTCCTTAAGTTGATCATATAAATGAAACCATATAAATCACATTATTAGGACCAACATATTACATTAGTCATCATTCCACTTTATTGGAGGAATAAACATTATATCTTGACCTTTGGGTCAAGTTCATATGTTAAAACCATTAATTACAGTATAGGTTTGACCATTGCATCAAGTGACCCAAGAAACCATTGGTCTAAGGCTTAATTGATGCTACAACTATATGATTAACTCACCATAGGTTGTGGAGACATGATCCACCATAACTAGTGATCATTAAGACACCATAGGTTGTTAGATCAGCACTATATTCATTAATCAGCATCAAATATTAAGCTAATGGCATCATTGATTGATAACATCAGTAGGGTACTTAATGGGTGATCATTAAACTTATAATTGATCCAAAACCTGACCTAAGGGGGTGACCATAGGTTGTCACCATAATCTGACACCTTTGATCCCGACCATCAGTTGTCATGAAGACAACACCATAGGGTTGTTGCAATGGTACCATCATCGGGTCATGGGTTTATAGAAGAAATCAGCTTAAAACCCTAAAATTGACCATTGGTTGATAGGTGCTTAGCACCATAGGTTGTCAAACCAACCTGATCCAAGTCATATTATACCTTAGGAATAATGTACACGTGATCATAGGTTCATCTAGAACTGAAATTAGAATACGGAATATTATAAAAATTGAAATCCAAGTCAAGCATAGGTTTTTAGTGCATGGATCATCATTTAAAAGCAAGAACTTAAGCTAACAAGCTTATGGTAAGCAATAAACGTGGAGCAAGTTATAAAACTTGCCACTAATTAGAAGATAAACTCCCAATCAGAAGAAAATATGAGCAGGTAGGGTAGGAAATCCAAGCATAAGATGTGAACTCGTCCATCTAGCGCCTTTCTTCATCAAATGAGCAAACCTTAAGCATAAGGAGCAAGAAAGGTAGGGTTTTAGAGCTTTAGAGAAATTTCTACCATGGAACAGCAAGGTTCCGACCTGGAGAAAGTAGGAGTAAGGGTAAAAAATAAATAAATGGAGGAAAGAAGGGGATTCTTACTCTTTTAGGTTAAGATCACTAGAAGGAAGCTTTTCAAACCCTAAAAGGAAGTCAATTGCAACCCTAGATTCGTTTTACAAGAAGATCCCCTCTTTCTTCTTCCTTGGATAGGAAATTAGAAGTAGCGCAAAGGGAGAACAAGGTTTGTAGAAGGAGGGAAGTGGTGGAGAGCAAATGGCTCGTTTGGGTGCTTAGGGATAAGTATATGAAACTTTAAGATAAAGAAAAAGAAAAAGTTGAAGTTCTAGTATCTTTCCAAGTGTCCATGGCCTTAAACTAATAAGAATATACAAGCACACATACAAGAAGCTCACCCACTATCCATGCATATATACCTACTTAGCTTTCCTTTTTCAAATTCCCAATCCAATCAAATAATTCATTAGTTGATAGCTACTAAAGGTAGCACATCCATGAAGGGGTAAACCCTAAAATACCCTTAAGGAAAACACCTTCAAACCAAGGTTTAGATAGGCTCCTCATGGCTCAAAAAGCTCAAGAATGATGATACAATATCCAAGGAAGACATTGCAAGTGATAAATTGAAAAGAAAACCTCTCAATTGGGTAAATTACGGAAAAGTACAAAATGTGCATAAAATTGCATAACTTGCTCAAACAATGTCCAAATTGGACCAAATTTGAAAATTAAGCATGTATTATGATTTCAAAGAATATCACAAGTTTATATTATGGTTATAAGAATTCAACTATGATAATTAAGCTTATTCAACTCATTAAGCAAGTTTAGGGGCCTTACAACTATAAACCCCTAATAGGGATTTTGCCTCTGAAATCCAAGGTACACATAGATGGACACTTATCATGCACCTCATCCTCAATCTTCCACATTGTTATGTTCATCACATAATTATGTCACATCTTTCTCATAGAAGACATATTCTTCTCTTTTAATTCATTCATATCTTATCTTGGGTCAGCACAAAAAACCCCACATAAGAAGACATTTGCAAATATGGAACATAGAAACTTGTTGTGTCACATGTAAAAATCTAATAGTAACTTTCAACTTTAAATTCTATCTATCATCCTAAAATTATATCTATTGTATCAACACATTACTCAAAATTCATACCCCCTCGCTCTTATCAAACATAGAACATTATGTATCTCTTATCATATGTAACTTCACAAGGTTTCATCTCTATGCTCCTTTAATTGTTGTTTTAATTAACAACTCAATCAACCATGTAGACATTACCTAATTTTCAAGAACGATGAGGAATATATTTTTAGAGGATTCTCAAATCATCTCAATGGTAGACTGACCATCTATTTGGTTGAAGAATCATACACTTCTATGTAACTATTAACAAATATAACTTCTTGATTGACCTTGTTAGGGGTGGAGCAACAACATTTTCTTCATCTTATCAGGATTCACATAACATTCTTAATAGAGGTATCATAACTCCAAGAGGGTACTCTAGTCAACCCCCAACTCACTCTTGCTAGAATTGTCACACATAAGTATAGTTGCTTCAACATTCTTAAGATTTAGCAAAGATGTAAACCATGTTAATGACCATCTCTGAAATACATTGAGATTTCATCATTCAAAGCTTGATACAACTTGTAAGACATGACCTGAACACTCTGGTTCTCCTATTCATGAATTATATTGGTACATTGGTTAGTCTATAGGACATAATATTAAACTCATCATAGTCATGTAACTTGTGTCATCCACTCTAACTCTTATTCATTCACTAGTACAGAAATGGCTTATAACGTCACATTTAAAGGCGTCAGTTGTATCCAAGAAATCGACGCCTAAACCCTACAACGTCGGTTAAATACACAAACTGACATCTATCTGTGAAGAGCGGCCAGACATGGGTATCACTTTTTATTTAGCATCGGTTTCTCAATAAGCAAACGACGCCTAAAATTGACCGCCAAATTCGAATTTTCCAGTGAAAAAAAATTACCTCCAAAATTTAACATACGACGTCGGTTGTTAACAAATCAACCGAAGACTAAAGGTTTTTTGCGAGACAGAAATTTGGCCCACTTTTATCGTCGGTTATCTTGCAATAACCAATGTCGATGTATTTTCACGCGCTGTCCTTGTGAAAATTTTCACCCCCCCTTTGGCGTCGATTTTTCTACGATAACCGCCGACTATGGTCATAATTCGAGAACATTTTTTTGTTAGTATATGTAGATAGACGTTGGTTTTTCTAGTTGGAACCGACGACTATCATTGAACATAGGTGTCAGTTTTGTGTGGTACCTGACGCCTAAATTTTTAAGTGTCAGTTGTTTTGAATAACTAATTCCTATTGTTAAATTAATAGTACCCACGCGAGCCAGTCTCTTCTCCTTTCTCTGTTTCATTCCTGATTTCAACTGTTCCCCATCCTTTGGCAATTCTAGCTACCGCTGCTCTGTCGTCGCTGCTCCGTTGCCGCTGCTCGCTGCTGCTCCGCCGCCACTACTCGTCGCTGCTCCATCGCTCACCTACTGCCACCCGCCGCTTCTATCCTTTTCTCCTCTTCCACTGACCTAAGAAAGTAAGCTATACCCCTCCTTTTCTAAGCTTAACCCCTCCTTATCCGCTTGTATACCCCTCCTCTGTCGCCGACCTGAGTGGTACGGGCGCTCGCCCTCGCCCAGGCGGCCCAAGCATTCACTTAGGGTCCCAAACCCAGATGCCCAGCCTAGTTAGGCCTCTAAGCAGCCTGGGCAGACTGGGCGGACACTTGAGCGGCGCCAAGGCACGCCTAGGTTACTTCTGGGCTTTTTTTTAATTATGTTATTTACTAATTTTTGTTTATTTATGTACTGATTTTATTATTATTCATCTACTCATTTAAATTTATTTATCAACTAATTTAACTTTATTTATCAATTGATATGTATTTATTCATCTACTATTTGTATTTGTTTATGTATTGATTCAGGAATTAATTGATCATCTACTGATTTATATTAGTTTATCAACATATTTGTATTTATTCATCTACTTATTTGTATTTTTTTGTCTACTGTTTTTTGTTTAGTTATCTACTCATTTGAATTTATTTGTGTACTACTTTTGAAATTATATAATCATTTAGTGATGTAACTTTATCACAGGCTCATTATGAACCATTAGATCTAGATCTGAGGGTATCTCTACTGTCCTAACTATGAAATTGGTAACTTGTTTCCTTGTTGAGTATATTGAGAATCCTAATCACCCTTCTTTCTTAATGATGAACTCTAATGCACTCATGTGACATGCTTGGAATGTAAATGATGAACTTTGCCCTAGATTGCCAATCATGCTTCTAAAGACATCAATAATCACCCTAACTTGAAGAACTGGGATATGAATGATGAAACTAGGATTGTAGGTATAAGAATGACAACATACATGTATTAATTGGCTTAGAAACCCATCCAAGATTTACTCATTAGGAGTAAATCATGGGGAGTACTCGGTTTGGGACTGTTATTGAACACCTAATCTCACTTAGGATGTAAGTGTATAATGTGTAATTGGTTTTCAAGAAAATTTTGGTAGCATTTCCCCATTTGTTCTCTAAGTACATATGTACTTGGAGAATAGCGGGAAAATGCTACCGAAATTTTATTGACAACCCAATACACATTATACACTTACTTGTAAGATTAGGTGTTCAATAATGGGATAGGTGGTACACATTTATTATATATAAGACCTTAAACCCTAAAGTTTTAACCATAAACCCTAATCTTTTAACCCTCGTCCCTAATCTTGTTCTAATATATACTTGTTTTCTCTTTGATCATAGAATGGATAGATCATGGATGTCCATTCCAAATTGTTGCACCCCAGAGTTTATTTCTGGTCTTGATCAGTTTATTAGATTTGCCGAGGAGCATAGGAAACAACCTGGAGATAGGTTCTACTGTCCATGTAGGCATTGCGGTAACAACTTGAAAGTCAGCACTGGTGATGAAATTAAAAGTCATGTCATGTGCAACGGGATTGTACAAGGCTATACAGAATGGCACTGGCATGGAGAGATTTCAAACCTAAAATCAGTGGATGTCAATAGCAGTGCTTGTGTAGAAGAAGAAATTGTCTTTGATGACATAGATGTGAACGAACCGATTCCAGTAGACATCGTTGATGCGATGCTAGATAGTTGTGGGGTAGAGCACACTGATCCACCTCCCATGTTTAGAAACATTGTGCATGATGCTAAGATACCATTATACATAGGTTGTAAGTTTACGAAGCTTATCGCTGTGTTGAGATTGTATAAGCTGAAGCTAATAATAGATGGAGCAACAAAAGCTTCATGTCATTGTTGTCTTTGTTGAAAGAAATTCTTCCTGAAGGAAACGAGCTACCAATCTCAACATACAGGTTAAAGAAATTGTTGTGCCCAATGGGAATGGAGGCCAAGAAGATAAACACATGCCCGAATGATTGTGTATTATTTCAAAAGGACAATGTGGATTTGAAAGATTGTCCCAAAGATTGTCTTTACAATGTGAATGTGAACTTTCAGATGGCTGAGCATTCTCCTGATGACCGCGCTGATGATTATCGTGAGGGTGAGGACGTCAATGTGTTGCCTCACAATGTAATTTTTAAAAATATATCCATGAGGTTTTTATCTATATGTTCATTTATAGTTATATCCTATAAGTGTGTTTTTTTGTCAAATTTTTGGTTGGTGATGTACCCCCTAAAAAAATTGGGGCACTTGATGAGCAGCAAAAAAAATAAAGAAAGTGAGAGGCATTACAATGATGAACTAGTAACTACAGTAAAGGGGAAATGGACCCAAATTGGCTGTGGATTTTGATCATGCTGGAAATCCAGTTGGAGTGAACCGTAACTCATTTATTTCATATCTTGGGGTTCTTACTCGCAGCCATTGTAGTCCTAACGTAGAATCCTAGCATAAAGTTCCTAAGGGGAAGAAAGACTTGGTATGGAAGGAACTATGCATGAATTATTATTATTTGCAATTCTATTTTTGTAGATTACTAATTTTTAGGATACTTGTTAATAGAAATTCTATTTTGCAGAGTATATTTGATCTGGATGAAAAGTTACATCATAAATGCGTGATGCAATGGTGTGGGAGGATCCTAAGGAACTAGAGGACATATCTCACCTGATATTACATACACGATGCTGAGAAGAGGTTCTTGATTGATTTCCAATTCTAGACATTGATCACTTTTTGACTAACTCTACACTAATAATTTTTGTTTGTATTCTCTTTAAAAAATAAATTTAGGTAGAAGGTAGCCACTGAGCAATGGAACTAACTAGACCCCAAAGACTGGGAGGAGTTTGTTACCCAAAGAAAAATGGATGAATTCAAGGTATTAAGTGCCACTCCCAATTTAATTAATATACATTCTTATGTATTCACCTATTCAAGATTAACCTTTAGTGTTACTAACCAAATCAGTGTGCTTACTAACAAGGCTATCAACAATGCTCAAAGAGCAAGGTGTGCACTGAATGTGCATGACCACACAATGGGTCCAAGAGGCTATGTAGGCGTTCACCAAAGACTACAGGCTGAGTCTACTGCTCAGTCTGCTGCTACTCAAGAGACCGCAGAGTCCTCTACTATTGGTCCCACACCTCTGCCTTGCCATGCTATGTGGATAGCTGGGAGGAAAAACAAGAAGGGAGATATAACGAAGCCCACAACTTCTGAGGTAGCTGTAAAAATGGTAAAATTAAACTCTTGGAGAAATCGATCGATATTGATTATTGTTATGTTTACTTACCAATTTCTATTGATGGCGATTAGCGGGAGTTGCACGACCAGAGGAAGGAAGGCAAGTTCATCCCTGAGGGCACAAGGGATGAATTGACAGTTTCTCTAAGTAACCCAGAGAATCATGGACGTGTTAGGGGTGTAGGCATTGGTGTGGGCATTAAAGCATTCTTTGGGCCATCACAGCGCAAACTAGACCCAAAAGTGGGACTTTCACAAGCTGAGTTAACTTATTCTTTTTTTAGAATGTTATTGCAAAATAGAATTCAATAATCATAAGCTAGCATTTCTTTTGTCCATGTATAGGTAGATCCATTAATTGATAGGAGAGTCGAGGAAGCACTTGAGAGGAGAGTCAAGGAAACACTTGATAAAAGACTCAATGAAGCAATTAGCAAGTGGTAGGCATCTCAGACTGCCACTCACACAGTACCCAAGGCGGGCCGCTCTTCTCCTACTGTAGAGGTTGGGAGTAATCCTGTAGACCCACCACCTAGCACGTCTGCTGTAAGTATTTTTATGACATATATAGCAGCTAGTGTTTTCAAGATGATATGTTTATGTATATATGTATATAACATTCTTTATGTAAATTTGTAGGGGTTGAAGCCATGCCGTCTAAAAAGTCAAGAATATATCGTTGTAGAGGAATAGGCTTACCCAACCCTTCTAGGAGAGATGTTTCATGGGACTCCAGTACCAACTGGTGTGGTTCGTGTGAGCCTGATACATATACTCCTCGATTGGAGGGATCTTCTATTTCCATATGCCCTCCCAGATTCTAAAATGCTTGGTGAGATAGAAGGTAGAGTGATAATGTGGCCCAAAGTGGATGTCATCTATACTAATATTGTATGGTAAATTTACATTACGTTAATTTGTTAGTGTGTATATATGAGTCAATTGTTCTGAAATTATATATACATGTCAAAAGGAAGACACCCGCTACATCTCGACCTCCACCTCTATCTCCTAAAGTACCAAGTTGACTTCCAAGTGACCTGCACGCCTCGTTAGGTCCTAATTGTAGGGGTATGGCAGTATGGATAGGCGAACATGATTCAAATTGCCCTATAAATGTTACTATTCCGGAGGATGTTGCAGGTCAATCATGCTATAACAATCTATTTATACAAGTTTTGCATACGTATTAATGCATACGTAATACAAGTTTTGCATACGCATTAATGCATACGTATTAATGCAGGTCAATCATACGATAACAAGCTATTTATACAAGATATTTTGGAGTTGTTTCGTTATGATTGGCTGAACACATCTATGATAAAGTTGTGGATATGGTGAGATCTTGTTTATACATCCGTATACCTTGTTTTATATACGGTGACCTGGTTTCTTATATATTAATGCATACGTAATACATGTTTTGCAGCCACTTACACACGATATGTACAGATTTTGCATTTTCCCATGTGGGATTTTTGGTTCCATCTTTGATTAGTCATATAGAAATAGACCATTCTTCAGTTACTTCATATTGTTGTCCTGCTTTTGAATATTTTGGTAAAAATAAGAAGACGATGGTATTAGCTCCATTCAATGTCGAGTAAGTTTACTTTGCTTATAATTTGGACTTAAGAAAATTACATTTTATTGTGGATTTTGAGTTATTAATTTTTAACTTTCTTACCTGTAGTGGTAGGCATTGGGAGTTATTAGTTATTGTCCCCAAGACATTCACTATCTATTATCTAGATCCTGTGGGGAAGGAATTGAATACATTATATAGACACATAATGAAAAGGCCATTATTCCCGTGAGAAATATTTCATATTTTTATATCTGTTAATATTTGTTATTACATTACTATTTAATTATGCAATTTAATGTGTTACATTAACATGCAGGGCTTTACAAGAGTTCAAAAAAGCTGGAGGAAAGGTCCCCAGGAAAAAGAATCAGCCACTAATTTGGGAGAATGTGAAAGTAATTTCCCGACTCCAATGTATATATTATTTATGTGAACTGTACTTATTTGTATTTTTGAATATTTGTATAGTTCAATTTATAGTGTGCTACACAAGACAACGGCTGGGCATGTGCCTACTATTTGATGTGATTTATGGACCTAATCATCAAAATGCCACAATGGAAATCGATACTATACATAAGGTATTATATATAGTCTCATTAGATAATATGAAATATATCAATCTTATTATATATTATTAATTATATATATACGTCATTCTCTTTGTAGGTGTTTAAAATTGACTTCAATACAGGTGGAAAGTTATTAGATGTACATACTCCCTATACGAGGGAGGAATTAGATGTTGTAAGAGAAGAATGAGCAAAGGCCCTACAAGTAGTGGGAATTTTTAAATATAATTGGGATTTTGATGACAATGATGACGATGATGAATAAAAAATGATATTTCTAAACTTTGTTCTCATAATTATTTTTGTGTGAATGTGAATGACTTTTTCTGAATTGTCATGTGTGAATGTGAATGACTTTTTCTGATCAATACATGAATGTTTCTACATGTGTCTGAATGTGAAAAGAGATGAAATGAATAGAACTGAATGTGAATGTAAATGACTTTGTAGGTTTCTACATGTATCTGATCAATACATGTGTCTGAATGTGAATGACTTTGTAGGTTTGTGGCATGTTGTTGGCTGATATCAATGGATGATGTAAACCTACAGTTCAGTTCTGCATCCTGCTGACCAGCCATACAACATGCCTGCAAACTAATAAGAAAAAAAATCAGAACACAGACATCGGTTATTTGTATAAAACTGATACCAAAGACATATGACGTCGGTTGTTAGTAAAAAACTGACGTCTTTGTGCCCTCGCGGGCTTGGTGGGGGGAAGGGTAATGGCACTGGTTTTTTTTAATAACCGATGTCTTTAACCATGATATAGTGTCGGTTTTCTTTACTAACCGACGCTTATGGTTCCCTTGTTGGTGTGTTTTCGGTGGTGGGAAGGGTTATGGTGTCGATTTTTGTTTAATAACTGACGTCTTTGATAATGATATAGTGTCGGTTTTCGTTAAGAACTGACGCTTATAGTTCCCTTACTGGCACGTTTTCGGTGGCGGGAAGGGTTATGGCATCGATTTTTGTTTAATAATCAACGTCTTTAACCATGATATAGTGTCGGTTTTCTTTAACAACAGACGCCTATAGTTCCCTTACTGGTACGTTTGCGGTGGCAGGAAGGGTTATGGCGTCAGTTAGAAACTGACGCTGAAGGTGTCGACTTTCAGTGGCGCCCACTTTGGTGTTGCTTGGATACCAATGCTAAAGGCTCTAAATAACCGACACCAAAGGCCTATTCTGTAGTAGTGGTTGATATTCTGATCCTTGGTTTATCTTAAAGGAACACGGTAACACATGTTTGCTGATCAACAAACCATCTATCCTTGATAGTGGTCTTACCCAACTATCACTAGACCATACACATCATTATAGAATCACTTTTGTTTTTTCTTCCAAACAAAATTTATAGGGTCATCATCAACTCTCTCTCTCTAAGGGAGAGGAATACTTGGAATGTTCATTTAATAAAAATCTCCAACCTTCACATACTTCCCATATTGTTGATACATCTTGGATACTAGGATTCATTACCTTAGTATCCACCTCATGTGCTATAAGGAACTCACGTCCTTATCTCATCTACTTTTACCAACATAATCAAATCTTACGACATATAAGAGGAGTCTTCCTAATTATTAGAAGGCTCAAAAGTATACTCATCACAAACTTTATGATCTTGGAACCATAATCCAAGAAACCTTATGCTATAATAAGCTATCCATCCTCGTGTTTGTAGTGAATCCACACATACCAAGTGGCAATTATCCATTTAAAAGTAGTGCCCTAAAAAGGAAAGACACAAAGGGAAACACACTTCCCACATCATAGCAACATTTTTCAAGGGTCACTAGCAAAAAGCTAACCAATTCTATTTTCATTATGCTGGTTACAACTTCTTATGTATCATTTTACCTTTTTCATTTCGGGTTCCTTGCCATTAGCATAGGAATCATCATGATTAACATATCTCATTACTCCTTCCTTGATGACTATTTATCACAGTTGGGTATGTTCTCTTATTTTATTATGTTTGTCAACCACTTATCAATAGGTAAATCATCATATTCCACATTTTCTTCATTAAACCGGGATCATCTCCCTTAATTTCTTTCACATGCCATGCTGATTTTTCATTAACACTTTCTTACACACATAGGTTGGTCTGGTATTCACTCAGGTTCCACCTTACTTCTTTGTCATTGTTCCCATTCATCTTCTCATTTTGTACTTATTATAGGAGTTCTCTCTATCTTATGTGGATTTCATATCTTGATTCACTTTATAAGAATAGACTTATTTGTATTTTACTTTATTATCTTATTGAATCACATCTTTAAGAACTCTTTTTCTTATTTGTATTCAGAATTATATTTCATGGTGTTGTATCTTTCTCTTATAGTTACCAAACATTCAAGTTTTGATAGTTAATGATGTAATGCTCATCTTCTCTTGAGGTAATATTGAGTTATATGCACCATGATTTCTGATTCATTATGCTCTTTAGACTGTTTCAAAATGACTACTTAATCATAGTAATAAAAAAGATAACAATCTAAGAGTTCCATACTTGCCTTTTCTTCAATAATTGAATACCTAGCCAAAGCACCCAAGTACTGAGATTGGGCAGTATGCACCATGTTTTTGTGTCACATTGCTAACTTAGACATTATCCTAGTCCTAAGTCCTAGTGTCCATGTAGACTCAGTGAACCTAAAGCTCTGATACCAACTTGTGAGAACATGTTATACTAAACGAGATTATTCAAAACATAAAACACAATCGATCACTAATTAATCACATACCCAAAAATATGGGTAAATTAAAACCGATTTCAACATCAACAACCGCTCAAAAATATTTGCATAAGATCCCAACATCTTTCTTGTATCCATGCTATTCCAAGAATTTCATACAAATTGGTCTATCGCCTTAGCCACAACATATATATACAGGAGAACAATATTTGTATATATCACACAAATAAACATTAACATGCTAAAAAAATATGATTCATTTGAAACACCATATAAAAAAATTTCCAGCCCAGACCTGAGAGTATATGGATGACTCTAGGACACACTAGACATCTAATCAACTTTCTCAAAGATTCATTACTATAGCTCCTCTTTGCTGCCATATGTTTATTTTCGTCACTTAAAATTACCTAAAAAGATGTGGTGAACCACAAGGGTGAGGCCCATGTCCTAGTAAGATATATAACCTCTAAAAATGCTTACTGATTACAACATTTTAAATAGTAGATAACTAAGCAGTTGGAGTATTTAATAATCAATTGAACAGTTCAAGTATGCTAAACAAATTAAGAAATTAATCTTAGCAACAAGTATGATCATCAATGCATATTTAAATAACAAATAAATCCATTTCTTTGGATAGATATATACTCAAATATCATTAAATTGCATCTAATAACAATCATTATCATTAATCTGACTATCATCATATTCCTTGCTAACAACACAAGCTATCTAGTAGGATAAGCATCCCTGACATCATGAATATGTCTAGTAACATAACATGGCTATCAATATTGGCATCTCAAATAAAGGGAACATATCTATGTCATAAGTAGAACTAACATCATAACACAATGAACTACATAGGCATCATTAGTGGTTTAAGAATTTCTAATTACATAGGTATGTTTAGCAATATTAAATATAGCTAGCAGCAACATCTTAACCATCAATGTCAGTATATTTGACAACATAAGCATGTTTACAACATGTGCATAACTACATCATAAGCATATCTATTATCTCTTATTGTACTATACATGATCTCAGTGAAAATAAAGCAAAGGGGTTATCATCCAATATGAAGCGTTGTGGATAACCCTAAATAGATATGCTACACGGCTATCTTACATCTTTTATTATTCCCTAGGGAATTTGAATCGTACCATCCAAAGTCCAACCGACCCCTGCAAAGGGATATTCAGTTCTGTACAAGATCTAGGAGTGTCGGTATCCTAAGATCTCTTCCCCTCAGTCAGTACGAGTAAAATGGTAGTGACATATTAGTCAAAGCTGCCACCACAACGACATATAGTCAAGCTGGTAACCACTAACCCACCCTTGGTACATGTCACGACACTAGAAACCAGGGTATAAAAACCCTCTAATCCAAGGTACAACTACAGTTGTCCTCAATCACATCAGATGTATGAGGCATGACCATAGCCATCCTCCACAACCAGCATTGTGGATGACAAGGATATATCCTCAACTTGCTACCCCCACATACTCAATAATATGCACTCCGAGTTTCCCTTTGGAATACTCGTTTCACCATCCAGCAAGTTATGACACTGAAGATGGCTCTATGGTACAGGGCACTACATGATTAGAGTTGCACTTGATTATTTATGCCAATTGGGTGAATGAAGGCTGCATCAAACAAGTGGACATACAAACCCTAATTCACTTCTAGTAAGCATATAAATATTACAACTTTTAAAAGATATAAAATGTGTGGAACATAATTTCTCATCTCATCATCACATGGTACTATTCACTTGCCATTCATGAGACCACACTAGTCATCATACTATTACAAGATATAAATCCTTTTCATAATATCACAGGGTATCAACCCTTATCAACACAAGAGGATTACACCTCATTCAGGGCCCAACCATGCCCAAAGGTCATTAAGACCATCATACTATCACAGGGTATAAATCCTTTTCACAATATCATAAGGTATCAACACAAGAGGATTACACCTCATTCAGGGCTCAACCATGCCCAAAGGTCATTAATACCATCATATTATTCCCTACAAGATCATCATTATCTTTGCATGCCTCATAACAAGGCTAAACAACATCACTTGCATATAATACACTAGATCAACATAATATTGCATTAATGAGCTAGGATATATTCATAAACAATCATAGTAGGGTTATATTAACATTAAAAACATTCCTTTATTACATCAACATGCAAGGAATCTAGATATGATTAACCCTCATCATATTCATACAACACATGTTTAGCATAAGAAAGTATCAACCATGTGTCTATGATAACCACCAATTAACATATTAAGGTTATGATCATATTAAGGAGGTTATTCCACCATCATTCCATCATATAAGAATGTTAATCAAGAATACTCATTTTTACCTATTTGCATTAGAGTTAGGTTCAACAAGATAAATTATATTAATGTTACTAATCATCACTTATACCCAAACCCTAACTCATGGCATCCCCATTAGATCATGGATGCATAAGGTGAAGCATTACCATCACATTCCATACTATTCTCAAGTATGAACCCACACATAAATCAAGGTGTAACCATCGAGTTATAGCATACTAGGGTTTCAACAACAGTAACTGAGTACTCCATGATTGTATTAGTCATTCAAGGACTATTCATACCCAATTACCATCATTTAGTTATATTAAAGCTAGGTATAACAAGCTATACCTCATTAGGGTTTACCCATTAATTCATCATGGTGATTATAAATCATAATCATACGAGGGCAAGGGTAAGATTACAAGTTTAAGGCATTGAACCATCAAATTCTCATCATTTGAATCATAACATTACACTACAAGCTTCACTTAAAAAAATGGAAATATTGAGGCATCAACTTCTAACCATGAAATGTTGAAAATGTATAGCCATTGGTCATTTACATAAGTAAACATCTTGAATGAATCATCTATGATGTTATTGAGTTTTGATCTATTAAAGTCACCATTTAACCCCGGACATCCTTTGATGAAAAATAATAAGGGTTCTGTTGAGAGTTGGGAAAAACCCACAATCGACTGTTCATTTAAAACAAACCATCCATTGTCAACAAATAAGGTCCTTAAGTTTATCATATAAAGGAAACCATCTAAATCACACTATTATGACCAAAATATTACATTAGCCATCATTCCACTTTATTGGAGGAATAAACATTAGATCTTGACCATTGGGTCAAGTTCATATGTTAAAGCATTAATTACATTATAGGTCCGACCATTACATCAAGTGACCCAAGAAACCATTGGTTTAAGGCTTAATTGATGCTACAACTATATGATTAACTCACCATAGGTTGTGGAGACCTAATCCACCATCACTAGTGACCATTAAGTCACCATAGGTTGTTAGATCAACACTATATTCATTAATCAACATCAAATATTAAGCTAATGTCATAATTGATTGATAACATCAGTAGGGTACTTAATGATTGATCATTAAACTTCTAATTGATCCAAAACCTGACCTAAGGGGGTGACCATAGGTTGTCACCATTATATGACACCTTTGACCCCGACCATCAGTTGTCATGAAGACAACACCATAGAGTTGTTGCAATGGTACCATCATTGGGTCACGGGTTTATAGAAGAAATCAGCTTAAAATCCTAAAATTGACCATTGGTTGATAGGTACTTAGCACCATAGGTGACCGGCCTAAATCACATATCCAAAAGGAGTAGATTCAGAGTAGTCAGACTTTTAAAGAGATAACCTGACTCTCAGACCCCCGCAATGATAAATGGGGTCTGATGTAGCGATCGGGGTCGAACACAGGGACAAGGTTGGCAGTGCCAAGCTCACATAATCTAACACTCTTATACTCCAGAAAATGTGGGTATATTAAAAGGTGCTCCCTAAGGAATGATGGCACACAAACCAAAGCTAATACAAGCAAAACAAAGGTAACAAAAATAAATGAAAACAAAAACAAAGTGAAGCAAGAATATGGAAGGAAACTCGGATCGGGTTTCACCTACCAAGGCTTCTCTCCAACATGCAACATCATCTCTCTCTCTTGTATACTCTCACCAAATTTACAAGCAACCATCACAAGTGTCTATTGCAGTCTCTCTCGAGATGAGGATAGATCTAAGTCTAAGGGTAGGCTCTCTCTTAAGATGCCCACACGTAAACCGTATAGCATAATGTATGGTTAAAAGCTTTAGCATTCCAACACTCTCGTGCATTCATACTACTCCATAACACATGATAAAAGCAATAATACTCTCTCGAGATATCAACTATCAAACATCACAAGATGGTAGCAAAGCATACAAGTAAAGCATTAAAACAGGCGCATGGAGATAATCTTGATAAGAGTATATATATATATATATATATATATATATATTCAACAAAGAGAGACAATATACATGTTGGGAGGGCCTTAGTGGCTACTCCCAACCCAAGTTAAGGTATTTAGCTTCTCATGCTTGTGGACAACATAACATCATTATAGAAAGATAGATACATGAAGATCCACAAAGTGAGGAGGGAAGTGCAACATAAAGAAATGATAGATCTAGATAGAAGAGATGTGATACGACATGGTACTTCTTCAGATCTGGATCTAGTACGTCGATGGCATGGACTATCTTTTTCTCTCAAAGGAGGAGTCTTCAGTCTTCTCTCTCCTCAGCTTCTGCCTTTAGAGATCCAAGAGTGGTGGATGGGATGGAACGGAATGAGTCTGGGATGTAGCGGCACTTCGTGGTCCCCGGGATCTCATCTGTGATCTGATGATTTGATAAGATGGGGGCTGGCCTATTTATAGGCACATTCCATCGCTTAAGCCTAGACCATGGTCACGGTCTAGGTTGGGGGAGGTGTGATACCATAGTCACAGACTGCTCTTTATTCCTTCTTTCATCGCGGTCGAGGTCGACTCAAGATTTTTGTGTTGGAGAGGTCAAGGTCGAGGCCTTCACACTTGGTCACGACTTGTAAGGATCGTGGGCTTAAAATGACTACGGCCTCCTTTGAGTCACAGTCAAACTTGGAATCTGCGGTCCCTGGTTTGATTGGTACCTTTGTATTGATCGCAACCTCCGTTGTGGTCGCAGTTTAGCAATGATCGCGGCTTCAGTATGACCGCGGTCTGACTTCAATGTACGATGACCTCGATCTTAAAGTGGCTCAAAGACTTCGACCGCCGTTGTTGAATGAGTGGGTCATTTTCAAGGTAACGACCGCGACTTGGGATGTAGATGTACCTGAAATCATGTAGGTGAGGTTTTAGTCAAAAGATGATAAAATTTTTGGGAAATCTAATAAAAGATATACTAAAAGAGGTATAAAATATATACAAAAAGTACATAAAATAAAGTGTCATCAACTCCCCCAAACTTAGAATCAAGCATGTCCTCAGGCTAAGTGTAGGTTCAAGAAGTCAAAGAGAGAAAGAGCAAACTTATGTGATAAAATTATAGAATATAACATTACTAAAATATCTCATTCTTGCATCCAGACTGTTATGGTATGTTTCTAACCTTTAGGTCTCATTCCTCCCTCTCAACTAGAGTTGCATAAATTCATTTTCTTGCCATTGCCTTCAATTGTAAAAGGTTCCTCCTTCTCAACTTATCACCCATTCCCCATAGGAAATAACCATACTAATATAAAATCTTTTTCGAGGGGTAGCTTTCACACCATTTCTTTATTTTCAGTTGGACCTATGCTAATGTGTTCAAGTAGGCTTAAGGCTTCAAATGTTTTCCTCTTCCCTCTGAACTCCTCACCCACTATAGTTGTAAGGATAGTGTTGCCCTTTTTTGGGCTTCTAACTTTAAGTCAGGTGGTTTTGTGAGTTTCCATTCAAGATTGGAGGTGTGTAAGCTTGGCTTCAACATTCCACTTATGAGCACGACATATATGCATTCATGAGTGCAGCAATACACCGGCCGTGTGGAAACTTTTGGCATCTTTTGGGCACAACTCTCATTATTTTTTTCTTTCTTTTTAACTTTTTACAACTCCTTTCAGGCTTGGGTGTGCGGGATTTTTAAACAATCTTCTGGGTGGCCAAGCCTCTTTTAGATATGCTTTGAAAAGGGCATCTGTTTCCCTTTCTACGGATATAATGATTTTCTGGTCAAAAGCTTCGGGTGAGGGTGGTTGGTCAGGAGTATGGCTAGGTGAAGTTCTCTAGTTTCTGAGGGTTTCATGAGTTAAGGTTGTCACACGTACAACGTCTTATTGCAACAATGAGATAGAGCAATATTTCTATTATTCTTGTTTTACTCGTATATATATATATATATATATATATATATATATATATATATATATATAGGTTGCTCATTTATTTCTATCTAGGAGGGCGAAAGTACTATAATTTGAAAATTTAGCAGGAGAGGAAGCTAGATTCTGAATTCGAAATGTTGCTTTTACAAAATTTTTGAGAAATTTAAAGAGGTGAAAAGATGGAAAATGTACCTCTCTATCCCATTTTTACCCCTCCCCCAAACTTATCCTACACCACATCTCGGGGTGTCAAAATTTGAGTAAGATCTATAAATGGGTTTTCTTTATTCGTTCTTGTTGTTGGTGGAGGCCCACTCAGACTTGAGAAGCATGCTTGTGTATACTCCTCATAGTATGTGGTATTGTTCGTACTGCATGCCCTCCACTTTGACATCAATACTGGATAGGACCACCATCCAGGCTAGACAAAAGAAGTCATGGTCATTTGATAGGGGCACCTGCTGGGGGCTCCTGTGGCAGAACTATGTCTTTTTGAAGTCTTTGCCTGTCGTATGCTTGTACCCATTGCCATAGCTTTTTATCATGTCATGTCAGTCTAGCAACGGTAAGTTAGAGGGAGAAAGCTCCAACTTATCTCTAGAACTCTCCATCCGATTCGTCGTCATCCTTGGTAGGTTTCGCCCCTCCCTGGCATGATCCTGATGCCGCTTGCTCCATCTTCTTAGCGGCGGAGATGTCCTTTCTCCGCTTTTCGGGAATCCACTTCTACCAAATCAGGTTCCCCTCTCTGGGTTTTCTTCCTTCTCTCCCGACGAGCTCCTGCTGTCTCCTACTCCACCGCATCAACGGTAGCAAAATCCATCTTTCTCTCTTTAGGAATCAGCATCTCCCTCACCTGGGCCATTAGAGAATCCATTCCCAGGTATCTTCTTTCCCCATTTTTTTCTCTTTGCATGTTGATGGTTCCAACCAATTGATCCGCTTTTGTGCTTGTTAAAATTTGAACATGCAACATCTGATTTAAGCAGCATCAGCACCTCTGTTCTTCTCGGCCTTAAGCTCCCAGGCTTCGCCGATCAAGTTCCATCACCTCCTATCCTCTCTTCGCTCTTGGCGGCGAAACCCTGTTCCATCTTTAGACCCCTTCAAAACCAGTGTGCAATAAATTTTGAGATTATCCACATCCTTTGCAAATCACCTCGTGTATCCCAAACAGCCCTAGGTGCATGCAAAAAAACATCTCATTGATTACTCCTTTTCACCCTTTCCATTCTCTCTATCGGCTACAAACCCTTCACTAGTTTTTTTCTGGCTATCAGATCAAATCAGCTTTACTTTTGGCCCAGACATCTGCAATAAAAGTCCCACCAAACGATCTGATAAGAACATGAGAACAGGAGGCGTCCTCACCCTCGCCTCATGCATAAAAACACCGTGCATGCATAAATCAGGCAAGATATCAACCTTCTACCGCGCTTTGAAGAAGCATAAACCCTCAGTGTCCAGCAACAACACAGAAACCCCAACATCTCTGAACAACATGAACTCCCACTTTCCCTTCATCGAAATCCATCTCGAAGACCCTTCTTTCTCATCAAACATCCCTCTTCCAAGAGCCTAGATCTACCACAAGCACGAAGTATTTCCTGGCACCAGTATGATCAATATCGGACACCGCTCTTTCCAGGTCCATATTACATGGTCTACCTCTGCGGAAACAACCTGGGGAAAAAAAGCCCCCTTCCTCCTCATCTCGGAAGGCTGGAGTGATATGTGCAAGGAACTGAACCTTCAACTAGAGTGGTCTTTGTTCCTACAACTGATAGAAAATCGCACCTTTAGTGCGTGGGTTTGGGATTTCATCCACGACACACTCCCAGCACTTGCCCACCTCTACAAAAAACAAGATCAAGATAGTCCATCTTCCTCCAACTCTGCGGACCAACTCTTTGTCAGAGCTGAACATCAACCCCCTATGGGAGAAAAATCCTGGCCCATCTCCATCTCTTCAGGGTTAGAGGATGAAGAAGATGATGTCACATCTCCCCCGGTTCAACAACATTATTCCATCACTGAAAGGTATAAGATTTTTCCTTCTCCATCTTTTAAAGGTAAAAATTACAAGCCAAAATTATCGTCCTTATATAAAACCCTCCTTCCCAAATCTCCCCCGCTTGAGGACATCATCCCTAAGGACATTACTCGCCTAAACCTCTCTTTTCCCGTCTTGGGCCATGCAAAATCTTCCCATCTCATAAACAATACTCTAGAAAAATCCCCCACTGCCCAAAATTGGATTACGGTCCCCCCAAAAAGACCTTTTCGAGCCCTTTTCTGCTCTCTCTGGTACAGAAACAACCACTCTACTACCAGATGTTACTCTCGACGCTCTTGATTCGGTTGTGGTCGCCTAGGGAACATAAAAAGGTTTTGTAAGGCCTGTCTTCACCCTAACAGGGAAAAATACCAGCCAAATCCCCACTCCTCCTACATGCACTCTCGCTCGACCCAAATGTCTCCTTTCCAAAGAAGTTCTACTGCCACAAAAAGGCATTCTTCTGACTCCTGGCACAACACTGCGCCCACCCATCATCATTACCTTTCACAAAACCCTTTTGCATGTCTCGCAAATCTCCCACCCGAACATGCAGAAGTTACCCCCCTTGTCGCTCGATCTCAAACACCAGGATCCCTCCTATATCAAAAACCTATCACTCGCCGAGAAACCTTGCCAAGCGTTGCCCTCAACAAAAAAACCCTCCCCCAAAGACCCCGTCTGCAAAAACCCTCTGTGAAAATCAACCTACCTCCTTACCAACCATGAAGGTTCCCGACCACCTAGAATATGCTATTGCCCTAGATCTCCCTACAAACTCTATGCTATTGCTCAAAGTCTTCTCTCTTAGAAGCATCCTAGTTTCTATTGAAAATAACTTGGACAACAATCAAATCAACATCCTAGACATCACACGAGCTTTGGCTCTTCTTCTTCCTGGCCACATCACTTGCTACATTTGTTAGAGTGAGTAGGAAATCTGTAAGAGAGCTAGTTTTACATGTATATCTTGTGAGGCTCTCACTTCCACCACCTCCCCATCTCTCATTTCAATCATGAAGATGAAGGTTCTCTCTCTTAGCTAAGAGAGGTGAAGAAGAATAAGGGAAGGCATCCCTTGGTGAAGATCAAGGCTGAAGACTTGGAGAAAGAGTGGGTATGCCCTTGGTGAAGGCAGAAGACTCCTTGCTCAAGTGGGTAAGTCCTTGGTGGAAGCTTCTCCGAGTGAAGGTGAAGTCAAAGGCGGAAGATCCAAGAAGAGTGGGTAATCCCTGCAAGGCTGAAGACTTGTGTAAGAGTAGGTAAGTCCTTGGAAGAAGGTGGAAGACTCCTTGCAAAGTGGGTAAGCCCTTGGTAAGGTTGCAGACTCTTTGTATTGGATAGGTAAGTCCTTTGTTGGTCATTATTTTATCTCTTATAATGAATATAATGAAGGTGCAACATTAAGAAATCCTAGAGGTTGACCTGTCTAGGTAGTGGACTGACTCACTTCTAGTTTAAAGTGGGGAACCACTCTAAATAGTTTATCAATTAGTGTATGTTCAATCTCTCTCTCCCTTGCTATGCATGTTTTAGTTGCACACAAATTTCCTATTTAGCAACCTTATCTTGTGATCTATCTTGAAGGTCTAATGAATTTTATTTAAGTGCATTCATCTCTATTCACCCCCACCCCTCTAGAGCATCTAATTACTCATCTAGGATCCAACAATTAGTATCAGAGCGGGCTTCTCCAAGCATACTTTAACAAGTAGGAGAATATGGGTGACTACCAAGGAGGGAGATACTTGATCAACCTTCCAATCTTTTATGGGACCAATTTCCTCTATTGGAGAAGAAGGCTTCAATTCT
The DNA here is from genome assembly GCA_963693085.1 of Alisma plantago-aquatica. NCBI lineage: Eukaryota > Viridiplantae > Streptophyta > Magnoliopsida > Alismatales > Alismataceae > Alisma > Alisma plantago-aquatica. Next base: position 853,333,878 of record OY856414.1, on the reverse strand, counting down.
ACATCCAAGGATCAAGTCTTGAGATGTGGCAAATGGTGAATAGCCCATACATGCTACCAAAGACAAATATTGAAGAATGGGATGAAGCTACGTTGAAGAAAGCAACCTTGAATGCTAGAGCCATGCACATCCTCTATGCCTCCATGACCCCCACTGAGTTCAACCGGATTTCTTCATGTGAAACAGCCTATGAGGTATGGAGAAAGCTATGCATCACTTATGAGGGGAAAGATCAAGTGAAGGAAAGCAAATTCTACATGCTCAAAGGGCTTCTTGAGAACTTCAAGATGGGAAAAGAGGAAAGGATAGCCAACATGTACTCAAGGCTCAACACCATTTTGAATGGTCTTGCGGTTCTAGGTCATCCTATGTCTAGAGGAGAGATCAACTCAAAGATCCTTAGAACTCTTCCCAAGAGGTGGGAATCCAAGGTGACTTCCATTGAAGAAGCAAGGTCTCTTAAGGATGCCCCTATTGAAGAGATCATTGGAAATCTACAAGCACATGAAGCCACATTTGACAAGAGGGAGGAAGTAGAAAGACAAGAGGAGAAAGTGCTAAAGAAAATGAAGAAGACTGAAATGAAGGCTCAAATCAAGGCTATTGTTGGTCAAGCCTCTCCATCCTCTCAAGTTGAAGAAGATGCCATGTACTCCAAGGGTAAACTCTACAAAGGCAAGTCCTCCTCCATATGGTGTTTCACATGTGGAAAGAAGGGTCACTACAAGGAATATTGCCCACAAGGCAAAAAGACTCATCTTCACAAGAGAAGAGAAGAGAAGTACAATAAGAGGGAGAAATGGCACTCAAGCTCAAGTGACTCCTCCAACTCAAGCTCAAGTGGCTCCTCCAACTCAAGCTCAAGTGAAGAATCAAGTGAAGAGTCGAGTGGAGGATCTCACTCAAGCTCTAGTGATGAAGGAGAATGCCATTTTTCTCTTATAGCATCAACAAGTAAGGACTCAAGTGAGGTAAATCTAAACTCTTTAGATAAAGAATCTTTGATTGATATTATTCATGATACTTGTGCCTCTCTTAAGTCTTATAAAAGGAAAAAGAAAAAGATTTCTAGAATTGTTGATAATATGCATGTAGAATTAGATGATATTAAACATGCTAATTCTTGCTTGCTTGATGACAAAAATGTTTGTCTTAGCCAAGTAGACTCTCGTAGACTTGAAAATGCTAGTTTGCTTGATAAGATTAGATTTCTAGAAGCTCAACCTCTTATGTCTAGTTCAAATGAAGAGAATACTTTAATTGTTGATTCTCTCATGCATGATATTGATGTTCTTAAATATGAAAACAAGGACAAAGATTTTGCTTTGCAAGGATTAGAATCTAAAAATGGTGTTTATCTTTCTAAGATTGCTTTGCTTGAAAATGAGAATGCTTCCTTTCTTGCTAAAATCAATGTTCTTGAATCTTGTTCTAGTTCTACTAGTAGAGAGAATGATGTTGCTGCTCTTCATATTGATAGAGATTCTTATTTAACTAAAGCTCTTTGCTTAGAAAATGATCTTTTGCATGCTAGAGATAATATCAATAATTTGTCTTCTACTATTGCTTCTCGTAAGCATGATAATGACAGTTTGAGATCCTCTTTACAAAGATTCTTAGTTGGTAAAAAGAGTCTTAATGACATCCTACACCATTCTACTTTAAAAATTGGTAGACATGGTTTAGGATATGATAATAGTCAAAGGAACAATAAAGATAAACGACCTTCAATCTTCCATGGAGAATCCTCTAGTTCCAAGACTATGGGCACATGCAACTATTGCAATTATATTGGCCATTATTCTACTTGTTGTCCTTTTAGGAAATCACCCAAGAGAAATAGGACTTGGGTTGCTAAGCTAACCCCTATGGACCCAAAAACATGATTGGGGATCATTTCATCATTCTTCTTGTAAGTACTTGCAAATGGATTGACTTGAGTTATTGAATTGCAAATTGACTTGTCAATCCACATGAATGAAGAAACGTGAGGTGTGTACAAGGTGACAACAAATGGAAAAAGGAATGGTAAGCACAAAGGTAATGTTTTCATGCTTATAACCATTTCTAACTTGTTTTTGTCAGGTTAGTGTGCACTATGCATGTGGTTTTTTAGTCAAAAGTGGTATTTTGGTATTTTCTTCATACTCTTTCTCAAAAATTGTTTCCAATACTTTCATCGTGCATTACTAACTTGCTTATACATATTTGGATATGGCTTATATTTTTTAGCATGCCTTTAAATATGTTTTTATGAAATATATGTGCCTTTTGATAGCAGCTTTGTCAGTCAATTTTTCCCTGTATGAAACTCGACCGATAGGCACCAATGGGTGTTGCCAACAGATGTCATCGGTCGAGTTGTCAATACACAAAACTCGCCCGATAACATTGTGCATAGAATATACATTTGTCTTATTGAATGAGAATTTCCCTCTCAACTAGATTTTCTCAACCAATAGCCTTATTCTTTGTCACTCTCATTTGGTACCTTTATATATGCATATTGCCATATTCTAAATTGTCTATCTTGCATACAACTTTATCTCTCTAATTGCTCTAAATTGGTATATCTATATCTTGAAATTACTGTATTTGAGTTGCTTTGCAGGTTTTGATGATGATCTCTTTGGATCTCTTGGTTGTGTCTAAAATTGCTTCTGTTGTACTCTAACTTGCTACATCTATATAGGTGTATATCTTGTGTTGATACAACCTTGAGGTTCTTAGTGGTAATCATCTTTTGGTAATGATGCATACTTGTTAGTGAGTCATATCCTTTCATGCTTCTAAAATTGCATATCTCTTTGTTTGGATATATCTCTTCATCTACTCATAGCTTGCTTTATCTTGTGTATCTTTTGGTATCTCTTATTTTGATCTAAATCCTACTAATAGTCCTAACCTATGATATCTTCTACTAGTAGTTCACATACATGTAGTTCTAACCTTGTTTATATTTGGTATCTTTGCTCATCTATATGCTATTCTTGTATCTTGTCTCATACATGCTCAAGCTTGTTCCTTAAATTGTGTATCTACTATCTTGAGTTGCTTGCATAACATTGTGATGCAGGGTACATAGATCTACATTATATGTAGAAATTGGAGTATTTTTAGATTTTATGCAGATTTTGCTCTAGTTTCAGTTTTTGGTGCAAGACTAGTGTTTTTATGTAGAAACAACCTTCTGAGCAAGGCTCATCGCTCTGCCATGAGATCTGACACTTTTTGGGCAAATTTTGTCATCTTGAGGGTCAAAATTGTGATTTATGTTTTTTTCTGCAACACTTTATCCTGCATTTTGGGTTGTTCAAGTATATGCTTTAACTTGCTTTTCTTTTTATGCTTGGACAAGCCCCTAGTTGTGCTCTTCTACTCTCCTTATATATATGTTTATTATCTCCTTTCTCTTACCAAGCGGTGTTACTTATTTCTTCATACTCCCACTTTTTGAAATGACAAAGGTGGAGAAAGGTATGTCTTCTTTTGATAAAATAGGGAGAAGACATGCCTTACATGAAGAGGAGAAGTATGTCCATGTAAGGGGGAGAAGGTAAAGTGGAGAAGGCATATATGTGTAGAAACATATATGAGTAGAAGACATAGTTTCTATAAATGTTATGAAAGCTAACCATGTAGGAGAAATAACATCAATTGAGGGGGAGTATGAGAACTCCATGCACATCAATTGAGGGGGAGCATATGATCTCAATCCAATTGAAACCCCTAGGTTTCACTAAAGGTATGATTTTACTTAAAAGCTTTCAATACATTTATGGAATGGTTTGTCATCTTCAAAAATGGGGAGAATGTTGAATCAAGGTCAATTAGGTCAATGTTGACTCACGTCTAAATTGATTAAATCTGTGTTTTGATGATGACTAACCATTCCACATATTGGTGTCTAATGTCTCTACTTGAGTGATTTTAGATTAGGCATAGACACACTCCAAATGTCCTAACTTGCGCATTTCAACTTGGAGAAAAGACAAGTCAAAGTTAATACAAGTGCATGTTTTTGTAATATGATGTAAATCCATTAGAATCATGTTGTAAATCAATTTTAATGATTGTATGACTTGTAATTAAGCTTAGAAATAATCAGGAGCACTTAGATCGAATGTTTAAGCACTCAAAAGCCATTTTCCAAAATTCACATCAGGATGTTCATTGGTCGAGTTTTGTGAGTTGCAAACTCGATCGATCCTGATTGGATCTTGAAAATGACTTTTGATCAGTCGAGTTTACGCTTCACAGAACTCGACCGATGGAGTAACTGACTAATTTGATTTTCATTGGTCGGTCGAGTTTCCCCAGGACAAACTCGATCGATGGTCTGAATACCGGATTTGTCTTTTACTCTATCGGTCGAGTTACCCTTATAGAAACTCGACCGATTGCATTGTACGGAAAAGTGCAGAAAAGTGCTTCTAGCCATTGTGGAGTTGCAACAAGTGAAAATATATATGTTGCAAGCCACAAAACATCTAGTTTTTATTCACAAGTGTTCCCAAAGGCTAAGAGGCATCCCCAGCTATAAATAGGACCCCTTGGGATTCATTCCAAGGTTGAGCATTCATTGCAAAACTCTATGTGAGGTTCCTATTCTATAGTTGAGTGCTTACTATAGTCTCCTCTCTCTCTCTAAGCTTAATCACTTGCTACATTCATTAGAGTGAGTAGGAAATATGTAAGAGAGATAGTCCTACATGTATATCTTGTGAGGCTCTCACTTCCACCACCTCCCCATCTCTCATTTCAATCATGAAGATGAAGGTTCTCTCTCTTGGCTAAGAGAGGTGAAGAAGAACAAGGGAAGGCATACCTTGGTGAAGATCAAGGTTGAAGACTTAGAGTAAGAGTGGGTAAGCCCTTGGTGAAGGCAAAAGACTTGTTGCTCAAGTGGGTAAATCCTTAGTGGAAGCTTCTCCGAGTGAAGGTGAAGTCAAAGGCGGAAGATCCAAAAAGAGTGGGTAATCCTTGCAAGGCTGAAGACTTGTGCAAGAGTAGGTAAGTCCTTGGAAGAAGGCGGAAGACTCCTTGCAAAGTGGGTAAGTCCTTGGTAAGGTTGAAGACTCTTTTTATTGGATAGGTAAGTCCTTTGTTGGTCATGTATTGTATCTCATATAATGAATATAATGAAGGTGCAAGGTTAAGAAATCCTAGAGGTTGACCTCTCTAGGTAGTAGACTGACTCACTTCTAGTTTGAAGTGTGGAACCACTCTAAATAGCTTGTCAATTAGTGTATGTTCAGTCTCTCTCTCCCTTGCTATGCATGTTTTAGTTGCACACAAATTTCCTATTTAGCAACCTTATCTTGTGATATATCTTGAAGATCTAATGAATTTTGTTTAAGTGCATTCAGCTCTATTCACCCCCCCCCCCTCTAGAGCATCTAATCACCCATCTAGGATCCAACATAATCATCATTGTAGATGATTTTATCATGAAATATTTCTTGTTGCTCCCATGAACCAATCCATGTCTCCAATTTTAGTGTGTTTTTGCTCTTGTGCTTTTCTGAGATCGGGATTATGGCTTGGCCATGTCTAGCAGTCATTTTTCGATGATAAACCATCACCTAGACTTAGTTTGGGTTTCCTGACTTTGATGGATCAAGGTAGATTCAACTCCGATCTTTTTTCTCATAAGGGTTTGGTTTATGCATGGTTTGGGAGCAAGGATACTTGTTGTTGGCATGGTGTTCTTCTCCAGTATGTGGATGAACAAACCCAGGAGAAAAATTCCAAGTGTGTCCTTCTTTTATTTTTACTTTGTAATGTTGTGCAAGGGTGACATGGACTTTCGACAGGTTTTGAGGTCTTGAATGTGGGTTTTGTCATGCGGAGACTCTGGCCAAGTTTCATCTCCTATTGGTCCAGCTCAACAAGGGCCTCACCTTTTGGATAAGTATATACAGGTGTATTTAAGGAGCTTTTTGGTTGACCGGTAGTTCACACTTCATATCTAATGGATTGTACATCAAAAATTATGTAAAAATACTCATTGGAAAGGTTTTTGAACAAAGAATCATGATAACTTGGTTTTGAAGTCTATTTTGACCCAAAGCTTCCATCAATCAATAATGAACCATGAAACCCTAGAAATTAAGTTAAGGATCAACTATTGATGAATGTTAACTATTTGGATAGGGTAATTAGTGTTTCTTAACCCAAGAATATGATTAGGATTTCCTAAACCTTTCAAGAGAAGCTAGGATCTTATCTAATAGAGAGGTAAGTGGTCCATGCACTTTGAACATAAGTATTGTTTGATATTTAGTTTATATGTATAATGAATGCTATGAATTTATTATTTCCAGTTTTAAAATTTTAAAAGTCAAAGAATCTATGAGAAATTGAATGTCATATTTATTGTCAATGTTATTGTATCATCTTCATGTAAATTATAGATAAACTTACAAATAATATCTAAGAAAAAGTTAAGAGTTTTCAAGAGAAGGATAATGTTAGAATATAACTTATATAAGATCCTCATCAAGAGGCTCCTCAGAGAAAAACTAAGAGGCACTTTGGTGCTTAAGAGAAGAGGCATTCAATGCAACAAAAGAGCCACTTTGGTTCATAAGAGAATAGGCACTAGTACTTTGGTACAACCCATGAGGCACCTCGGAGCATAAGAGAAGAGGCACTTCAGTGCAAAACTTGAGGATTCTTATATAGGCCAAGATAAAAGGCTTAATCTAAAAGAAATTGTCCCTTTTTAATTAATGATTTACATGTTTCTTAAAGATTTCAATTCCACTTATCAACTTTTTTTATGCATGGTTGGGGTGTGATGCCCACAGGTAAGGAGCGATCTTAGAGGATAAAGCCATCTGATGTGCAAGGGGTAGCTCAAGAATTTATAGAAGAAAAGACCTAGTGGGGTGCCTCTGTACCTAGTTTAGATTTATTTTCATGTTTATGAGAAAGTGTATGGTGTTTAAGGGTGAACATGTTTAGTTTTGTTCAAGTATCAGTTATGTGAAGGACTTGAGTATGAGAAATGTTATTTTATCTTGCGTTGGTTTATATACGAACTCTATTTTTATGCAATGATTATCATGTTTGTTACATCCCCCTTAAGAGTTCTATTTCTTCTTAGTAATTGATATGTTTGAAAATATGGGGAGTTACAATGTGGTATTAGAGCTAAAAATATATTTGGCAACTAGGATTTTCTCATGAATACCTACATAGCTCTTGCAGCCTTCTGTTGATGAAAGATAGAATATGTGTAGATGATAGAATGTCAAGGAATTAGGTTACATATCACTTTTACTTGAGAGGTAGGAACCCTATAGAAAATATAAGTTTAGAGAGATATCCATGGACTTATGTGTTAGGGGTATTAGTTTATCTAATTTATATTCTCTACATTTACTATATTATAGCTAGTACCACGTCCTCTCTTATTCTAAATGGTGATGTCCAATTAGTTGAGTATTTTAGAGGAAATGGAAAGAGCAAAAAGACTTATTATGCATATGTCCTTCTTCTTGCTAGAATATGTGGTATGGGACATGTATTATACTAATATTTTGAAAATTAGCATAATGAGTTTTCACACCTTTAGATTTGTGTTTGGCCAACTCAAAACTAGAGGTGCCACAAAAAGAGTTATGAATTAGATAACCATCTAAATCTAACGCAATTGGATATAGAGACTCAAGGTAAGAATTGAAGCCCAAGACTTTAAGTGTTAAATGAAGTCAATGAAGAAATTATGACCTAGTTCAAACCCTATCTTGAACTAGATGGAGGTGTTGATGCCATGTATGTGAGTCATAAACCAAGGGTAAGTAAAACCCTATAGTGGGTAGTACATGGAAATTTTGAGGATGAAATTTAATTAAGGTGGGTAGAATTGTAAGATCCTAAATTTTGAGTAAAATAGGATAGGATCTGGATAGAATTTTCTCCACTAATTAAATTCAAATTTATGTACCCCAATGCAAAGGACCCCAGTAAATAAAAAAGTTCCATTTGAATATATAAAAATATGAGTAAAATAAATTTTCTCTATCTCCCTTTTTATGATGATAGTTGATTCAATTCCTTTATATTGATATATGTTCAAATAAGTCAAAATTCAAAAGTTTTATGCACATTCTCTCTCCTCAATGGAGCCACATCACGAGTAATATGCATATTAACCGAAATTGGCCTTATTGGTACAATTGGCTCAAACAACTAAATAAAAGGCACTAGTACTTCGGTGCAACCCAAGAGGCACTTTAGTGCATAAGAGAAGAGGTACTTTAGTGCAAAATGTGAGGATTCTTATATAGGTCAAGATAAAAGGCTTAATCTATTGTCCCTTTTTAATGTTTAATGCTTAAAAGTTTATTTTCAGTTTACATGTTTATTAAAGATATAATATGTTCAATTCCACTTACCAATTTGTTTGATGAATGGTTGGGAGCGTTATGCCCGCAAGTAAGGAGAAAGTTTAGAGGATAAAGCCATGTGACATGTGAGGTGTAGATCAAGGATTTTTATAAGAAAATACCTAGTGGGGTGCCACTTCACCTAGTTTAGATTTCTTTTCATGGTTATGAGAAAGTGTACGGTGTTTAAGGGTGAACATGTTTAATTTTGTTCATGTATGAGTTATGTTGAGGACTTGAGTATGAGAACTATTATTTTATCATGTGTTGGTTTACATATGAACTCTATTTTTATGCAATGATTATCATGTTTGTGACACCCCCTTAAGAGTTATGTTTTCGCTTAGTAAATGACATGTTTGAAAAAGTGGGGAGGTACACGTTTCTCACTCAAGAGTCGAATTTGAATATCAAGTTGTGTCTTGTGTCACCACTGAACTTCTATGGGTTAGAAACCTCATGGAAGTAAGATTTCCACATTGAAAAACATGTAATTATAGTGTGACAATCAAGTTATAGTTCACATAGCTTCCATCTTGTCTTTAGCGACACACAAAACACATTGAATTTGATTGTCACTTCATCGAAGAGAAGGTTAAAGATAAGTTGATCGTACTCATACCAATTGCTCAGAATATCAACTTGTAGATCTATTTACTAACTCTGTAAATGGATGTCAAGTTAAAATCTTATGTAACAAATTGGGTGCTATGATATCTACACACCGTTTGATGGGGAGTGTTAAGTGTATAACTCTTTCCATATTTTTGTAATTGGAATTAGCCCCACATTGTGTAAATAGGTATTGGTAACCAACCATAGTCATATATAAAGACTAGCCATGTTGTCTATAATACACACAAAATATTCTCCACCTTCTCTCTGGTAACAGTATTTGCCGAGAAGTTGGTGTTTCGTCTCTTAATCTGGGTTTAGAGTTAGGGATTCTCTCTAATGGTCGGTCTTTTATGCTAATCAAAAGGGAGTTCCCTACATGTATGTTGTGCAAGAAATGCCCTATTTGTATGATTATTCCTTCTTGGTTCCCTCATTTGAGAGTTGTTGTCCTATACCATACAATAATTCAAGAAGCCTTTTGTATTGTCTTGAATATTAATCTCATAATTCCATTCTTTCTCTAAGAATTGATGGAACTTTTTACTATCACCCTAGATGTTTAGTGTTTGTGATACCCTACTACCTTTCCTCATGTACTTTTCTACTAAAATTAAGATCATAGGATGGCCTAAATGAAACCTCTCTGTCACCTATACCTTGAATATAGTTTCTCAAGATAGACACTCCTAATTTCCAACAACGCAATCAAGTAGAGGCTCGGAAAACCCCTCTTGAAACTCATATGTGGACCATTTTCTCCCAATTTGGTCAACCTGTGTTGTGTTAGAGCCTCTGTATAGTCATTACAACTCCCTTAATTATACCCCTCTTATTTTCTTCTCATGTGGGTGAGCATATGGACTCAATTTCCCTATTTGGATCCATGGTTCCAACACATCATTGATTACACCCCACAAGTGAATCATTAATAGACTTTTTCCTAATGACATCATGTTGTCACAAAAAATAGTAAATGTGTATTTACTATTTACCCTATAGTGAATTAATTGGTGATGACTACCTTCTTTGTGTCTAGCTTCATTCCACTCCAACCTAGTGTCTCCAAAGAAGTCTAGTGCCTCCACTCAATGAGAGTAGGACAAATCAGACCCCTAATTATCTTCTCTACTCCCTCCATTTGGTGCATGGTCATACATGCCAATATCATTCTCATGTACTTTCTTACCATCTCTTTCATTGCTAATTGAGTGTTTGCATTACAGTTACCCAATAACAGTTGCATCTAACCAATATATGAGGATGCATGAGTGGGTCCCCACATTATCCAATCTTGTTTGTGTGAAAAGATTATTAGTGTGTGTCCTTGTGTGTCTAGATGGGCAGATGTTGATTCATGTGTAGAGAAGGGGTTCTTGGAAACTTTCCTTCAATCATTGCCTCATCACCTATAAGAATCATCATTGAATGACTATTTCCCTATTCAGCCATGTTTTTACCCAAGGGTGCTATGTTTATGTGTAGTATCTTTCACCATATAATAGAAGTATTATTGAGTCCCCTGAGCAACATTGATTCTCTCTATTGCATGTCTATATTGTCATCATCCTTCTAGTTTGGATCCCCATGGTTAGAACCCTATGTCATAGTTAGTCATCTATTCCCTTGTTCCACTCATCCTTGTAGGGCCCTTGACCTAGCTTAATTCTTAAGTATGTTTTCTTTGCTTAATAATATGCTTAGAACCTTAATCTAATCCTCTAGATGTTTTGTTAACATGTGACAAGCTTATGTTTCCATCTTGGTCCTGTTCTGGTGATGTTTGAGTTTTGTATGCTTATTTTGGGATCAAGTTGCAATTTACCCATGTTGAGGTGTTATCTTGCAATTTGTCACATGTTGAGTGTGTCCTTAGTGCTTTAAAATCATGAGAGAGAAAATTATTCTATGGGGCACCTTGTTGGACCTTGGTTGATGAGGTGGAATCATGTGATGATGTTAGGGTTTCTAGGGTTTTGCTTGGGTTGACCATGTTGAGCTTGGTTGAGTGTTGTGACTATTATTTCGACCTTGATGGTGTGTCTTGAGTGTGTTTTGATAGAAACACCTCTTTGGATGAGTTTTTTTTTGACCTGGGAGGTCATGCTGTGGTTTGGTCGATATGGTTGGCCTTCTTGTGATGTGTTTTGACCATGTTTGTTTGGTGACCTTTTGTTGTGGTCGAGAGAGGGTGTCTTGGTGTTTTTATGACCTCTAAGGTGGTGGTTACCCAAGTTCTTGAGATCCCACCTAGGTTTTAACACCATTGGTTGTATGCATGTGTTTAGTGGTTTCATGTTGGTCTCCTTTGTGGACAAGTGTCCCTTGGTGCTCTCTTATGTAGTTATGTTGACACCTCACACCTACCTTACTTCCCTCCTCCTTTGAGTATATATCCTCTTTCTCCTTCATGCAAGTATCCTTTTTAGCCCTCCTTCTTATCCCCTCTCTTGTGTTCGTCCTTCGATTTTTTAGTAGAAAGAAGGATTTTTCTTGGGTGCTTTTGTGGTCGAGCAACCTTGCATGTGGTGCTTTGGAGCTTGATCACCTTCCTTGTGGTGATTCTAGGTGGTTTCCCTTCTTGGTAAATGGTTCTTTTCCCTTGATCATGTTTTTCCTTTGTAAATCCTACCTTTCTTCTTCTCTTTTCTCAGACATTAAGACCATGTTTTGACATGTGGCTACCTTGAATATATTCTCCTCACAAAGGGGTCGTAGTCTATGTTTTGACATGGTGACACCCAAGTGAGAAGGGGCTCTCTTCTTTCTTCTTTCTTCTTTCTTCTTTCTTCTTGGTTCGATCTAGGGTTTTTCACCCTCTTTCTTGAGCATCCTTTTGACCATGGTGTTCTTCTCATTTGAGGTGATCTTGTGGACAAAGTGTTGACCTTGGTTGGAGATTCACCTTCTTCTTTGGAGCCTTTGATCTTGGAGGTTGGATCTCTCCTTAAGGTAGGTTATATAACTCTTTACCTTCTTCTATTACTTGCACCATAATATTTCTTGCATGCTACTATTTTGATCTCTAAACTTGATGCTAAAGTTCTAGATTATATTGTCATGATATAAGGTTTAATACTTTGTAGTATTCTAATGTAGAATTCTCTCTTTCTTAAAGCTTAAGTTTGTGTACCCAACTTGTTATGTGATGGTTGAGGTGATGTTGATACATGCAACATGATTCTTGGTTTTATCACCATGTTTTGGTTCGGCCTTGTGTTTTTGTTGAGGTTGTGAGTTGGTTTTCTTAAGGTTGAAGCTTGGTCTTCTTACACCTAGTTGGTTTCTTGAAGTTTTATGTTGAAGTTCAGATTTCAAGATCTTGATATGCACCATAGTATGGAGTTTTTTTTACCTTAATGGTGATCAGTTTTCATTGATGATGATCTTATGTTTTGGTCGTGGTATACTTCTATTTTTTTTATGGTTCACCCATGTTTGAATTTCGTTTTTGCCTTTATGGTAGCATGACCTTGGTGTCACTACTCCCTTGATTTAGTCTTGGTCGATACACTTTGAATATTGGTTGATGGTCATGATGCTTTGCCTTATTTTGGTCGACGCATATGACCTAGTGTCACAACCACAACCCTAAACCTAGTAGGTTGAAGGGTCATAACAATGGAAGGTTGAGAAACATGTGCTTTAGTGTATTGGTCTAAACCCTAACCCTAGGGCAGTCAAGACACTTGCTTTGTTAGTGGTCGAGATGCATCTTTTTGTCATGGTCAAAATGCTTTTTTTGTGCATGGTCGAGACACATGCTATAGAGGTGGTCAAAAAACTTTCTTTGAGAGTGGTCGTAACACATGTTTGAGGAGTGGTCGATACACTCATATGATTACATGGTCATGACACATGTGGAACATGGTTAGGTGATACATATGTGCATGTAAATATTGGTTGATACCTAATGTTGTTGGATGGTTAAGTAATTTAGTTAATGATGATGTCTAATCCTAATGTGCTCCAAGAAAGTGGGAGTTTACATAATTAGGGTTTGGTGTTTGATCTATGATATGAAACCCTAATTAGCTATGTGTTTTACACCCTAATTCAAATTCTAGGGTATGATATACTTGTTGAACTTACATGAATAGATAGCATGTGATTATGTTTTCTCTCTCCTACTTGTGGGATTCTAACCTTGAAAGTTGAATGAATGACATAGCTTGTGAATGTTATGGTGATGGTTATGATCCTTATGATGCATGTTGAGATAATAATGATACATAAAGATATATGATGTGATGGGTCTTACAACCTGGAAGAGGCTTGATGTCTATTGTGAGATGATATCCTCTTGTGATGTGATTGAGGGATTGATATCCCATAGTGATGTGACATTGATGGTAGCCTTGTATGGTTGTCTGGCTTTGATGATGGCCTTGTGATTGGAAGTGCTACAAGTATCATGTGGTGATGTGACAAGCTCACACCATATACATTTTATATCTTTTGAGGTTGTATTATGCCCTTACCTTTGTAAAGTTTGGTTAGGGTTTATACTTTGTAACTTTATTGATGCTAAAAGATACTCAATTGGCTTAACTAATCAAGTGAAACCCTAATCATGTAGTTCCCTATGCCATAGATCAATCTTCAGTGTCAGTAATTGCTAGATGGTGAAACGTTTCTCTCTTTGTGGAAGCTCAGAGTCATATATTGTTGAGTATATGCATTTCACAGGATTGGCTGTGGTCATACCCTGGCAGGAGAATGGTTGAGGTTGTATCTCAATGATGTGATACATGACATGTACTTTATATGTTTTGAGGATGGTTGTGGTCATACCTCGGCAAGAGTGAGGTTGCGGTCATAACTCAATTTCACTAGTGTTATGCCTATATACCAAGGCAGACTGGGTTATCTTGTAGTTCAGACTTTATATGTCATTGTGGCAGAATCGGACTGACTGAGAGGTGTGGAGAGATCATTGGATGGCTCTTCCACTGATATTGTATGGCACTAATTTTTACTTAGCAGTGGTTAGTTGGAGTATGAGTGGTATACCTCATCTCCTCAGGGCATAATAAAAGATGTAACACAACTGTGTAGTGTACTTTCTTAGGGTCAAATATGAATAACATTGGATGATGCCTTTGACTTATCCTTGTAATGATTTCTTGAATATAATGCAGTAAGAGAAATAAACTGTTATACATGTTCTTCAAATTCCTTCTTAAATTATAACTTGATCTACTACTCAGTGGTAACTACCTAGTTTTTTTAATCTGCTCAGCGTGTTAAGTATATTACCTACCTACTTAGTTACATGTGCTTTTAATAGACATTAGTGGAGAGTTATATCTCTCGCCAGTATGTTTGGTCTTAGCCTGTGAGTTTCCACATCTTTTAGGTGGTCGATCACGTAGAGGTAGAGATCGTGCTATTGAGGTTGAGTAGCAATAGGAGCAATAGTTGAGCTAAGGTTGGATAAGTTGCTTGTGTTTTGTAGTAGAGTCATATATGTCATCCCTATACACTCTGATCCTTGGAGAGTTTTGTAGATGTTGTATATAAATATGATGTTCTGGCTTGGTGCCTTTATTGTGCAGATATGGCAAGTATGTATGTGAACAGGTTACCATATGTAAAGGTTGTGGCCAGTGAGCCAGTGAATAGTGTTATGTAATAATCTTTTGGCAGGTGTTATAAATACTTGTGGCTTTTGTGGACTCATATATGATATGTTCCATCTTTTGTGCTTATGTGCATTTGTTTTAATTTCCTGTGTTTTCTGGTAACCTGGTTGTTTAGTGTTAATTCTGCATTTTGTTTTGAGTAATCATGCTCTGTGGCGCATTGGGGCGTCATAATCTTGAATTTTTGGTTATGATTTTTACAAATAAATATTTATTTAGAAGAGTAGATGGAATGTGTTATTCAATGTTGTGAACTAGTCTAGTCGATAAAGTTGAGCTTGTTTAGATAGGTGTATCCCTTGCATATAGATATTATAAAAATCTATTACTTTGAACTAATTCAAATGATACATGATGTACATGTGAGATAAATGGTCCAAATGTATCTTAATGATTAATAAAAAATAGCTTCAAAATGTTCCATGAGGTGAAAGATTAAGTTCCTAGTGTTGGAATTTTACACTAGATTGATGCATACGTATGAAAGCATTGAATTCTACTCATGCTTTGTTCAAATCAGTTATAGCCTAGAATAATTAGATGGTAACACCATGCCTCCATCTGCGGTCCTTTCTGGTCTACTCCAACCTTTGTTCAGATCATCAATAATCCATGTATGCATCCCCTAGTTTGTTCCTAAATATGAGAAAAGTCTAGAAGCTTCTCCCAAGTTTGATCTTTGCTTCAATAATGGGTCACTATGTAGATTTGCGAAGAAACTGAAACTCCAATGATTTTATGAATAGTTATGTTATAAACACCCCATTCTTTCTTTTTCTAATAGTCAAACAAGAAAACATTGGATATATAATGCTTGCTTATTTATTTATTGTATTCAGTGATGTTAGTCTGGGGCAAATGACTACAAGGGTGTTGTTGGATTTGGGCAGCTCACACATGCCAATATACTTAAGGGTTGCTTTGTTTGAGGTATTTTGGGTCTCATTTGGTAATTTCGGCCAGTCCTTGGCTGAAGAGTAGAGAGAGTTGTCCAGCCTTGACCTGAGGAGTAGAGAGAGTTGCCCATACCAGATTCAACAATGACAGCAATGTGTAGTGGCACCATTCCCTTTTATTATGTCTTTGATACATGTCTCTCATATGTTCCTTTTTTTCTTTTACCATCATTGATGTGTTCTCTTAGACATACTCCATAACTTGTTTAACACAAAGTAACAGTTTAGGTACATTCACATAACAAGTCCTAGTATTATAGCACTTGGTAGTCTGTGGTGATGTGCATATTGGCTTAACATGAAATGATAAACTGAGCATTGTGATCGATGACAAGATATGCTCTCGAGAAGCATGTGCACCATCTAAGGATACTTTGGACTACTTGGTAGGGTGAGGTCACAGTGCAGACATTGGTCAAAGTTGTCTCCATGTCAGAGGACCAAGGAAAAGAAGACGGGGTCCCAGGGATTCCTTGAGTGAGCTTAGATTGTGGCCACTACTACCTGACGTCTGAGCCTTATATAGGCAACACATGGTAGGGATAAGATAAGGGAGATCCATCAGCTTTCAATCAATTTCCAACTCCATAGGAAAATTGGGAAAATCTCAATTCCTTTCCAAAACATGGACTTTTAGGGGATGGACGGGTTTGATATCCTCTCCTAAATTCATTGGGGGTGTTTCCAACTTTAATTTTGGACTAGGGAGAGCGATAGATATTGAAGGGGAATCAGCTTTAGTATAGCCTTCTTTCCATTTTCTAATCAGAAGGTTAGGGGTGATCTGAGCACCATCCATCTAGGATCCTATAGTCATGCTATGCATGACACATCAAAGGGGGTCTGCTAACTAGAGCTAAAGTAGCGGGCATTTAATCTACTAGTTGAGGCTGAAATCCCTGGCTTAGCCTGTAACATCCCTGACCTGGGTTATGTGTTAACCCTAGATGTTTTGCCTAATAAGGTTGAGTAGATACTTAATATTATCTTTGGAAAAGTAATTAGGGCTCATGAGAAGCTTATGTTTCAATTTTGGTCCTATTTGAACAATGTTGAAGCAATGTTTGCTTGTTTTGGACTAAAGTGCAAATTACCCAAGTTGAGGGGTTAAATTGCAAATGTTGCATGAAAAAATGTTCCTCTTATGTTGAGACATCATAAGAATGAATATAATGTAGTTGCATGGTTTTCATAAGCTTGGGCACCAAGATTAAGCTTGTAAAGCAATCCTTGTGCATTAGAACCTAGTTTTGGTGTAATGTGCAATTTACCCAAAATCTAGGGTTCAATATCCAAATTACCACTTCAAAAAGGTCCCTAATATTTCTTGGCATCTTGTAGAGCAAATAAAATGATAGGGGCGCCTCATTTGAATTAAGTTGGAGGAGAGAGAATCTTGATATTCAAATAATCAAGATTTAATCCCAATTGAAACCCTAATTCAATTTAGGGCAAAAATGAATGTATTAATTAAAGGTACTTCAACCAAAATTAAAATGGTTTGATTCAGATGTGTTTGGATGAGCTTAAAGCCTTGCAAAGGCACGAGCATATCCTAAGGAGGTGAAATTCCACTCACCATTATTATAAGAAAAAGAATTTCCACTCAAATATGGATATTCTTATTATAAGGGTTAAGGTGCTTAATTTATTTTCCCTTAATTCATGGATAATGGAAGGGAGTTCGTTGGGGATATATATGCCCTTGCATGCAAGAAACCAAGGGGGAAGTGGTGGCAACAATTTTGGAATTAAAAGACTTTTATAAAGTATTTTCTCTCTCATCAATTTTCTTATAAAAGTACCCTTTCTAAGCCAAAACAAAGGCTTTTTCGGATTTCTTTCTTTCCCCTTGCTTGGAAAACGACCAAGGATCTGTGGAGGAGCAGGAGGACGACCCCCAATCTGTTGGTAAGGTTCTTGACCTCCTTTCACCTTGAATCCATGGTGAAAATCGAAAATCAATGCATAAATTCTTCATATCTCGATCCCCTCTTCAATTCTAACCAATTCTTTTCACTCAAAGCTTGAGGACGACCCTTGGAATAGTGAAAGGAGTTGCATCCACCATTTTTACCGTGATATTGGAGCTTTGGAGCTCAATTGGAGGCGGGTTTTATAACTTGAACCCATAATTTTATTATTGCAATCAATTGGTGATCATTTCTACATTTCCGAAATTAAGTTTGGTTGATTGATGCAATCTCCATGGAAATAATAGTAGATTTCGTGAGTTTGGAGCTTGATGATGATGATATCATCATAATCACACACCTCCCCAAATATCTAGGGCAAACGGTTTCAATGTTGGGACCAAACGGTTTCACCAAACGGTTTGCAAACCGTTTGGTGGTTTGGGTCCCAAACCGTTTGGGATGGTTGACCATTTGAGATTGTTGACCATTTGAGATGGTTGACCATTTTAAGATATATTCTGTGGTGCTTGTATTTTGATCCAATGGTTTCAATTGGTTTGATCTCGAAGGTTTCAATTGTGAATGATTACTTAATTGCAAACCCTAATCGACTAAGTGCTGAATTTCCAATTGATTGAGATGATGGTTTGGGTTGATTGACCCAAACGGTTTCAAAACCATTTGGGATCACCCAAACGGTCTCAATACCGTTTGGGGGTCACCCAAGACCATTTATAGGTCTAGGGTTAAGTATGGCTAAGTGTTTGAAGATCCAAAGATATGGTATCAACCCTAATCGGCTAAGTGCTAATTTTGCAATTGAATAAGTTGATGTTTTGGGTTGATTGAACCAAACGGTTTCAAAACTGTTTGGGAATCACCCAAAAGGTCTCATGACCATTTGAGGGTCACCCAAGACCGTTTGGAGGTCTGGGGTTGAGCATGGTTGGGTATTTGATGATCCAAATATACCATATTGAATTGCAACTAAGTGCTGATTTGATAATCAAGCCAATGGTCCAAAACCCTAATTGGATGACATGGTTTTTGATGATGGAATGGGAAAACGGTCTCAAGACCATTTGGAGATCAATCAAATGGTCTCAAGACCATTTGGTGGTCATCCAAGACCGTTTGAGGTCAAGTCATATCATGTGATGATGATAGTTCATTGATTTCAATCGATTTGATTCGACAATGTCAACCATTGATGGATCCTCGATTTCAAACCCTAAGTGATGGTTTCTTGATTATCAAACCTAGTTAAATTGGGTTCAAAACCCTAAATTGAAGGTCTAATTTAATGGTGATTCAGTGGTCCAATTGATGAATGCTTTAGTGATTCAATTTATAATTGTTCCATGGATTGAAACATTGAATTGATTGAGTGTTGAAGTACCTTTTTGGTCCATGCAATTTTGAGAAGTTTTGGACCAAACGGTCTCAAGACCGTTTGGGTCCAAACGGTCTCAAACCGTTTAGAGACCCAAAGTGCAAATGGTTTCAATACCTACTTTGTCTAATTGGTTTCAAGTATAACTTGTTCAATTAGTTTTCAACCAATTGATGTATGAGAACCAAGATCATTGAGGGTCTAAGTAATTAACTTTGTGAAGATCAACATGGTTAACCCATTTGAATATATCATGTAATTGAAGATCCAATAAGGTGAACCTATTTAGATACTTAATGCAATAGAAGATTTCAATGGTTAACCCAATTGATCACTTTGTGGAAATGAAAGTTTAATTGGTCAATCCTTTTGAATTCTTTATATAATTGATTGTTTAATTGATTAGACCATTTGGACATCTAATATGATCAAAGGTCAATCAGCTATGTGATTATTAAAGATGTAGACCCATGATGATTGTGAAGGTTAACCCTAGCTATGTGTACTCAAGTGAAGAGTTGACCTAGATTAATCTTGGAGTAGTTAACCTCCTAAAGAGGATAAGAGAGAGAATGAGAGAGATGAATGCTTATATAAGCCCTAATTCTCTCATTATGAGTAAACTATGTGATAAGGGTTGATCTATAATAATGAGATCATGAAACCCTAATCAATGAGCCTTAACCCTAATTAGAGCAATGCTATGTGTGAAACCCTAATTAGAGCAATGTTATGTGTGAAACCCTAATTAGAGAAATGCTATGTGTGAAACCCTAATTAGAGCAATGCTATGTGTGAAACCCTAATTAGATCAATGCTATGTGTGAAACCCTAATTAGAGAAATGCTATGTGTGAAACCCTAATTAGAGCAATGATATGTGTGAAACCCTAATTAGAGCAATGTTATGTGTGAAACCCTAATCTAGGGCAAAGCTGAGTGTTATCATAAATATAGGGTGATGATGTAATCCTAACTGGGTGTAACAATGAAGGAAACCCTAATTTAATGGGAATTATACATCCTAATCCTAATTTGGGTATGAGGTAAGAGAAACCTTACTTGGATGTGAATAGAAAACCTTAATCCCTAAAATGGGGTAAGGTGTTTGAAACCCTAATATAGGGTAGTGCCACTAATCCTATGTGAAGATCTAGCACTGGGTGATGTGTTGTGAAATCCATAAATATATGGAATATTCTATGTGAATCCGCAAATTATAAGTATGGAGAATACTATTCCTAATAGTGGAATAGTGATTAATGTTATGACAAATGTAACCCCTAGAGAGGTTGATAATGGATATCCTTATATTAATAGTTCCTAATTTAAGGATGAGTCCTTAGTATTGGCAACAGTTGTATAATCTAAGTGAGTGACTAATGACCAATACTTTACATGATAAATGTGATGAACTGGTGCATAAAGTATTAGGATGGGGAATACCCTAATACAAGCTAAGTGTATGAACTCAAGTAAGATAAAGGTGTTGAGGGAAGTGATACATCAAGATATGATAGATATCATATCCAACACCCTAATACTGGTATACCTTGATGTGTTATAAGTCCAATATAATTGGATGAATGACACATGAGAAGTGTCATGTCAATGGTTCCATTGAGATGTAATGCACTCTGTTGAATGTAGGGTAACATGCCTTATGAAAAGGTTAATCCAACCCTATAAATTATGATGTAATCATATTCTGGAAAAGATGAGAGAGCAACTCATGTTGTGTGTTGATAATTCATTTAATGATGAATGATGAAGAATAAAGAATATGATTGAATACTTATGATTATCCATATTGATTCCTTGCTATGTGAACCTTATTACAGAGTAATGCTATGTGAAACTCTATTACAAGTCAATGCTATGTGATCCCTAAGGCAAGGTAATGCTATGTGAAATCCTATGATAAGTTAATGTTATGTGAACCCTAATACAGGATATTACTATGTGAAATTCTAAGACGAGGTAATTCCATGTGAAGCTCCAATATAGACTAATGGGTTATGAATGTAATAAGATAACCCTCGTATTGCATGATATTGATATGTAATTGTGTCATGATTACTAATCATGCAGATATGTTGAGACGGTGAGCATAGCTAGGTATGGGCTATGATGCTTTGTTATTAAGAATGTTTTATAGGTTTTATAAGCCTTCATATGCTTTGTGTAGTAAGAATCATAGAACTTTGTGTACTATGTACAATACATTATGTAGCAAGATTTAGGATGTCCTTGGTTAAATGATCTAAAGGTATTAAGTTACCTAATAAGTGATAATAAGTATCCTATGGTGAGTTCTGGGTTTAAATACCCAGATGCTATAATCATGATGATGAACTTGTTAAGAAAAGGAAATGTACTTGGTGAGTTGAGGGATTAAAATCCCAACACTTTGTGAAAAGAATATGGCTACAGGCCATGACTCCACAACGACAATTCCAGGCTTTAGATATATGATCTAAGTCTGAAGAGAGTTAATGCTATGGTAATGATTCTGTAGTGAATAAATTTTATACATGTTCTTCATATTCCTTAATGGATAAGTTACATGTTGCTCTTTCAAGTTATAGTTGCAATGTTTTAGATAAGAATAATATTCTAATCGATTAGACAATGAATTAACTGTTGCCAAACAAATATGATTCCTATGTGCATATTTATCTTCTTAAGCTGCAATAATAATGTTTCTGGCGGAGAGTTATATCTCTCGATGGGGCAATTTACAATTGTCTCACCCCTGTGGGAATCACATTTTTAGGTGGACGCGGACGAGGAGGCAGGAATCCTTCAGTAGGTGAAGGACAGCAGCAGCAGCAGGGACAGCAGTGAAGTCTCAGGTGGAGACACTAGCTGTTATGCCTTGTATAGATGTAGATAGAGTCCTATATGTCGTCTCTGTACTCTCAGGTCCTCAGAGTAGTAGTTAGTGCTTTTGAGATTTTGGCTCAGTGCCTCGAGATTTTATATTGCCTGTGTTTAGCTTGACAGGACAGTTAATGCTTGTAACTCTCATAAAGAGATGATATAGAATATGTACCTTCAAACAAGAATGTAAATGTGTTGCTTTGGTTCTATGTGAGAAATTTTTCCTTTGATGGATCTCTTGATAAAAAGGTTTTAATTTTTAGTGATTTTTGGTAATTCGTTGTTTAGTGAACGCTTCCGCATTAGTTAATTATGATTTCATGAGTTGTATGCCACATAGCCTCTTTAGGCAACCATGTGGTGGATTGGGGTGTTGTTGTAGCTATCCTAGGGTGTCCGGCTAAACCCTAAAATAATAACATTTGAGTCATTTACATGATAATCAGGCATGACGACTTCTAGTGGTGTTAGGTATGAGCCAAATACTTTTAAGGTAAACGAATAAAAGATAAAAGTCATGTAGAATATGATATGAATTTTTGTTAAATTGCTTTTACTGCTACTTGATTAATCAATTGCACTTGAATGTGTTTTTTATTGTAGGAAATATGTTTTCTTTGAACCAATCACCCTCCTCCCTTTTTATTGTTTTTTCTATGGGTGTTATGTGAATAATATATAACAAAAAACAAAACACCTATATATCCATAAAAAGAACACAAAAAATCATTACCATACAAGTATCTCGATTCTATTTGTAAAATTGCTCCTTATCAGTCCTTTTTTTGTCCAAATAGTTTTCACCTCTTTAAAGATGCCTTCAAAAATTCTCATATTCATCTCCTATCAAATTACATCAATTACTAGAGCACATGTAATTTTTGCCCCAAGTTTTGTGCTACTAAGTTCCTATGAATAGGTAATTCTTCTTCCATACAACTCATCAACTTGCTTCCAGAGTATAACAGAAAATGAACAAAAAAAGAACAAATGAGACATATCCTCTTCATGTTCACAGCAAAGATGACATCTAGACACATAATAGAAACCAAACTCCTTAAGGACATCCTGAATAGGGATTCTATGAACAAATCCTTTCCACGTCAGAAGTACAATCCTGCTTGGTATACCGTTGGACTATAACCATTTATCCTAGTGAACTTCATCAAAACTTTCTCTATAGGCTCTTCAAGCATCTCTGAATATAGTGTTGTCTTTTCACTTAAATAGGAGATGATCAGACTCAACACTAGGATCACTCAAAGTCCTAAAGAAATCCACAACATCACTAGCTACACGCGCAGCAGGGAAAATCACTCATCAGCCATAATTCATTCAGCAACTTTAGAGAAATTGCATCTTGCAAATTTGATCATTAGTTTCTCTTCAAGAACACTGCATAAATTTCTTCCATCCTTACACTAAGGATTCTTCCATAGAGGAAAGTTTGACCATTTACCACCTTTAGCTTGAAATATTCAAAGTGTTTATCTCTAGTAGTAAGAATCTTCCTCTAAAGCCACAAGCAACCTGACTTAGGCTTGCAGAAGAAAATAGAGGCATCCCTAATATACCTCTCATGGACCCACTTGACCCATAAGGAGTATTGTAAGATCCAAGCTTTAAATATTCGTTATAAGTTTAGCATTAACCCAATTTTTACATACCTAATACCAAGGCCCCCTTCCTCATTCTTCATACAAATTTGAATCCAAGAAATTATATGAAGCTTATCCTTCTCTTTAGTATCTCTCCACAGAAAGTTCTAAGTACTTTCTCGAAATCCTTGATAGTAGTTTTAGAAATAGGAAAAGCAACACTCCAGAAGATATAGTAAGAGACCAAGGTAGAGTTAACCAATTTTAACCTACCTGCCATCTAGAGAAATTTTCTCTTCCAAGTATTTAATTTCATCTTTATCTTATCAATAATAGGCAAACACATACTCCTTGTTAACCTACTAGAAAAAAGAGGAAATACAAGATACTTAACTGGAAAGCGAATTTGGGTTGAGGTTTGGAGAATTGACAATGTCATCATCATTAGCATTCTTACTGAAATAAATTTGACTTTTATTTGGATTAATCATGAGCCCTGAAACTTCTCCACACACTTCAAGAACTTACTTTATAGCATTATGACGTGTATTTTACTATGCGCTTAAACGCAAGTATACGCGTCGAGTAATATAGACCTTTGTGAGGCCCGAGTCGAACTCAGGGATACGTGAATTCTTGGAGACTTCTACTAACTAATCGCAATCAGCTAGGCCGGACAATAAAGTAGGGTTTGTTTTCGAGACTAAAAGAAAATAAAATGAAACAAAGAAAACGATCAATTAAAGGTTAATTTCATCAATTCAAAAAGATATCCTTAGGATGGCGGTTTCACCGCGGGTCAACATTATATTAGATTTTATATAATTCCTCACTCTTCTCTCTCTATCCGGGTAGTGGCCTGAATACAGAATTACCCACTGTCGTGGTGTAATTCACTACTTAGGTTTAGGTTGATTCCACCGTCGTAGTAATCATTCCCCTAAACTAAGCGCATTATAAACGGTCTCTCGGTTCCCACCATTAATTTTACAACTCCTTTATCAAGGGTTTTATTAATTAATGTAGATTTCGTCTCTTTTCAACCGTTAATCCTTCTGTCGAAGTGATTAAGGGCATTAAGTTATTATTATGGTGATCAAGCATAACAATAGATATGGAGAAAATGAATCTATACCACTGATTTGAGAGAGAAAATATGAATTATCAATATAAAATTGTCATACAATGCATTCCCGAGCTACTCCCGGTCCTAAAGATTGAGGGTTTTAGCCTCTCATGTTCATCTCACACAAATACATGGTAGAAATGGGGGAATTCATAAGAAAAACGTGAAACAAGTGGGAAAACCCCTGAACGGAGAAGAACCGGTAGATCCTTGGCATAGAACACGAGCTTCCCCGCCTGTCGGTGGTGGAAATCGTCTTCAGCAGCGTCCGAATCACCCGGGATGAGCTTCTGGCCTCCGTTCTCCTTTCTTTCCTTCCTCGGCACTCGTGCAATGCAAAAATCAGATCTCTTTCTCGTGTGGGCGGCCGTCATTAGGTATAAGTCCCTAATTAGGTCGTCAAATAACTCCAGCCGTCCGATCGAGATCAAAATGAATCCAACGCATATATGCCGGCGTCGATACCATCGACGCGGGTCGATGGTATCGACCCAGCGTATTAGCGGCAGCTTTCCTTTCTTTTAGTCTGAGCGCCTGTGGTCATCTCGATACCATCGACTTGGGTCGATGGTATCGACGGATTCCTCGCCAGCAACCTGAAGTGATCTCGATGTCATCGACATGGGTCGATGGTATCGACTCTATGCTGCTCCTCTCGGCTGGCAACCTGTGGCTTGGTCGATGGTATCGACGGAAGCAAATACTTGTTTTTCCTGAAATTTCACAACAAGACCAAGTAAATCCACACAAATAATAGTATTATGATAAATAATGCTCAAAATAGTAAAACAAAGGGGATTTGACATAATATGAAGGCAAAGACCGAAATGAGTGAATTATGCAATATTATCCATAAAAATGAGTAATTAGAGCACAAAACACATATGAAAAAGGTCTATAAATGCGACTCAAAATCATCGCATCAAACTCCCCTAAGCTTAAACATTGCTCGCCCTCGAGCAACTAATCCTTAGAATAGAATTGCAGATGTCAACTAAAAATCAACACACCAACCCACATCCCATGTGACTCCCACTGAACATTCTCAAACCGGCCTTCTCTAACCACATAACAGTAATTACCCTAAAGGTGACAATAATCGTCAATAAGAGAAATTGTCCTTCAAACCGATGAACACTATCACATAAGGCAGTTAACATAATAAAATTCACCGATTCAGCATTGGTGCATCTTGCGATCGCCTACACTACATTGCTCGCCCTAACTACCATCTACATGGAAGCAGTTCTCCTGATAATCATTAGTGAGGAGAAATTCACGGTGGCCTACCAATCCGAGCAACGGGTGGATGGAATGGGTGGTTCATGGAAGAACTTGGAAGTATTGCACAGTTTCAATATGCCTAAAACAAAATGTCCTACGTGATGCAAATGCACAATAAAAATGCCCTAATGCCTAATTTGGGTGAAATGATGCATGCCCTAACCTTCCACCTCAAAATGAGATGGAAATCTACTGAAGCCACATCATGTACTCAGTTTTCCTGTAATGCGAGTGATATCATGTTCCTTTCTCCCTCTTATTCCATTTCCTTCCAAATTCTCTTTCTTTTTTTTTCAATTTTTTCAGATTTTCAGAAAAAAAATTTCTTCTCTTTTTTTTTTCTTGTAGCCCACATATCCATAATTGCTTAGAGATACATGTATTGGGCTGTTTTCTTCCTGATTGGAAATCTTTGCAATATTTCGAAGGTATGGAACAATCTAGATCACTTTTGAGGAAAAATTGAGATACATGATGTACTTTATGCATGATAAACATGAAAGTCATGAGTGCAACTACATGGCATGCACCTAAAGGTGATGTGCATGAATCCCTATATTTTTCTCTTTTTATGCAAAAGTATGGAAAATATCAATGCAATTCCTATCTAAATGTTATGCACACAAGAAAGAATTAAAACTGTACTTTACTTCCAATTCTTAGGTGGATTATGGAAAAATGAAGTGGAATGATCACAAGATTAGATGACTGAACCTTAGAAGAGTATTATGTGTCCCTCCTTACTGACATGTGTAGTAATTCAAAGGGTTCTCTCTCTTATATCCAATTAAGGTCTCATTACCATATGATTAGGTTAGGCTCAAACAACCGTTACTATCCACTTTTCATGAGTCAAAGGGAGTATAGGTATGACATATTGTTTTAAAGTTGACATAATCAATCATTTTCATCGGACAAGTTCCCCAAGGACAACCAAGTCAAGCTATCCAAACGACACAAAATTTTTAAAATTCCCTTAAATTTCCCATGAATACACAGCGAGATGACAACTTTTACGACATCCACAGTTACACTAGATAGATGTGGATCCTAAACTAAAAACTAGAAATGCAAGAACAAATAGCAAAGCAAAAACTAAAAACAAACAAAAGAAAAGATAGAGCTGTTCCAGCTACCCCCCTAAGCTTGAATTCGATTATGGCCTCATAGTCAAAAACAATCTTAAGAGTGGAACAGAGATACCCTGATCAATCTTGTGGAGGCGGAGGCGGGTACTGCGGGGCCGTAGGATCCCAAGAAGGATACTCCCCCTGGAAGCTCGGATCATAATGGGTCCTCGGCGGAGGCTGTGGATAGCCTCCAAAGTAGCTCTGACTCCAGTAATGGTCGTAAAAGGGCTCCTGTTGCATCTCCATCCTTTGCAACCGATTGTGTATCTGCTGTTGGTTGTCGAGGAGGAGACGTTCATTCTCGAACATCGCCCTTTGGTTGTCAAGTAACCGGTTCGTAGTATCCTGAATACCGGTATACATTTCTAGATGTTGTTGTTGTGTCTGATGTATATCCTGCAGCATTGTGTACATTCCCTGCATTGAGTAGACATCCTCGCCTGGTTGCGAGGGCTGTGGTGATGGCGGCGGGGGCTGTGATGATGAAGACGCACCCGGATGCATCCTAGGACGCTTACGTGGTGCTACTCGTGCGCGAAGAGGTGTGAAAGCCTCCTCTTCCTCCTCAGTCTCGCCTTCTTGTTCGTCATCACCGCCTTCTTCTTCATCAGACTCGACGGCTATGATCGGCCACCGGAAGTGCTGGGCTCCCTCGATGTGGAAGACGGCGTCCGGCAGTGCGCATTCCTGGTAAGCGTGGTTGACGTGGCAGTGTGCGTACGCCAACCCATCCCGGAGAAGGATAAGGTTTGAACGGTGCAGATGTTGCACGTTCACCTTACTCCTCGTGGAAATCGGAGTCATGGACTGGAGATTCAGCCCCAAGTACATCGCCAATTTGGTGATGAGCCCACCAAAATGGATCGGAGCCTTCCTTGTGCTCCTCTTCACCGCCAGGACGCGCTGCAGAAAGAACACACCCCAGTTGCATTCTTGTCGCTTCAGGAGCATGTAGAGGAAGAAAAGATCGCTCTCCTGAAACTTGCTCAATGCCAAATCGCTCTGAGCAAAGAACGTAAGGCTCAACATCCGGTGTAGGACCCGGACAAAGGGATGCTCGAAGTCCGCTACCGCAGCATTGTGGTAGCTCACTGTCTTTCCCGCCGGCACTGTGACTAGCTCGGCGAAGATCTTGTCGTAGTCGGTGCGGGAATCTGGGCGTCGGTGATCATGTTGGGAGTGGTTCCAGTTAAAGATGTTGTTGAACTGCTGAAGAGTGATGTTGTAGTTGATGTTGAACAGCCTGAAGGACACCCTCCCCTTGATCCACTCACGGTCCGACGCCACCACGTCGTTGGTTACGACGCAGACGTCGAGGGACGCCATAAACTCCGCCACCAATTCCTTGTAGGTGGGCCATTCGCCGAAGAACGGCTGCCCATCCGCATGGCGCTCCAGCTCGCCTGGCCTTATGTTGGTATGGCGTGCTTGACCCTTCAGCACATAGGCCAAGTTGGCCTCGAATCCCAGATCACAGATCATTCCCCGGTCCACATACCGGGTCGGCTCGATCTTCCGCTTCATGATCTCCTCATAGACCTTCTTCACCTCTGCGGAAGGGTGAGCCAGGCACGGACGTGAGACTGAAGCGGTAGGGGGTGGAACAAACTCCACAATCTCGTGCGAGGATGATGATCCGGCGGCGTGCACCATTGTTGCAAGAAAGATGGGATTAGAAGAAGAGAGCTCGGGGAAGATGGAGAAGTTATTCTCCGCTCGGTGAAGATCCCTGCTCGATGTCGCTTCTCTTCAGTCTTGGATGGCTCGGGGAGTGCTCGGTGCAAAGGAGGACGTTTGCACTGAAGGTGTGACGTCAAATGACGTTGCAAGTCTCCTTAAATAGACTTGGCCGGTGCTACTGTCGACCCGTCGATACCATCGACGCGGGTCGATGGTATCGACACGTCTCGATGCTATCCGCTTCCCTCGCGAGTATCGACGGCTGACGTTTGCTGGATCGGGAAATCCGGATTTCTGACCTGTCGATACCATCGACGCAAGTCGATAGTATAGACGCAAGTCGATAGTATCGACGCAGCACCCGGATCGCTGACGTGGACTCGTGATCGTCGTCGATGCCTTGGCGCGGATCGGTGACATGGATGTCGATACCATCGACGAGGGTCGATGGTATCGACTTGCTTTTATTGCGACACCGCCACTTCTTCAATTCAACCTCTGATCATGTCGATACCATCGACGAGGCCGTCGATAGTATCGAGTTGACTGAGCAAAAATCTTTTGAACTTCTCCAGAGATCTCGATGGTATCGACTGGAATGTCGATACTATCGACATTTTTTTTGCGACCTGCCTGTAGGTATGTCGATACCATCGACGGTGGCATCGATAGTATCGACTCAGTGCGATTTTTGCAGCTGTCAACCTGAACCCATGTCGATACCATCGACCAGTGTGTCGATGGTATCGACCCTGCCTGTGCTTGCACATTGAACAAATGGATCAAGGTATCTTCTTTACACTAAAATTAAACGAAATAAAAGCAATCTGTGACTAAATTTAACCTATCCTAATGTACCAATGGTTGGGTTGCCTCCCAACAAGCGCCCTTCTTTAACGTCTTAGGCTAGACGTCTTCCCATCATCTCATTCATCCACAAGTGTAATGAGTTTGACCTCATTCACTTTTATCTTGTAGTTTTCACCAAAATACAACTTTAAGCGTTGCCCGTTCACCAAGAACGTGGCATCTCCATCACGCACAAGAATCGCACCGTGCGGTCTCACCTCTTCCACTACAAAGGGTCCACTCCACCGGGACTTCAGCTTCCCGAGATGCAATTTGAGACAGGAGTTAAACAATAGAACACTATCTCCCTTCTTGAACGTGCGCAGCTCGATATGTCGATCATGGATCAGCTTTGTACGCTCCTTGTAGATGCGGGCATTCTCATATGCCGTCATGCGTAACTCATCTAATTCATTCAATTCGAACATCCTCTTTCGCCCGGCTTCATCATAGCTCAAGTTCAGCCTTCTTAGCGCCCAATGGGCCTTGTGCTCCAGCTCCACCGGAAGGTGGCAAGCCCGGCCATACGCCAACCTAAAAGGCGTGGTGCATATAGGTGTTTTGTACGCCGTTCTATACACCCAAAGTGCGTCCGGTAGTAATGCACTCCATTTTTTTCTCGTGGATGCCACTGTCCTTTCTAGAATCTTCTTGATTTCCCGATTTGAAACCTCCACTTGTCCTTGCGTATGTGGATGATATGGGGTACCGATGTTGTGCTTGACCCCATATTTCTTCAAAAGTGTCAAAAATTTCTGGTTCCGGAAGTCTGTGCCCCCATCACTTATGATCATTCGGGGTATCCCGAACCTACAGAATATGTTTTCCTTGACAAACATGCACACTACATTCGAATCATTAGTTCTTGTGGGGATTGCCTCCACCCACTTCGACACATAATCAACAGCAAGCAAGATATATAAATTTGAATTTGAGGACACAAAGGGTCCCATGAAGTCTATGCCCCATAAGTCAAATACCTCAACTTCCTGAAATACATTCAGGGGCATCTCTTGTCTCCTTGAAATGTTACCTGCGCGCTGGCACGGGTCACATTGCCTCACAAAATCATAGGCATCCCGGAACAG
This sequence comes from Alisma plantago-aquatica, assembly GCA_963693085.1. Classification (NCBI taxonomy): domain Eukaryota; kingdom Viridiplantae; phylum Streptophyta; class Magnoliopsida; order Alismatales; family Alismataceae; genus Alisma; species Alisma plantago-aquatica. The sequence continues at coordinate 853,303,320 of OY856414.1, read as the reverse complement.
AGTTGGCCAATAAAGGCCGCTTTCCAACACTTTGGCTGCTCTCCGTGAACTAGCATGGTGTCCTCCCGTAGGCGACGCATGGCAATGGTGGAGAACACTCTCGTACTCCACCTCCAGCACACACCTGCGAAGAATACCATCCCTGCACTGCTTCAAAAGAATTGGGTCATCCCAAAAATAGCATCTCAAAGAATGAAAGAATTTCTTTTTCTCTTGATAAGACCAGTCTTCCGGGATGATCCCGCAAGCCAAATAGTTAACAATATTAGCAAACCATGGTTCCTTAGAATCAATTTTCAAAAGTTGTTCATCGGGGAACGTCTCGGTTATGGGTATGTGTAAACCTTGTTCATCTACCCTTTCTAACCTAGACAAGTGGTCAGCCACCACATTTTCAATTCCCGACTTGTCCTTGATTTCAATATCAAATTCTTGTAAAAGCAAAATCCACCTAATTAGTCTAGGCTTTGCATCCTTCTTCTCCATCAAATATTTTATCGCAGCGTGATCGGTCCACACAACTACTTTAGAACCCACTAAGTACTGCCGAAATTTTTCAAAAGCAAACACGACGGCAAGTAACTCTTTTTCTGTAGTTGTATAGTTCAATTGAGCATCATTAAGTGTTTTGGAGGCGTAGAAAATCACAGCGGGCTTATTATCCACCCGTTGCCCCAAAACGGCTCCCACTGCATAATCGGAAGCATCACACATTAATTCGAATGGCTTTGTCCAATCCGGCGTTTGAACAACCGGAGCCGAAATCAACTTTTCTTTCAAAACCTCGAATGCGTGAAGACATTTCTCATTGAAATCAAAAACTGCATCTTTTTCCAACAATTCCGATAAAGGTTTTGCGATTTTAGAAAAATCATTGATGAATCGCCGATAAAACCCGGCGTGTCCTAAAAAGCTTCTCACCCCTTTTACTGAGTTTGGTGGGGGTAGCTTAGAAATCACCTCAATTTTTACGGGGTCTACCTCAAGACCCTTGCTAGACACCTTGTGTCCTAGCACAATTCCTTCCGTCACCATCATGTGACATTTCTCCCAATTGAGGACCAAGTGTGTGTCCTCGCACCGCTGCAGTACCTTATCCAAGTTATAAAGGCACTCATCAAAAGACACTCCATAAACTGAGAAGTCGTCCATGAAAACTTCATGACAACGCTCCACCATGTCAGAAAATATGGCGAGCATGCAGCGTTGAAAAGTCGTCGGCGCATTACATAATCCAAACGGCATCCGTCGGTAAGCAAAAGTCCCGTAGGGACATGTGAACGTAGACTTCTCTTGATCCAAAGGATCAATAGAAATCTGGTTATACCCCGAATATCCATCTAGAAAACAAAAATGCGACCGACTGGCAAGACGTTCCAAAATCTGATCGATAAATGGCAATGGAAAATGATCTTTAAGAGTTGCGGCATTCAATCGGTGGTAGTCAATGCAAACACGCCACCCGGTTACCAATCGGGTGGTGACAGGTTCATTCAAAAGATTTTTAGTGACAGTGATTCCCCCCTTTTTAGGGACTACCTGTGTGGGGCTCACCCACGTCGAATCTGATATAGCATATATGATCCCTGCAGCAAGAAGTTTTATGACTTCCTTCTTCACGACCTCCATCATGCTCGGATTCAAACGTCTTTGAGGCTGAATGACTGGTTTGGCTCCCTCCTCGAGCTGAATCTTGTGCTGGCAAAGTGTAGGGGAGATCCCCTTGATGTCCACGACTGACCACCCAAAGGCTCCACAGTGGTTCTTGAGCACTATCAGTAGTTGCTCCTCCTCATCCGCACTCAAGTATGCAGATACAATCACTGGTAACTTGTCCTTCTCAGCTAGAAAGACGTACTTAAGATGCGGGGGCAGTGGCTTCAACTCCAACTCCGGCGGGCAAATAAGAGATGATTGCAGCAGTGGTGGAAGTGTACCTAAGTCTTCATAGTGCCTCGTGTAGAAACATGGAAGCATCTGAAGCATTTTGGCGCACTCCTTGAGTGAAGTACTCCGCATCCAATCATAAGTGACATTTAGCAAACACGCCTCCAAAGGCAATTCCAGATATGCATCAAAAACTGAAGTAATAATCACATCATCCTCCCAAGAAGGTGGAATGTCCTCATTCTCATCATTTGGAAACCCAACAGCCTTGCCTAAAGAGACAACTTTAGTTTGCTCCATAATGTCCACAGCTAAGGTCCCATTATCCATCTTGCTCATCACATGAGCCATATCCAAGAATGGCTTCCCAAGACAAAGTGAGATATTGTGTTCCACATGTTTCACCATGTTGCATTGTGCTTTTGCTTTAGTAGATGCATTGCTAGTGGGCATGACCATCTCAAAGCGATCATCCGCAATGCCCAAGGTCAAGCGACCTCTTCCCATCTCCAAGATCATATCGGGTGTTGCTTGGAATGGGCGTCCAAGTAGCAACTCATTGCCATGCTCGTCCTGCATTTCCATAACCACGAAATCAGCCGGAAAAACAAAACGGTCTACCTTTACCAAGACATCCTCGCAGATTCCATACGGTTTCACCACAGAATTATCGGCCAGTTGGATAGTCATGTTTCTTGGCCTTGATTCCTTTAATCCAAGCTTCTTGAATGTAGAAAGGGGCATCAAATTGATGCTTGCCCCAGAATCACAAAGTGCCTCTCCAAATTTGAACTTCCCGATAAAGCAAGAAATATTGAAACAATCGGGATCCTGTCTCTTCGGCGGCAAAGTGCCCATAATGAAAGCACTCACTTGCTCCTTGAGCACCACGACCTCAGTGTCGGGTATTTTCCTCTTCTTGGTGATGACATCTTTTAGGAACTTCCCATATGACGGGATTTGCTCAATCGCCTCCAACAACGGAATATTTACCGATAACTTCCTAAAGCTGTCCAGAAATTTCTTAAATTGTGCATCCACCTTCATTGCCTTTGCGCTATTGGGATAGGGGACCGGAACGGTATGTGCCCTTTGATGAGGTGGCACATAGGGTGTCAATTTCTGCGGTTCCTCCTCAGTAGCTTGTTCTTCATTGCCTTTCTCAGCTATGTCTTCAGCTTGCTCTGTGACAGGTGTGGCCTGCTCCTTGATGATTGCATCTTCAACTTTGTCATGCGGTGTGCTTGTGTCATCCGCCCTTGGATTCAACACTTTCTTACCGCTCCTCAGTAGGATAGCCTTGGCCTGCTGGTTTCCCCTGGGAACATTGGTGTTCCCCGGAAAACCCAGATGTGCTGGCTTCTTCAAACTTGCAATCTCAGCCGCCATCTGCGCCATGGAAGTCTCTATAGTTCTCATTTGAGCCCCATGACTCTGCAAAATCTGCCCAAATTGGTTCATAAATTCACCTTGTTGCTTGATTTGTTGCCCAAATGTGTTCATTAACTCCTGGTTTTGTTTGATGACCTGATTGAGCAACTCCGTGCTCATGTCCTCTGTGGCTGGTGCAGGCTTGGCATCCGGATCCTGCAGAAAATTGTTCGGATCCTTCCATGAGAACTTTTTGTCCTTTCTCCATGAATAGTCATTGTTCATGTACCCTTGTTGTTGCCTCATGTACTTGACTTGAGCCTCCTCCTCGGACTCATTGTCTTCCTTCTGCAGTAACTTCTTTGCGAGAAGATCCATCTTCTCATTTAACTCTCTCATTGCCTTGGACTCACTGGCAACTCTTGCTTGCTCAACTGGGCCTCTCTCTCTTTCTCCCCAGGATTGCTTTCGTGCCATGTTCTTCAGTATTTCCCAGCATCTCGTATCAGTGTTGTTCAAGAAAAATCCTGAACCGGCCGAGTCCAAGTTGCTTCTATCATGCTCGGAGAGAGAAAAATAGAAGATCTTCACCTGTGTCTCTTTGTCCAGTCCATGATGCGGACATCTCCTCAACATGACCTGGAATCGCTCCCAGGTCTCAGAATATGTTTCACCCGCCTGTTGGGTGAAATTGTGAATCTTCCTAATCATGTCGTTGGTCTTCTCAGGAGGGAAAAACCTCTCGAAGAAAACCTCCACCATATGATCCCATGATTCAACAAACTCATCGTCGAGGTTATGTAGCCACTCTCTCGCAACTCCTGCCAGGGAGCTTGGGAACAACTTGAGGTACAGAACATCCTGTGGGAACCTGTCTATCTTCACCATATCGCAGTTTTCAACGAACTGATTGATGTGTGCCACTGGGTCCTCATTCTTCAATCCATGAAATGCATTTGATTTTACCAAGTTGATCAACGCTGGATCGATCTTATATGTTGGTATGTTGACCGCCTGTTTCTTGATAGGCCCCTTTGAAGCTGATGAAGAAGACGCTTTGATCTTCTCCCATATTGTCTGTGGTTCGGCCATTTCTTCTGCTTGCTCTTGCTCAGATTCAGAATCTATGTCGCTTTGGTGATCTTGCTCGTAGTAATCCTCGTCCTCTGGTCCCGGTGGTGGAACCTCAGGTGTGCGATTCGCGTAGTCTGCGCTACGTGTATGCACCATGCAAAGTACCTGAAATAAGAAAATTGGGGTTCAATACTATGCTTTGAACGAGTAAACACAATTATAGAGAAATTTATGAATATTTAAAATTGTTTCAAAATAATAAAAAAATGTGGCCTAGAGTGGCCGCTCTTAGCACTCAAAGTGCCAATAATTCGCCGTGTCCCCGGCAACGGCGCCAAAAACTTGACGTGTATTTTACTACGCGCTTAAACGCAAGTATACGCGTCGAGTAATATAGACCTTTGTGAGGCCCGAGTCGAACTCAGGGATACGTGAATTCTTGGAGACTTCTACTAACTAATCGCAATCAACTAGGCCGGACAATAAAGTAGGGTTTGTTGTCGATACTAAAAGAAAATAAAATGAAACAAAGAAAACGATCGATTAAAGGTTAATTTAATCAATTCAAAAAGATATCCTTAGGATGGAAGTTTCACCGCGGGTCAACATTGTATTAGATTTTATATAATTCCTCACTCTTCTCTCTCTATCCGGGTAGTGGCCTGAATACAGAATTACCCACTGTCGTGGTGTAATTCACTACTTAGGTTTAGGTTGATTCCACCTTCGTAGTAATCATTCCCCTAAACTAAGGGCATTATAAACGGTCTCTCAGTTCCCACCATTAATTTTACAACTCCTTTATCAAGGGTTTTATTAATTAATGTAGATTTCGTCTCTTTTCAACCGTTAATCCTTCTGTCGAAGTGATTAAGGGCATTAAGTTATTATTATGGTGATCAAGCATAACAATAGATATGGAGAAAACGAATCTATACCACTGATTTGAGAGAGAAAATATGAATTATCAATATAAAATTGTCATACAATGCATTCCCGGGCTACTCCCGGTCCTAAAGATTGAGGGTTTTAGCCTCTCATGTTCATATCAAACGAATACATGGTAGAAATGGGGGAATTCATAAGAAAAATGTGAAACAAGTGGGAAAACCCCTGAACGGAGAAGAACTGGTAGATCCTTGGCGTAGAACACGAGCTTCCCCGCCTGTCGGTGGTGGAAATCGTCTTCGGCAGCGTCCGAATCACCCGGGATGAGCTTCTGGCCTCCGTTCTCCTTTCTTTCCTTCCTCGGCACTCGTGCAATGCAAAAATCAGATCTCTTTCTCGTGTGGGCGGCCGTCATTAGGTATAAGTCCCTAATTAGGTCGTCAAATAACTCCAGCCGTCCGATCGAGATCAAAACAAATCCAACGCATATCTACCAGCGTCGATACCATCGACGCGGGTCGATGGTATCGACCCAGCGTATTAGCGGCAGCTTTCCTTTCTTTTAGTCTGAGCGCCTGTGGTCATCTCGATACCATCGACTTGGGTCGATGGTATCGACGGATTCCTCGCCAGCAACCTGAAGTGATCTCGATGCCATCGACATGGGTCGATGGTATCGACTCTGTGCTGCTCCTCTCGGCTGGCAACCTGTGGCTTGGTCGATGGTATCGACTTCCGTCGATGGTATCGACGGAAGCAAATACTTGTTTTTCCTGAAATTTCACAACAAGACCAAGTAAATCCACACAAATAATAGTATTATGATAAATAATGCTCAAAATAGTAAAACAAAGGGGATTTGACATAATATGAAGGCAAAGACCGAAATGAGTGAATTATGCAATATTATCCATAAAAATGAGTAATTAGAGCACAAAACACATATGAAAAAGGTCTATAAATGCCACTCAAAATCATCGCATCACATTATCATTAGATCAATTACCTTTGGCATAGATTAGAAGGTCGTTCACAAAGACTAGATAGGAAACACCCCTATCACCTTATCAATTTTCGTATCTTCCACGGAATTCTTCCTTATAGTACTCAGATCTTACATAGCGATAACAAATAGGTACGGAGCAATAGGATCACCATGTCATCTACCATTTGTAGCCATGAAGGGCCTAGAAGGAATGTCATTGATAAGAACTTCAAAGGAAGAAGAAAAACATGTATCAATCCACTTTATCCAGTATCCAAGAATTTCCATTTTATTCATCATATACAAGATCATTTACGATCCATGGTACCGTAGGCTATTTGGACTACCAAATTGACTTGGAAACGAGCTCAGAATTTCATTATCCAATAGAAGAGCATCATCAATTTTCCTTCCCTTGATAAAATCCATTATTAGTGTCAATAATGGAAGGTAAGACACTATAATTTACTCACCGAAATTTTAGTGAAAACTTTATAGACTATATTACACAAGGAAATGAGTCTCTAATCCTTTATAGACTCAGCATCAACACTGTTTGGAATCGGGGAAATAAAGGTTATGGTTGCTCTCTTCACCAGTTTAGAATTCTCAAAAAAGTTGAGCACAGCCTTTGTAACATCAACACAACAATGTCCCAGAAATATTTATACAAATTCATATTATACTCATCCGACCTTGGCCACTTATTACACTTCATACCATCAATTGTAGATTTAGCTTCATCCTTGGTGACCCACCTGCTAATCTCCTTATGCTCCATTGATAAACTAGGAATGACCACTCATCATTCCAATTTTCCACATTAGCAAAGGTAGAATTAAAAAAAAATCATAAAACGATACAATATGCTCCTTAATAATATCTTGATTAGAAATATGAGAACCATCAATGTTAAGAAAGGAGATATTATTCCTCAGTCTATGAGTTTTAAGAGAAGTATAGAAGAAATTTGTGTTACGATCCCCCTCTTTCAACCATAACACTGTATACTTCTATTTGAAGAAACTCTCCTCTGCTCCATCACTTCAATATCCTTTCTTATTTTAGACCAACAATAACCCATATTCTAGAAATAAATTATTCTTTTGTTAAAAACATTTTTTTCTCTTAACCTTGTCTGGCTAGTATGGATCCAGTCATAAACTTTGACATATAGTTTGAGGTGGATTTGATATCTACTCTTGTTAGAATTCGACTTTAATTGTTATTTCAAGAGGTTCTATTTGGTAGACATGTCTTATGCAGACTTTAGTTTTAGGATTACAGGATATGTTCCTAGTCCGTCTGGTATGGTGTCATAAAGATGGTGTTATAATTATTTTTGAATTCTAATTGTTAAGATATTGATTTGTTACTTATGTAATAGGATTGTAATTATGCAATAACTAGCTTTTGTTTATCCATTAACATATATGTTTTCAAAGACAAATAAGAAGTTGTGATTGACTAAATAAATGTCTTTAAGAGTAGTTAGATTATTGTCATAAACATGAAGAACTAAATGCTAGAATCATTTGTTTAACTTTTCAATATATGTAAGTTCAATTTCAATATACTTAACGTGATGTTGATGCATGTTACTTGGTTGAGAGGGACATTTCCACTCACTTGGGTTGTATATGAGTCACATAAGGTTGTTTCATATCTTTCTAGGTATAATGTCGTTCAACAAAGAGTCTGTGATAAAGAATAAATAAATAAAATAATTTAGTCTAGAATGTCCTTGTAGTCTCTCTCTTTCCTAGGATGAGTTGTAATTCAAATTTGTTTTTTTAATGTACATGTAATCGACGTAAATTGAACTGCATATGAGTAATCAGATCTGCTTTTGGTTTCAATTGAATTGTGATAATTGGACATGTGATTTTTATTCTGATGTGGATTGTTTTTTAGGTTTCTAGAAAAGGAAAAAAATATTTTTCTTGTATACTATTTTTAATCGTGCTTGCTGAGAATTTGGTTTTTTTTCTTAAAATCTAAGTTTGTGATTAGATATTCACTCTAATGGTTGGTATTTATGCTAATCAAAAGTGAGGTCTCTACATTGTTGTTGTGCGAGCAACGCCTGATTTGTAGGGATTTTCTTCCTTCTCGGTGCCATATTTTGAGACTTGTTGTCCCATTCCATAGCAACATTCAAGAAGCGTTTTCTAATGCCCTAAATCTTAATCTAGTACTTCCATTCATTCTCCAATAACTGATGAAACTCTTTGCATATAGTTGCTATCACTCGTATACTAGATGGATACATGAGTCCCCCAAGAAGTATTGATCATATGTGTTGCATGTCTAGATCGCAGTCCTCTTGGTTCAGATCTCTAGGGGTGGAACCCTAGGCCGCAAGCAAATGGATCGTGTTATTCAATGTTGGTGAACCAGTCTAGCCAATCAATTTGAGCCTATTTCGACAAATATGTCCCTTGCGTCTAGACATTATGAAATTTGATTGATTTGAACTAAATATGTGAGACAAACGGTCTAAGTATACCCAAATAAGTTATGCAATCGTAGCTTCTAAATAATCCATGAGGTGCAAGATTAAGATCCTAAAGTTAGATGTTACACTCAGATGGGAACATATAAAAGAATCAAATTCCACTCATGCATTGATTATAACAGATGTAGCCTAGAATAATTACATGGTAATGGTATGCCTCTATCCTCGGGCCTTTGTGGTCTACTCCAACCCTTGTTCAGATTTTCAATAGTCCATGTCCACCTCCCCTAGTTTGTTCCAAACATGACAAAAAGTATGGAAGCATTTTTTTGCGGGTCTGCTATGAGGCATGAAGAATCTCCAATGTTTTTTCCAGAAACCCCACTTACATTCACCAAAATTCCATAAACACCCCCCTCTTATCTAAAATTCCTACAACCCCCTCCCTTTCATCCTTAATTCCTACGAACCTCCTCCACCTAACTTCGTTCCGAACAGAGCTAACGACCGTTGCTCCTTTAGTTGTTTCTCATTAACTGATAATTATATTTTAGCATACTTAATTATATAGAATAATCACTATCTCCTTAGATTGCTAATAATGGTTATTTAAATGCTTCATGTTATACTATTATTTAATATAAATAATATTTTTATATTGAAAAACTTCTTTTGGACTCATCCCACTAAGCAGACTTTGTGCTAGAGATCTGGATTTAAAGGTGTCATATTATTTTATTTCTAACTAATAAAGGTATATTTTTAATCATGTCACAAATTCAGTTCCTCATATTGCCAAAATTTCAAATCTATGTCAATTTTGATTAAAAAAATATAAAGTAAATTTTCTATCAATCAGTCTTAAAATACATTCAAGTACAGATTTTGGTTGCTCCATCCAAACTGAGAACTGAATTAAGCCCAAATTTTGGTTAGTATACATTAGGTATGTCAAAATAATAATAAAATCTAATATCTTACAATCTAACATAGAGGTTACCTAGATGTGAATTTGTTCAAAATTGGATCTATTTTGAATCGTGTATATCAAAACCTGGGACCAATATATATCTACTTTTACCGGCTATAATTAAAATATAAATTAAAAAGTTGGACTCACCCGCTGATGTAACCATTACCAAAAATACTGGAGTGACCTATATGGACGGCCAAGGATTTTTTTTATTTATATCTTTTAGGAGTCTGGACAAAATATGTCAAGTTAGTACTGAGTTTGGACAAATCCGGGTCTATGTTAGTTTTGGGTTAGACGACTCTTTCTTCCGGGTCTTCACAGTTGTCGGGTTGGGCTGGGTCCATTTAATTGGCGTTGGTTCGGGTAAGATCTTACTTAGTTTAGATCTAGTCGAGTCGGGTCGAATTTTAGTTTTGCAATTCTTTTTGTTAATATTTTTCATAGAACATTTTTATGATTTTCGGATCCAATTAGTTTCGTGGTCCAGAAGGGTCTTGTTCCACTCGGGTCTATTTTTTTAATTATAACTAAGCATTTGAATAATAATTATTATTTTAAAAGAAAAATATTATTATATATAATTATCTATAATTATATATGCTAATGTAACATACAACTAAAGGAATCTAGTCTCTCTCCACGGCCGCAACCTAGCGCTCTGGCGACTAGGGCTACGGCGTGTGGGAGTCCTCCTACCCGTACGGGTCACCTTCTCTTGCAGGTCCAAGGTTCGGGCGAGCTTCCTGGTACTCTCCCCATGATGGCGGAGGAATTGGCAGAGAGATACGAGCGGCTACAGTTGACGACAGAGGAGGAAGAGACGATCGACGTCGGCGATGAACAAAACGGGGAAGAGGAGCATCTAGGGATAGCGCTGGTGGCGCGGTTTCTGACGGACAGGGCACCCAACTTCTGGGCGATGCGGCGCACACTCACACAATCTTGGGGGCTATCGCAGAAGGTTGTCTTCAAGCAACTGGAAGGCGAGGTCTTTATCATCCAGTTCTTCGATTGGAGGGACAAGCAGAAGGTGGTGGACGGGGCGCCATGGAATTTCGATAATAAGCTGCTGATATTCAAGGAGATTGAGAAGGAAGAGCAGCCGGGGACGATCGTTATCAAGCACACCCCCTTTTGGGCTCGGATCTACGGGCTTCCTTTAGGGTTCCGGTCGGACCAAGCTATCAGGAGGATCGCTAGCAGGCTGTGAGAGGTTCTTGACTTGGACGTCGATGAACTTGGGTGGGAATCATCGGCGAGGGTCAGGGTTAACCTGGACATTACGAAACCGCTGAAAAGGGTTCTACGGCTAGCAGGGAACACCAAGAACATCATCACACTGGACGTGAAGTATGAAAGATTGGTGCACTTTTGCCATGTTTGCGGGAAGCTTGGTCATGTAGAACGGGACTGCACCGATCGGATCGAAGGCGAGGATGGAGGCCAACAATGGGGACCGTGGCTGAGAGCATCCCCGCGGAAGCCGAGGATGACTTTACACGAAGAACTTCATGGTCACACCCGGGTTACGAAAAGGATAATCTTCAGAAATAAGCCGGTAGAGCAGGGATCGTCGACCAAGGAGACGACGGGAGAAGGTGGTTCGCAAAGTAGTCGGGCCGGCGAGGACGGGGACGGCGAGGCAGCAGGGAAGAGAGGGCACATTACAGAGAATAGGAGGAGCGCACAGACACAGCGACACCAAGAAGATAGTGCGGAATCCCCTTACGAGTTGGAGAAGCTTTTCCCAGAACGACAGGAAGCATCAAGGGCGGATGTCGGCAAGGGCACGAGCAAAGGGCAGATAATGGAGGAAGGACGAGGGGAAAGAAGTCGGGCTACAGTTGACAGAGAAGAACCCATGGAGAGGCAGCATCGGGCAACGTCGAACCTGAGCAGGGAGGTGGAGCTCGGGAGAGCTTTCACCGAGAACATGTCCGATCCAGGTCTGAGAACGGCAGGTCCAAGGGAGGAACTGGAGACCATACCCAAACAATACGAGGCAGAATGCAACCCAGAGCAGCAACCGGCGCAAAGGCAGATCAAGACGAGGGCTCAGATGAAGATGGAAAGCGGGAAGAAGATGGGAAAAAGAGATAAGGGAGAAGCAAAGAAGAACAAGAAGCCCCCGTGGGTATACAAGATGAGTAGGGCGCAACGACTGGGGATATCGGAGCAAGAAGTTGTTTGGGACACCATCTCGGGAAAGCGAGGAAGACAGTCTGAGTATTGTGATATGGAGCTTGATATAGCAAGTCCTATGGAAGACATATCCAAGAAAATAAGGAGCAGTACACCAACTTCACAGCAGGATGGGACACAGAGTGTTCAAGTAGCGGGGACTGGCGGAGACCAGCCCCGTGAACAGCCATGAAAATCATAAGCTGGAATTGTCAGGGGTTGGGCAACCCTGACACAGTGAACACCCTTCGATCTTGGTGTTGGAGGGAAAGCCTGAATCTAGTCTTCTTGATGGAGACTCTCATTACTGGTGCGGACTTAGAGACGGTGAAAAGAAAATGTGGCTTCACACAGGGCATTTGCATTGACAGAGTGGGCAGAGCAGGAGGGATAGGTCTGTGGTGGAAAGACATCGACCTCAATATTATATCCTATTCACAGCATCACTGTAACTGCGAGGTTGATGACGGAACAGGGGCTGAAAAATGGAGAGCAGTGGGAATTTATGGGTGGGCGGATCAGCAGTTGAAAACTAATACATGGAACCTGATACGGGAGTTGAAAAATACTTCAGATTTGCCTACTGTTTTCTTTGGTGACTTCAACGAGATAGTTGCCAATATGGAAAAGGCGGGAGGCCCCCCAAAACCATACCGGCACATGCATGACTTTCGTGATGTGATAGACGACTGTGATTTGACGGATCTGGGTTTCAGTGGAAATATCTTCACGTGGCAAAGGGGAACGACACCTGAAACGCTTGTGAGGGAGAGGTTGGATAGAGCTTTGGCGTATCCCAGTTGGGTGGCAAGATTTCCACAGGCATGTGTCATCCACCTACCGATTGTTGAATCCAATCATGCACCAATTATCATAAACACGGAGAACAGGAGGAGGAAACAAAGAGGAAAGCAGGATAATTTTTTCTTCGAGCCCATGTGGATGGAGGACGAGATGTGTGAAAATATCATCAAGGAATCATGGGATGGTGGAGCAACGATTGATTTGCATGGCAAGATGGAAAGATGCAGCTTAAAATTAAAAACCTGGGCGCACGAGAAGTTTGGGAAAATGAGAAGAAGGATAAAAGAACTAGAAGGATAGCTGGGTGAAGCCCAACTCCTACCGCCGGATAGAATCAACCTTGACAGGTGTTCCCGCATGGCAGCTGAACTCCAAGAATGGCACAGGTGCGATGAAAAGTATTGGCATGCAAGGGCAAGAATGAATGAGATGAAAGCGGGCGACAGAAACACGGCGTACTTTCACCACAAAGCTTCCCAAAGGAGAAAAAGAAACAAGATAGAAGGACTCCATGATGATGAAGGGCAATGGCATACGAAGGAAGAGGAGATTGAGAAAGTCGTCACCACTTTTTTTCAAGGGTTGTTCACGACGTCAAATCCAACGGGATGGGAGACAGCCACCAAAGGGGTTGAAAGGAAAATTGGGAGTGCGGACAATGAAGATTTGGAGAGGGATATCACCATGGAAGAAATCCAAACAGCGCTGAAAAATATGCATCCAAATAAAGCACCCGGGCCCGATGGAATGAAAGCCATGTTCTTTCAAAAATACTGGCACATAGTGGGAGATGATGTAGCTAATTATATAAAAGGGTGGTGGAAATCCGAAGGCAGTATAGCTGATGTAAATACCATTCTTGTAGTTCTCATTCCTAAAGTGAAAGCACCGAAAGAGATGGGGGAGTTCCGACCCATTAGTTTGTGCAATGTAATCTATAAAATTGCAGCAAAAGTCCTTGCCAACCGCCTACGCCCAATGATGGATAAAATCACTTCTGAACAGCAAAGTGCCTTTATACCAGGAAGGCTGATCACAGACAATGTCCTTGTGGCTTATGAGTTGTTCCATAGTATGAAAGGTGCAGCGGGGAAGAAGAAGGGTCATATTGCTTTGAAGCTTGATATGTCAAAAGCATATGACAGGGTGGAATGGGGTTTTGTTGATTACATACAAGAGAAGCTGGGATTTGGAGAGCTGTGGAGGAAAAAAGTCATGAACTGTATGTCGACAGTATCTCATTCTTTTGCCATCAATGGGGAACGTACCAGGAGATCTCAACCTTCCAGAGGACTGCGCCAGGGTGACCCTCTCTCACCTTACCTTTTCATTTTATGTGCTGAAGCTTTTTCTTCTTCCTTAAATCTTGCTTCTCTACAAAATGATATTCATGGAGTACGAGCCAGCCGCCATGGGCCTCGTATTTCTCACCTCTTCTTTGCAGATGATTCCATTCTTTTTGCGAGGGCGACCAAGGAGGAATGCCTGAAATTAGCTGTGATTATCAGCCAGTACGAACAGGCATCCGGACAAAAAATTAACCTATCCAAAACCGAGGTGGCCTTCAGCAAAGGAGTCAGCCGAGAGAGGAAGGACGAGATATGTCAAGTGCTAAAAGTCAAAGAGGTGGAGAGGCACGGGAAGTACCTGGGTCTACCAGCCGCAGTGGGCAGATCAAAGAAGCAAGCCTTCTCATATATCCAGGACAGAGTTTGGAACAAATTGCAAGGTTGGAAGGAAAAGCTGCTTTCCAAGGCGGGAAAGGAGGTTCTTATCAAGGCAGTGGCCCAAGCGATTCCGTCATACATGATGAGCATTTTCCAGTTACCGGGGTATCTTCTTGACACCATCAACAGTTCCATTGCTAGATTCTGGTGGGGAGCAAAAGACGGAGAAAGGAAGATAGCTTGGGTCAGTTGGGAAAAATTATGTAAGCCGAAGAACCAAGGAGGCATGGGATTCCGAGACATTAGCGCTTTTAATCAAGCTCTCCTTGCCAAGCAAGTATGGCGGCTCTTTCATAGGCGAGATACACTGGCTCACAAAGTTCTAAAGGCCAAGTACTTTCCTTCATGTAATGTACTAGAGGCTAGAAGGGGTCACAACCCAAGCTTTACGTGGAGGAGTATTTGGAATTCTAAAAGCATCGTACTCGAAGGCATGCAATGGCGAGTGGGCGATGGCAAATACATCAACATATGGACTGACAGTTGGATCCCAAATTTAAATGGAAGCATAGAAGGGAGGATGGGTATATCTTCACCGACGGTACAAAAAGTCAATCAACTTATTGATCAAGAGACTGGACAGTGGGATTGCGGGCTGGTCCATGAGCTACTATCACATGACATGGCTGCTATGGTGCTAGCCATTCCTCTAGGGGTCGCAGCAAGGGAGGACATAATTTTCTGGAAACCAAGTAAGAGCGGGGATTATACGGTGAGGTCGGCATATTGGTTGGCAACCCAACAACCGAGAAGAGACGGACAACCGGTCAGACAAGAGGAAAAGGATGTGTGGTGGGCTGTATGGAAGTCGGGTCTATATCCAAAAGCGGCTCACTTTTTATGGCGTTGTTTCGTCGGCTCCTTAGCCACGGTTGGTAGGCTGTTTGATAGGCACTGCCATGAGGACGGTATATGCACCATTTGTAGGAGGGAGAAGGAAGATATTGGGCACATGTTTTTCAAATGTGACCAGGCGTGGGAGCTATGGAAGTGCAGCACCGTATAGAAGAGATGGGCGCAATACCAGTTAAGGCAGCCATCATGGCTGCGGTGTGGCCGGAGCAAGGTGAGCTAGATGTCGACATGGCTGCTGCTCTTTGGGCCATATGGAGTAGGCGGAACGACATCGTCTTTGGGAACAAGGTGTGGCACCCCCACATGATGAAGAACGCTCTATTACCTTGGGTCCGAAGCAGCCCGGCGCCGAACAGCAATGCTTGCAGCCCGAGCACGGCGGGTGCAAATGTGCCATGGAGCAAACCACCGGAGGGTGTTCTTAAATTGAATTGCGATGCTGCGGTTAATGTCCAAGGAAAAGACGGCTTGGGGATGGTGTGGCGGACAGCTACGGGTGCAGCAACAAAGCTAGAAGGGAAACAGCAGCCGACACTCAAGGATCCTATGTGCGCCGAAGCTCTTGCTATTAGAGAAGGACTCCTCCTTTCCAAAGAGATGAACCTCTCGCAGCTAATGGTGGAATCGGATGCCGAAGCGGTGATCAAGCTCATTGTGAATGGGTCTAAGAGAACGGATCTCCTGGGTTCTATACTTGAGGACATAGGCTTTCTTAAAAGTTTCTTTGCTAGTATTTCTTTTGTTTACTCATCTAGTTGTAGTTTTTCTTTTCTTAATAGTAGCTCCTTACCACCGGTTGTAAAAAAACTGCATTCAAGCAGATTTGCTCATCTAATATATTAGATCCGTTGATTTCAAAAAAAAAAAAATTAGAAAAAAACCTAAAAGAGCAGCAGCCGTTAACTCGGAGGGAGGTTCTAAGAATTAAGGATGAAAGGGAGGGAGGGAGGTTGTAGGGAGTTTGGATAACAAGGGGTTTTATGGAATTATGGCAAAGGTGAGGGGGGTTTTGGGAAAAAACTCTTTTATGTAATACTGAAGTACAAATTGTTTTTTAATTTGTTTTCTTTCTAAGTAGTATAAACACATAAGTTGAATGAGAGCTCACCGCTGTCTAAACACCCTAAATCTTTTTCTTTTTCTTTTTGGATAGCTAAAGACCAAATATATCTATTTGCTTGCTTATTTATGTATTGTATTCAGCGACGTTAGCATGAGGCAAATGACCGGAAGGGTATTGGATTTTGTTGTATTCCAACGACCCGAGAACTGTTCAACCGTGACAATAGAGAGACCTGTCCGCACCGGATTCAACACGGCACCGACGGGCGGCCAGTGGCACCATTTTCCGTTTTCCTATTTCAAAGATCCATGTCTCTCATCCGTTCGTTTATCTTTTATTATACCATCATTGTCCTCAGTTGTTTGTATCCACCGTTTTGTGCAAGCGGATTATTGCTGATGTTAAATTGGGGAGACTGTTCTACACCCGGTGCAGGGATGGATGGGGTATCAACAACGAAACAACCAAATACAGCAAAAAGCTCACAATCGAGCAGTCACGAGTTTTTTAAGATAAAAAAAACTATCATCAACCACGATTTTACTTGTCCGAACACGGATTCCATCCTAAGTTCCCCAAAGGAAATGGACTACGCTGCATAGCATTCACCGGGTAGAGGGACGCCTACAAACTGTTCGACTAAAACCCACAACTAAAACAGCTACCAAAAGCCCCAAAAAACAACCCCATATGATCAGCAGATCCAACACGGACCGTTCATTAGCAACCAAACCCACAGCGGCTGCCTCCGGCAGCTCAGACCCCGGTAGACCCAAACCCACCAGCACCACGAGCGGTGTCATCAAGGTCCTCGACCTCAGCAACCTCGGGGGTCATGATACGCTCTATGATCAGCTGCGCCACGCGGTCACCAGGCTTCACCTGGAAATCAACATCGGAGAAGTTGAACAGGATGACACCAACGGGGCCGCGGTAGTCGGCGTCGATCACGCCCGCACCGACGTCGATGGAGTGCTTCCACGCCAGGCCGGACCTAGGCGCGACGCGGGCGTAGGTGCCTTCAGGGATGGCGATGCTGAGGTCAGTCGCAACGAGGGCCTTCCCTCTGGCAGGGACGGTGGTTTCCACGGCGCTGGAGAGGTCGTAGCCTGCTGAGAGGGCCGAGGCGCGAGTGGGGATGACAGCGTTCTCGGAGAGCTTCTTCACTCGGAGGAGAGGGACCGCGCTGCCGTTGACCGCGGCGGCGGATCCGCCGTTCTGGTGCTCAACCTTCTGGATCTTCGGGGACGGTTCCTCCGCAGAAGGGACTGAGGCGGTGGCGGCACAGACCATGGTGATGCTCGGACGACGAGGGTTGAGAAGATTGTTGTGGGTGTGGAAGGAGAGCAAGGGGAGGAGGACGCGCAGGGGTTTGAGAATCATACCTCCCGGGTTGGGTTTTATAAACAGAAACGTCGCGAGAAGCGCCATTCGGCCGCGCTTGGCGCCAAATCTCCCGCCATTTTCAGGCTGCAGGAAGATGAATGGAGGTCGTGCTGCGGGATTGCAGGGGGAGAGCGCCGAATCGTGTCAAGGATGCGGGCCGGCCGCTGGGTGTCGTGCCGTGCCACAAGGGTTTGAGGTTTCCGTTTGGGTCTGTTTCCAGAAACCTCCTACCACTTCGTCCGGTTCAGCTATTCTCAACTAACACCGTTATGTGAGTCGGGTCATCATCCATTGTATGGGGTTTTTCGAGAATTACTGTTTATTAATCATTGACATGCATTACAATCGTATTTCGAATTCTTAAAGATTTACATTGAAGTAGAAGTAGAAGGCAAGCGGGGAACTAATGTCTCTTAATCTATCAAGGCATGAAATTACCTAAACTATGAGGGTTTATAAGGAATATCATGTAGAAAACCTTGTGGTGTTCCCCCTTTGTGAGCGTGATTATTGTTGTTTCTCTAACGGTTCCACTTAACACAAACCCAATAGTATTATTCTCTCTTAACATAGTAAAAGGAGACTTGGGATGGATGGCTCCCCTCCTCCCTCTGTTTCAATGTATAATATTGAAGAATAGTGATTTATATTACCTTTGGAGAATATGATGGGAGGATGATGAGATATTTTTTATTGATAGATGGCTTAATCCCCTCGTATATACAAAAGAGGGGAAAAGTACAAGGAAGTGCTAACTTAAGCCTAATGGACCAAGATAATTAGGCTCACATAACATTATAGTAATAACTCTTATCACATCCCCTCAACATGGAGTATGGGTGAAACACATATATAATTTGAATATAGAATACTCAATTAAAATGATACAAAAAAATAAAATTATACTCCCCATATAAGATTTGCACTCTCCTAAAACATGGTTCTCGGAAAATGATTCGACGACGCCTCTTTGAAGTTATGTTTTAGGGGCTGGAAATACTTGAGCTTCGGAGAAGATCTATTGAAATGGATATCAAATGGAGAACATCAATGCCAATTTGGAGCTCACAGTCAAACCACCATGACTGCACCGTCTTCACTATAAAGGAATGTGTGATTGGAATAAATATAATCAACACATCCAATAATATAGCAGCTGAGGTATCTTCGAACACATATATGATGAGGTGATGATGACTGTCAAACTAGATCCATCTAAAATATGGCTCTCGAAGGTTTGACAGGAATGAAAGGCACCGTAAAGAAAGCTCAAGTAAACTTGTCAAAGTAGATCCATCTGGAGTGTGGCTTTCGAAGGATTAACGTTAATGAAAGAGTAACGACCACCTCCCTATGTTATGCCCTATTCAGGCAGGTCGAGAGGGTAAGGGCCATTACCAATAATACAAGATTTAGCACATCCTACCACCCCCTGATTGATGGATAATCAGAAAGAACGATCCATACTTTAGAGGATTTGTTGAGAGCATGTGTGCTCAATTGAGGTGGATCATGGGAGAAGTACTTGCCCTTAGTTGAGTTTGCTTATAATAATAGTTACCAAGTCAGTATCGGGATGCCTCTATATGAAGCTCTTTATGGGAACCTGTGTCGGTCACCGCTTCACTGGGATGATGTCAGTGAGAGGAGCTTGCCAAGGTCAGAAGAATTGCAATTGTATGTTGATAAAGTCACTTTGATCAAGCAAAGGCTAACGATAGCCCAGGTTCGACAGAAGTCATATGCTGATGTGAAGTAGACTGACTTGCACTTCACTGTGGGTGAACATGTATTTCTAAAATCTGACCCATTCAAGCTATAGCTAAGAACAGATGAAAGTTGAGTCCCCGATACGTGGATCCGTTTGAAATCCTATAACAGATTGGTGAAGCTGCTTATTGTTTAGCCTTACCCTCTCAATACAATATGATGCATGATGTGTTCCATGTGTCTCTAGAGTGCTATGTGAAGGATCTAATCCATGTGTTGAGCATTGAACTTATTGAACTCCAACAGAGGTTGACATACCCTGAGTCACCTGTGAGAGTACTGGACACCAAGGTGAAAGAGCTCAGGAATAGAAAGATAGAGATGGTAAAGGTTCTTTGAAAGCATCATAGAGAGGATGAAGCCATATGGGAGCTAAAGGCAGACATGGAAAAGTCTTACCCTGGATTGTTTGTGTGATTAGTAGAGTTTTGAGGACAAAGTTCCTATAAGAGGGGAAGGATGTTATAACCTCAGTTTTACTTGTATTTTATATAGTTGGAATGCAATTATTTTAGTAAAAGAGACACAATTGGAAATTTGTGTGCTTGTTTTTAAAGAATGATTTTCTTTGCAAATCTCCTTTGAATAATTGAATTTGTGATTTCTATTGTCTTATTAATCCAATAATGGATAAAAGGAAAAAAAAAGAAAAGAAAATCCCATAATAAGCAAAAAGCAAAGGAAAATAGATAACAAATATGTGTACTTGAGAGATTTGTGTAGAATCCTCTAGAAAGTGGCATGGATGGCCACTATTAAGTTTTCATTTTCACATGGTTTCTAATAGAAAGAATAGACAAAATAAAGAAAATAGAAAAGAAAGAAAGAGAAAATGATTAATTTTGATGCCTTAAATGCATGAGATTAGAGGAAGACTTGCATATGAATAAAAATCCATTTTATTTTCGAATTTTGGTCTCAGTATTTGCACACATCTAGATAAAGTCATTTAAGAATTCCCCTTAAAATTTGAGATTAAAAGGATGGATGGATTGGGAGATATGGATTTTACAAAATCCCTAAAGTGTATGTATTAGAGAAGGAATGACATTAAATGTCACGAATTATATTCCTATTAGAATTCCTATTTTTTGGCCTTTTTATTTGGCACGCACATTGTGGATAGTTAGATCAAGATCCAACAGTGACGCCTTCGTCACCTATCTCAGCCAAGAAAGGAAACTAGGACACCGACCAGCTGGCTTTCCAAGCCAATTTCTCAGCAACTTAATGCACAAGCAAGTACAGAAATCACACCAATAAACTTGGGAGATCATTGTGCATCGGTCTACCCTAGGTTTTATCTAGTTTGGGGAATTCTAGAAGAATTCCCAATTCCCTGTCAGCCATGGTCGACCCTCACTATAAATAGGGGATCACTGACCCTCAGTAAGATCAAAATTGATCCCCAGAGCTTCGACTGAGTCCTGCGATTGTTCCCCTCGTCCCAATTTCTCTGTTGGCCTCATTCGTCACCTCCGCCCCCATACCACCATCTCCCAGACTCCGTCCCATCACCTCCGACGACGACTCAGACAATTGAAGGGTGCTTCGAGTTTTGGGATGCAAGGCGAAGGTGAAGGTGACCTTACTCCTTTTATTGGTGCTCTAAGTCATGGAGTCAACCATCAAGTTGACTTGCTTAGAGGCGTTGCTCATAGGCTAGAGGTTGAAGAAGGGGAGTGAGGGAATTACATCACTGTCCTTGTCACCTCTTTACACATGTAAGAGTATAATCGCCCTTTTACCCTATTTTTTCTCATTTAGTCAAGCAAGTCACCATGCGGGCCAGCCACTCACTTGGCATGGACCGATTGGAACGCACATTGTGGATAGTTAGATCAAGATCCAACAGTGATGCCTTCGTTACCTATCTCAACCAATAAAGGAAACTAGGACACCGACCAGTTGGCTTTCCAAGCCAATTTCTCAGCAACTTAATCCACAAGTGAACCATGAAAATGGTTGCTCGTTCTGGTGGCGGAAGGGGAGGGCGACGACCTTCGACTCAGCATGGAGGTCACCCCCCACGCCCCAGAGGAGATCTGGTGAAGGTGGAGGACACAACAAAGGAATGGAATAACGTTTGCAAGGCACCAGTAGGCAATATCAACACAAGGATATCACCGACAGAAATAATACTCGATGATGACACCATCATCATCCCTCAGGCTGAGGTGGATGAGAATGTGGCTTTATGGAGGAACATGGCAGCGGGCTATATAATAGGATTTCATCCTCATATACCGACACTGCAGGACCACCTGATCTGCATCTGGAAATTAGTAGGATCCCTGGAAGTAATGGGGCGTAACAATGACAGTTTCATCATAAAGTTCCAATCAGAATAAGACATGAACAATGCTATAGAGGGCAGCCTGACACGCGTATAACGTGCGTGTAATACGCAAGTGTATGTGTCGAAGTAATATGGGATTATGAGTCCCGAGTTATCGAACACAGGGAGTTGTGAGGTTAAAGACTATTACTAATTAGGATTGATCAGCTAAGCCGAAAATAAGAGTTGATTGAAAAAGAAAATAAAAATAAAAGAAAACAAAACAATCGATTAAATGGTTGGTTTAATCAATTAAAAATGGAATCCTTAGGATTGCGGTTTCACCGCAGGTTCTCGTTGTACTAATTCCTACACAATCATCCTAATTCGTCTCCTATTCCGGGTAGTGGCATGTAGTCAGAATTGCTCATTGTCGTGATACAATTCACTACCTAAGTCTAGGTCGGTTCCACCGTCGTAGTAACCTATACCCTAAACTAGGTGCATTAGAAACAACCTATGTGTTTCCACCATTAACCGTACATCACCTTGTTCAAGGGATTTATTAATTAATGTGAATCTCGTCTCTTTTCAACCGTTAATTCTTCTTTCAATGTAATTAAAGGCATTAGATTATCATTAGGGTGATCAATCATAATGATATAATGGAGAAAATAAAATCATACCACGGATTTGAGAGACAAATTATGATAAACTATGTAAAAAGTATCATACAACGATTACCCAGGCTACTCCCGGGTCCTAAAGAATTACGGTTTTTAGTCGAAAATAGACGACATGGTATCACAGTAAGTCGAAAAGACGTAAAACATGAATTTCGATATACAGTAAATTGGAGAAAGGGTTAAAGAGTGGATCTGGAGAAGATGGAGAGAATTTGCCATCGTTTCCGCCGCCAAAATACCTCTGAGGTCTTCCTTGTAGGGTTCCTCTACTTTTCTCTCTCCGTTCGGCTACCGTATCGTCCCCCCGTGATAGATCTCCCAATTGCAGTTCTAATGGTGCCTTTTATAGCCGTCGTACATGTTTAGGTCAAGAGAAAACCTAAAAATATAATTTTTAATACAATATGTGTTAGATTTAACATATTAAAATTTCGTCTGCAATGTCTGAGTGGATGGTATCGAGTTGGAAGTCGATGGTATCAACTTTGTCACAGTAAAATGTCCTTTTCCTTTTCAATCTCGAGCAAAAAATATTTGTACTCTGATGCCATGTCGCTACCATCGAGTTGTAAGTCGATGGTATCGACCTGCTCCAATAAATAATAATTATCTGCAATAAAACAATCAATGGATAAAATCAAATAATTATTATAATAATTAAAACATGTAAAATGCATGTAAAATACATATAAAAATATAAGAAATGATGCACAAGTGATTTTTACTAATTTGGTAAAATATGTATTATAAAGATATTCAATTAAGTACAAATGACACAGAAAATAACCAAATTAGATATCAAAATAATAACAATTTATGCATACATCACACCCCTAAGCTTGAATATTGCTCGTCCTCGAGCAACACTACTATTGGATTTGTTTTAAAAAGTCAGCAAGAAGACAAGTACCTATGAATTATTTTTCCTAACCACCCTCCACCAGTCGGTCCCAAACCGGTCCTTGCCAACCACTGAATAAGTAACTACTCTAAAGCGATCAATAATGTTCATAATAGATGTCCACAATAAGATTAATGAAAAACACTATCAATATGAAGCAGTTAATATCATGGCTAGTAGGACACATGCTTGATGCACCATGTGATCTCCCTATCTACATTGCTCTGATCTACCTAAATAAACTACTTGGAAGCAGATCCCCAAATAAAAATGGATGAGGGGATTAATTATGATGGTGGCCTACCATGTAGAGCAATGGGTGGAAAAGATGGGTGGTTATGAAATAGGATTCACAAGAATCATCCAAATTATTTATGCAAAAAGTAAAAATATGATGCACCTATATGATGGATAAAATGTGAATGTATGACTTCTAATGACTATTTTTTTTTTAATTTTGGTTGAATGATGCATGCAATGGATGTCTCATTCTAATGATGAGTATAAGTGGAAAGGTGTTTATAAAAGGAATCACAATCCCCTCATTTATTGCTTAGAGAGAATATGACATTGAAATAAAAAAATTATTTTCCTCCTTTTCTCCTCTTTTTTTTTCTTTTTCAATCACTCTTTTTTCTCTGCCCTTTTATTTTATCAAGATAAATACTTCATGTTTGGGCGTTTTTTTAATTTGTTTTTTTGGAGGAGTAAGGATAAACACATTTTTTCACTTTTACATGAGAGAAGATCATAGAAGATAACAAATATGTAATGCCTTATGAAATATGCAATGCAAATGAAACTATATGTGATTTTGTTATGCAAACTACAAATGCTCAAAAGATGATATGATTATTTTTCCTTTTCTAATGCATAATAAAATGAACTAACTATATGCTTCCTATCATGCCATGTAATGCATACAAGAGGAAAATAACTTGGATTAAACTTGATAATCCTATGGTGGTGAATGAAGATGAATGGCAGGTGGATGAGATCACATGAATAAGAGACAATGTCTTTCACCATGATATGTCACTCTTTTATCAACTTGTGTAACAGGGTAACCTTAGAGTTTATTTCTAGAATTCACATTAAAGATCATGTTACTGTTTGGTTGGTTTGGACTCAAACATCACAATTATAACACAAGCCATAGGGTTAAGTTAGGTTTTTCATTCAATCAGTATGTCTTCAAGCTGACTAATCCAAACAATTCCTCCAGTTATGTACTCTTAAACATAGCAAATTTAGCTTAAAGAGCAAAGCATAATAGCACATTCAAATTTTTATTTAGAATTTTCAGAATTGATACCACATCATCAACAAACGGCTAATCCTAACCAAAATTTTATATTTTGTCCACAAGTACACTAGATAGAAGTGGACTCTAAAAACAAAATGAAAAAACTATTTTTTTTGAAACAAAAACATGTAGATGTATGATATAAAGAAAAGATGCAAGGGGTAAAGATAGAAGCACTGTTCCATTCCTCCCTTTAAGCTTGAATATGACATTGTCCCCAATGTCAAAAGCAAAGGAAGATAAATGGAACGATTGTACCGATATGGGCAGTGAACTCTAGGGTTGAGTAGATGTGATCCACATGATAATCTGCCCTCCAATATGCACTCAAGCTCAGTGAAGTGTCTATGCTTGCTCAGCTTGTGAGATGTCACTGATGAAAACTCAGTACTACCAACAATGAAGTCGGTGGTACCGACTCGATGCGTCCCTGCACACTGAATGCACATATCAAGACACCTTTTTTACTTGCATCAAAACTAGATATCACAATCTACAAATAGGAATGTAAAAATAGAATTGAAAGTTTAACAAAATAAACCTAATTGGTGGGTTGCCTCCCACAAGCTTCCTTGTTTAACGTCCTAGGATGGACACATGTCAATCAACAATAATCAGGTGGTCGTGGAGGAGGGTGAAGATCTCTCCTCTTCTTCCTTCTAAACATCTGGTTCCTTGCAACAATGAGAAAAAATAAATAATAGTCAGAAGACCAACATGTATGCTTGGCGTTCCATTTCAACAGTAAATTATCATTGCAATGAACATGAATATGAACACGACTCACAATCAAATCTTGATGTGGGAGCACATGCAGAAAAAGATAGCCATGATGTGAAAGGTATAGTGATGATTGATCCTTAATTTCTATGACCATCCCCAATGGATCACTCCTATCTACACATAATGAAGGGGTTATATCAAAGGTGAATTTTTGTGCCTCCTCCTCTTCTAATAATTCAATTCCCCCACATTCATTAATATCCTCACAAAAATTTTCAAAATCATCATCTGGATATATATCCCATATAGGATCCTCAATAAGGAAATGAAGAGATGGGTCTTGTGGTGAAGGAATTATGTGATGGGTAATGGGAAATTCCTCCACCTTTTCATTCTTAGTATCCTCTTCCTCACTCTCTTCCTCCTCTCTAAGATCACTATCAAATAAAGCACCTTCTGTATCCTCCTCTCCTTCACTCATATCCCAAACACATGTATCAAAATTGTCTTCCACCTTATTTGCATCATTTTCCTCATCTTCCTTATCAGATCCCCAATCATATTCAAGATCAATCCTAGGAGTCCAGGGTGTGGGTGTGGGCTCAATGGAAGGACATGATAGAGGTGATTCTAAAACTTCTTCCAATATGTTATCCTCACTCTCTAATTCCTTATCCTCAATCTCAACTTCTTCCATTTTCTCTATTCTACCCCATCCTCAATTAGAAATAGGACCTTTGCGATTTAAAACATATTGAACCAAAATCCTAATATGCTCACGATGAATTTCCTTTGAGGTTTTCTCATGATGTAATGAATGTGGACTTAGACATCTATAACCTACATGTGCATTTCCACACTCAGAACAAATAAGGGCCATGTGTTTTTTTTTAACTTTTTTTAAATGAAAGAAGACTAACTACAAAGAAATATTTAGACGAATATGTAAAATGCCTAAAATAATAGTAAAGTTTTATGTAATGAAAAATGAGAAGAAGAAAAAAAACTAAAAAAATAAAATAAATACAATGGCCTAGAGTGGTCGATCCTAACGTTTTATAGTGTTAACCATGCCAACTCCCCGGCAACGGCGTCAAAAACTTGACACGCGTATAACGTGCGTGTAATACGCAAGTGTACGTGTCGAAGTAATATGGGATTATGAGTCCCGAGTTATCGAACACAGGGAGTTGTGAGGTTAAAGACTAATACTAATTAGGATTGATCAGCTAAGCCAAAAATAAGAGTTGATTGAAAAAGAAAATAAAAATAAAAGAAAATAAAATAATCGATTAAATGGTTGGTTTAATCAATTAAAAATGGAATCCTTAGGATTGTGGTTTCACCGCAGGTTCTCGTTGTACTAATTCCTACACAATTATCCTAATTCGTCTCCTATTCCGGGTAGTGGCATGTAGTCAAAATTGCTCACTGTCGTGATACAATTCACTACCTAAGTCTAGGTCGGTTCCACTGTCGTAGTAACCTATACGCTAAACTAGGTGCATTAGAAACAACCTCTGGGTTTCCACCATTAACCGTACATCACCTTGTTCAAGGGATTTATTAATTAATGTGAATCTCGTCTCTTTTCAACCGTTAATTCTTCTTTCAAAGCAATTAAAGGCATTAGATTATCATTAGGGTGATAAATCATAATGATATAATGGAGAAAACGAAATCATACCATGGATTTGAGAGACAAATTATGATAAACTATGTAAAAAGTATCATACAACGATTACCCGGGCTACTCCCATGTCCTAAGGAATTACGGTTTTTAGCCGAAAATAGACGACATGGTATCACAGTAAGTCGAAAAGATGTAAAACATGAATTTCGAGATACAGTAAATTGGAGAAAGGGTTAAAGAGTGGATCTGGAGAAGATGGAGAGAATTTGCCGTCGTTTCCGCCGCCAAAATGCCTC
The DNA here is from genome assembly GCA_963693085.1 of Alisma plantago-aquatica. Taxonomy (NCBI): domain Eukaryota; kingdom Viridiplantae; phylum Streptophyta; class Magnoliopsida; order Alismatales; family Alismataceae; genus Alisma; species Alisma plantago-aquatica. The sequence goes on along the minus strand of OY856414.1, from coordinate 853,276,072 downwards.
TGAGGTCTTCCTTGTAGGGTTCCTCTACTTTTCTCTCTCCGTTCGGTTTCTGTATCGTCCCCCCGTGATAGATCTCCCAATTGCAGTTCTAATGGTGCCTTTTATAGCCGTAGTACATGTTTAGGTCAAGAGGAAACCTAAAAATATAATTTTTAATACAATATGTGTTAGATTTAACACATTAAAATTTCGTCCGCAATGTCTGAGTGGATGGTATCGAGTTGGAAGTCGATGGTATCGACTTTGTCACAGTAAAACATCCTTTTCCTTTTCAATCTCGAGCAAAAAATATTTGTACTCTGATGCCATGTCGCTACCATCGAGTTGCAAGTCGATGGTATCGACTTTACTCCAGTAAATAATAATTATCTGCAATAAAATAATCAATGGATAAAATCAAATAATTATTATAATAATTAAAACATGTAAAATGCATGTAAAATACATGTAAAAATATAAGAAATGATGCACAAGTGATTTTTACTAATTTGGTAAAATATGTATTAAAAAGATATTCAATTAAGCACAAATGACACAGAAAATAACCAAATTAGATATCAAAATAATAACAATTTATGCATACATCACAGCCTGTGGCTTGTGAAGGGAAAACCAATAATATTGAAGACCTGGGAGAAGGGGGAACCTCTCAAGCAAGAGAAAAGGAAAGGAGAATGTGGTAGCCGACCACTTATCCAGAATCATTTTTGATGAGGAAAACCAATTGCCTGTTAATGATAACTACGCTGATGAAGCCCTACTAATGGCTCAATCGAAGGAACAAAGATTACCATGGTTTGCTGATATTTGTAATTATCTGGCTTGTGGCCAGATGCCACCTGACATAACGTACAACCAGAAGAAAAAACTTTTCTCTGATTTCAAGAACTATTACTGGGATGATCCACTGTTGTTTAAAAGGTGTTCTCGTAATTTGTATCGAAGATGTATACCCGAGGAAGAAGTTCCATCAATCCTAAAATAATGTCATTCTTCGCCATATCGAGGACACCATAGTGGAGAAAGAACTTCTGCGAAAGTACTCCAATCTAGGTTCTACTGGCCCACCATGTTCAAGGATGCAACATCTTTTGTCAAGACATGTAAGGAATGCCAACTCACTGGAAATATCAGTAAAAGAAGTGAAATTCCTATGGCTGAATGGGTAGAAGTAGAGATATTTGATGTTTGGGGAATCGACTATATGGGTCATTTCCCGTCATTAAAAGGGTACCAGTACATCCTAGTAATAGTTGACTACGTGTCCAAGTGGGTAGAGGCAATAGAAACTCAGACTTACGATTCTAAATCAGTGATTAAGCTATTTGGGAAGACCATTTTCCATGCTTTGGAGTGCCACGCACTGTCATAAGCGACGGAGGCTCACACTTCGAAGAAAAACAATTTGAGGTGCTATTAAAGAAATATGGGGTAAAGCACAAGGTTGATACACCCTATCATCCTCAGACCTCAGGATAAGTGGAAGTGTCCAACATGAAGATAAAAACAAATATTGGAAAAGATAGTCAGCCGTACTAGGAAGGACTGGTCTATAAAGCTCGACGATGCTCTTTGGGCTTACAGGACTTCTTATAAGACACATATAGGAACAACGCCGTACAGATTGATTTATGGTAAATCCTACCATCTACTACTTGAGCTTGAGCATAAAGCCCTTTGGGCGATCAAGTTCCTAAACATGGATCTGGAGAAAGCATGCCAGAAGAGATTCCTACAGCTGCAGGAACTGGAAGAGCTGAGATTGCATGCTTATGAAAATGCAAAAATCTACAAACAAAAGACTAAGGTGTGGCATGATGCCCACCTAAACAACAAAGATGTTCGTGAAGGTGATAAAGTGCTCCTCTTCAATTCAAGCATCATGCTTTTTCCTGGAAAACTCAGAATAAGATGCTTGGGCCCCTTTTCTATGGTGAAGATATACCCATCAGGAATGATGGAGATTCAAGGGGAGAAAACAAGGACTTTCAAGGTTAATGGCCATAGAGTAAAAAGATTTTACAAAGACGAAGCTTTTGTTCGAAGATCTAAAATCAGTTTGGAGGAACCATATCAGTCACCTGAGGAAAGGAATGAGGATTTGCCACATCCAACTAAGAAACCCAAGAAATGAATGATTATGAAGTCGAGCTAGAGACTTTAAAACAAGCACTTGTTGGGAGGCAACCCAAGTTTTTGCTGTTTCTTTAAGCTTTTGTTTTCTCTACCTTTTAGTTTGATTAAGTTTCCTTCCCTTTTAAGTTTTGTACATATCTATTTCCCTTTAAAAAAAGATGAATGAATTGAAGAAACAAGCTTTGTTTTGGTCAAAGTACTTTGACCGCAGTCTATATCGCGGTCGTGGTGTACCCTTGCCTCAAGCAGACAGTGACCCACAGTGCTGACATTTAGTGACCTCGACCGTGACCTGATGTTTCCCTTGGCAGAAGAGATCGTGATCACGGTCATGTTTTTAGTAAACCGCAGTCGCGGTCACTCCTTCTCTGATCGACGGGTCACGATCACTCCACTATATATATTCTAAAACCCCAACTTTGTGGATTTCTTTCCGCTTCCTGCTTTCTCAATCCAGATTTAAACCCTACATCTCTGATGAATCCACCACAACCACGACTGATATCCTCCGCCACATCCGACTCAAAGCCAACGATGCACCGACCTTCTCTGTTTCGCCATCTTGTCTGACTAAGTGACGCAATTTTACTGTGCGCTAAAACGCAAGTGAACGCGTCGAGTAGTACAGGCCTTTGTGAGGCCCGAGTCGAACACAGGGATACTCAGAATTGTTGGAGACTCCTACTAACTATTTGCGATCAGCTAAGCCGAATAATAAATTAAGGGGTGTTGTTAAAATTAAAAGAAAATAAAAACAAAAATGAAACAAACGATTGATTAAATGTTAATTTAATCAATTCAAAAGGGTATCTTTAGGATTGCGGTTTCACCGCGGGTTTTCATTGTATTAAATTCTATATAGCTACTCAATTTTATCTCTCTATCTGGGTAGTGGCCTGAAAACAGAATTGCCCACTGTCGTGGTGCAATTCACTACCTAGGTTTAGGTCGGTTCCACCGTCGTAGTAACCTATACCCTAAACTAGATGCATTATGAACGATCTCTCAGTTTCCACCACTAATTTTACACCGCCTTGGTCAAGGGATTTATCAATTAATGTAAATTTCGTCTCTTTTCAGCTGTTAATCCTTCTTTCAAAGTGATTAAAGGCATTAGGTTATTATTATGGTGATCAAGCATAACAATATATTGAGAACATGAAATTATACCACGGATTTGAGGGATAAAATATGATTCACTATTATAAAATTGCCATACAATGAATTCCCGGGCTACTCCCGGTCCTAAAGATGAAGGAGATTAGCCCCGCATGTTCATCTCACACAAGTACATGATAGAAATAGGGGAAAACATGTGAAAAACGTGGAATGAAAGGGAAAACCCCTGAACGGAGAAGAACTGATTGATCCTTTGCGTAGAACACGTGCTCTCCCACCTTTCGGTGGTGAAATCCGTCTTCTGCGACGTCCGAATCAACTGGTATGAGCTTCTAGCCTCCGTTCTCCTCTCTACCGCTCCTCGATACTCGTGCAATGGCTAATGAGATCCTCCTCTCGTCTGGGCGGCCGTCATTAGGTATAACTCCCTCATTAGGTCGCTAATTAACCACGGTCGTCCGATTAGGAACAATCTGAATCAAACGCATATCTGACGGTGTCGATACCATCGACGCAGGTCAATGGTATCGACCCGCTACAGTAGCGGCAACCCTTCTTTCTTTTCGTCCGAGTGCCTGATGTGGTGTCGATACCATCGACTTGGGTCGATGGTATCGACTACCCTGTAGCGATGATTTTATCGTTTTGTGTCATTGTAGCCTCCGTGCGTCGATGGTATCAACTTGGTGTCGATACTATCGACTGCTTATTCGCCAACAAGTTGATGGTATCTCGATACCATCGACATCCCTGTCGACAGTATCGACGCTTGCTGCTCCTTTCGGCTGGCAACCTGTGACCAAGTCAATGGTATCGACTTCTGTCGATGGTATCGACGGAAGCAAATACTCGTTTGACCTGAAATTTAAACATGGAACCAAATAAACTCACAGAAATAATAATATTTTGACAATTAATGCTCAAAACGATGTAATAAGGGAGATTTGACATAAAATGATAGCAAAGACCAAAATAGATGAATTATGCGATATTAACCATGAAAATGACTAATTAAAGCATAAAACACCTATGAAATAGGTCTACAAATGCGACTCAAAATCATCGCATCAAACTCCCCTAAGCTTGAACGTTGCTCGCCCTCGAGCAACTAATCCTTAGAATAGAATTGCCAATGTCAACTGAAAAACAACCCACCACAACCAACGTCCCATATGACTCCCACCGGACATTCACATACCGGCCCTCTCTAACCACGGAACGATAATTACCCTGAAGGCGACAGTAATCATCAATAAAAGAAATTGACCTCAAAACCGATGAACACTATCACATAAGGCAGTTAACATAATAAAACTCGCCGGTTCAGACTTGGTGCACCTTGTGATCGCCTAACTATGTTGCTCGCCCTAACTACCATCTACATGGAAGCGGTTCTCCTGATATACATTAGTGAGGAGAAATTCACGGTGGTCTACCAATCCGAGCAATGGGTGGATGAAAATAGGTGGCTCATGGAAGAAAGTGGAAGTATTGTACTATTTCAACATGCATAATACAAAAAATGTCCTACGTTATGCAAATGCACATGAGAAATGCACTAATGCCTAAAATTGGGTGAAATGATGCATGTACTAACCATCCATCTCAAAATGAAATGGACATCTATTTAAGCTACATCATGTACTCCATTATCTCGAAATGCAGGTGATATTACGTTCCTTTCTCCTTCTTATTCTACTTTCTTCTAAATAACTCTTTTTTTTCATTGTGCAGATTTTTCAGATTTTTCTTTTTTTTTTTCCATTTCCAGCCCTTATATCCATAATTGATAAAGAATATTTTATTGGGCTTATTTTCTTCATATTCAGAAATTTACACTATTTAGAAGGTATGGAACAATTTAATTCACCATTTTGAGAAAAATTGAGATACATTATATACTTTATGCATGAAAATTATGAATGCAACTACATGGCATGCACCTAAGGGTAATGTGCATGAATCACAATTCTAAATATATATATTTTTTAATATATACAGAACACATAGGCCAAAGCAATGAATGCCCTATCTAGATGCTATGCAATAAAAAAGAGTTAAAACTGTACTCTACTTCCAATTCTTGGGTGGATTATGGAAACAATGAGGTGGAACGATCACAAGACTAGATGACTGAACCTTAGAAAGATATTATGTGTCCCTCCTTACTGACTTGTGTAGCAGCTTAGAGGTTTCTCTCTCTTACATCCAATTAGCATCTCATTACCATTTGGTCAGATTAGGCTCAAACAACCATTACCGTCCACTTTCATGAATCATTAGGAGTCTAGTTGTGAAATTTTGTTTTAAAGTTGACAAAACCAATCATTTTCATAGGATATGTGCCCAAGGTTAAACAAGACAAGCTTCCCAAATGCACAAATTTTTTTTAAATTTCCCTCGATTTTCCCATGCACTATTAATGAGATGACACAACTTTATGACATCCACGATTACACTAGATAGCATGTGGATCCTACACAAACTAAAATTGCAAGAAACAAATAATAAGAACAAATAATAAAGCTGAAAACTAAAAACACTAAAAGATAAAGCTGTTCCAACTACCCCCTAAGCTTGAATTTGACTATGGCCTCATAGTCAAAAACAAACTTAAAGATTGGAACAGTGATACCGGATCAATCTTGTGGTGGTGGAGGCGGGTAGCACGGAGCCGTAGGGTCCCAAGAAGGAAACTCCCCCTGGAAGCTTGGATCAAACTGGGCCTTGGGTGGAGGTTGTGGGTAACCTCCAAAATAATTTTGGCTCCAATAATGGTTGTAGAAGGGCTCCTGCTGCATCTCCATCCGTTGCAACCGATTATGTATATGTTGTTGGTTGTCGAGGAGAAGACGTTCATTCTCGAACATCGCCCTTTGGTTGTCCAGTATCCGGTTCGTAGTGTCTTGAATACCGGTATACATCGTCATGTGCTGTTGCTGTGTCTGGTGGATATCTTGCAGCATAGTGTACATGCCTTGCATGGAATATGCATCCTCGCTTGGTTGCGAGGGCTGTGGGGGTGGCGGAGTAGGCTGTGTTGATGATGATGTACCTAGATGCATCCGAGGACGCTTCTGTGGTGCCACTCGTGCTCGAAGAGGTGTAAAGGCCTCCTCTTCCTCCTCAGCATCGTCATCATTTCCGTCATCGCCGCCTTCTTCATCGGAGTCCGCGATGGCTATGATTGGCTACCGGAAATGTTGTGCACCTTCAATGTTGAAAACGGGATCGAGAAGAGAACATTCTTGATATGCTTGATTTACGTGGCAGTGCGCAAACGCCACGCCATCTCGGAGAAGCAATAGATTGGACCGGTGCAAATGCTGCAAGTTCACCTTGCTTCTTGTAGAGAGAGGAGTGAGGGTTTGGAAATTCAATCTGAGGTATGAAGCCAGCTTGGTGATGAGCCCGCCGAAGTGAATCGGCGCTTTCCTCATACTCCTCTTCACACCCAAAACTCATTGCAGAAAAAAGGCACTCCAATTGCATTTTTGTTTCTTCAGGAGTTTATACAAAAAGAAAAGATCTGACCCCTGAAACTTGCTGAGGGCAAGATCACCCCGAGAAAAAACTGTGGAACTAAGCATCCGGTGCAAGACCCGGACGAATAGGTGCTCGAAATCGGCTACCGCGGCGTTGTGGTAGCTCACCGACTTCCCTTGCGCCACCGTCACCAACTCGGAGAAGATGGCGTCGTAGTCGGTGCGGTTGTCCGGCCGCCGGTAGTCGTACTGGGAATGATTCCAGTTGAAGATCATGTTGAATTGCCGGAGCATCAGAGTGTAGTCGATGTTGAACAGCCGAAAAGACACCCGGCCTTGGATCCACTCACGGTCGGTGGCATTAACGTTGTTGGGAACGACGCAGACGTCCAACGACGCCATAAACTCCGCCACCAACTCTTTGTATGTGGGCCAGTCACTGAAGAACGGTTGGCCATCTTGATGAAATTCTAGTTCGCCATGCCTTATTGGTGTGTGACGGGCCTGCCCATTCAGAACATAGGCCAAGTTGGCCTCGAATCCGAGGTCTCGGATCATTTCCCGGTCCACATACCGGGTGGGCTCTATCTTCCTCCGCATGATCTCCTCGTAGATCTTTCGGACCTCCGAGGAAGGATGGATGAGTCGGGGACGTGCGACCGATGATGGCGGTGGTGGCACGAATTCTGGCGGAGTCGCGCGTGAGGAAGAAGCTTCGGTCACATTCACCATGTTGGCGACGAGAAAAAGGGATTAGAGAGAGAGCTCGGTGAAGAATGGAGAGTTGAATCTCTGCTTGATGAAGATAGTCGCTCGGTGCTACTCGTCGTCGGGCTCGAAAGGCTCGGAGGAGTGCTCGGCGCAAAGGAAGAAGATCACTATGAAGGTGTGACGTCAAATGACGTAATGAATCCCCTTATATAGATTTGGTCGGCGCCATTGTTGACCCGTCAATGGTATCGACATTGGTCGATGCTATCCGCCCCCATCGCGAGTATCAACGGTTGTCGATGGCTAGCTGGATCTTGAAACCCTGATCGCTGACGTGTCGATACCATCGACGAGGGTCGATGGTATCGACGCTTCACCCGGATCGACTGTCTTGAAGTTGCGATCGCCGTTGATTCATTTGCGCGGATCGGTGACGTGGATGGTCGATGCCATCGACGAGAGTCGATAGTATCGACTATCCTGATTAGGGTAAATCCTCGCGAGACCGGCCGCCGCCTTTTTCACTTGAAAGTGTCGATACCATCGACACACCCGTCGATGGTATCGACTTCACTGAGTCGATTTTGTCTGTAAATCTTCAGAGATCTCCATGGTATCGACTGGCATATCGATACCATCGACTTTTATTTGTCGATCTTCCTGTAGGTCTGTCGATACCATCGACGAGGCCGTCGATGGTATCGATGCGGTGCGAAATCTGTAGTCGTCAACCAGTTCCTTGGTCGATACCATCGACCAGTGTGTCGATGGTATCGACTCTGCCTCAGCCTGCACATCTAACAAAACAATCACAATATCTTTTTTACATGAAAAACTAATTAAAATCAAATTAAACTATGAATGTAAATGAACTAAACTAAGGTACCAATGGTTGGGTTGCCTCCCAACAAGTGCCCTTATTTAACGTCTTAGGCTAGACGGCTTTCGAAACCTCATGCATCCGGAACGGAAATGAGTTTGACCTCATTCACCTTCCTCTTGTAGTTCTCACCAAAATAGAGTTTCAACCTTTGTCCATTTACCAAGAACGTGGTATCACCATCACGCACTAATATCGCGCCGTGTGGTTTGACCTTTTCTACCACGAACGGTCCACTCCACCGGGATTTTAGCTTCCCGGGATGCAACTTGAGTCGTGAATTGAACAACAAAACATTGTCTCCCTTTTGGAACGTGCGCAACTGGATGTGGCGGTCGTGGATCAGCTTTGTGCGCTCCTTGTATATCCGTGCGTTCTCATACGCCGTCATCCGTAGCTCATCCAACTCGTTCAATTCCAGCAATCTCTTCCTTCCCGCTTCATTGTAACTCAAGTTAAGCCTTCTTAGCACCCAATGCGCTTTGTGCTCTAACTCGACCGGTAGATGACAAGCCCGGCCATACGCCAACCTAAAAGGCATGGTGCCTATAGGTGTTTTGTACGCCGTCCTGTATGCCCACAAAGCATCTGGCAGTAGGGCACTCCAGTTCTTCCTCGTGGATGCCACCGTACGCTCCAAAATCTTTTTAATTTCATGGTTGGAGACCTCCACCCGACCTTGAGTTTGCGGATGATATGGGGTACCTATGTTGTGCTTAACCCCATATTTCTTCAATAATGTAGAGAATTTGTGATTCCTAAAATGCGTACCCCCATCACTGATTATCATTCGGGGTACCCCAAACCTGCAAAAAATATTTTCTTTCACGAATCTGCACACTACATTGGAATCATTAGTCCTTGTGGGTATTGCTTCCACCCACTTCGACACATAATCAACTGCTAACAAGATATATAAATTGTAATTTGAGGACACAAAGGGTCCCATGAAATCTATTCCCCACAAATCAAATACCTCCACTTCCTGAAACACATTCAGGGGCATTTCCTGTCTCTTTGAGATGTTACCGGCTCGTTGACAGGAATCACATTGCCTTACAAATTCGTAGGCATCTCGGAACAAGGTTGGCCAATAAAGGCCACTTTCCAAAACTTTAGCTGCAGTGCGTGAGCTGGCGTGGTGTCCTCCCGTAGGTGATGCATGGCAATGACGTAAAACGCTCTCGTACTCCACTTCAGGCACACACGTGCATAAGATACCGTCCCTGTATTGCTTAAGAAGAATTGGATCATCCCCAAAAAAATATCTTAAAGAATGGAAAAATCTTTTCTTCTCCTGATATGACCAATCTTCCGGGATAATCTCGCAAGCCAAATAATTTACAATCTCAGCGAACCAAGGATCTTTAGAGTTAATTTTCAAAATATGTTCATCTAGAAACGTCTCGGTTATGGGTATATGTAAATCTTTTTCATCCACCCTTTCTAACCTAGACAAATGATCAACAACAACATTTTCAATCTCTGATTTATCCTTGATTTCGATGTCAAATTCCTGTAAAAGCAAAATCCACCTAATGAGTCTAGGCTTTGCGTCTTTTTTCTCCATTAGGTATTTTATTGTGGCATGGTCAGTCCATACAACTACTTTAGATCCAACTAAATACTACCGGGATTTTTCAAAAGCGAACACAACGGCAAGTAATTCTTTTTCAGTAGTTGTATAATTCAATTGGGCGTCATTCAAAGTCTTTGAAGCGTAGAAAATCACGACGGGCTTATTGTCCACCCGCTGCCCCAATACGGCTCCTACCGCAAAGTCCGAAGCGTCACACATTAATTCGAAAGGTTTTGTCCAATCTGGCGTTTGAACAACCGGTGCAGAAATCAGTTTTTATTTCAAAACATCGAATGCATGTAGACACTTATCATTGAAATCGAATACGTCGTCTTTCTCCAAAAGCTCGGATAGAGGTTTTGCAATTTTAGAAAAATCCTTTATAAATCGCCGATAGAACCCGGCGTGTCCCAAGAAACTTCTTACCCCTTTTACCGGATTGGAAATGACCTCAATTTTTACCGGATCCACCTCTAGACCTTTGCTGGACACCTTGTGTTCTAGCACTATCCCCTCAGTCACCATCATGTGACATTTCTCCCAGTTGAGGACCAAATGTGTGTCCTCGCAATGCTGTAAAACTTTGTCCAGGTTATAGAGACATTCATCAAATGATGCACCATACACCGAAAAGTCATCCATAAAAACCTCGAGACAACGCTCTACCATGTCAGAAAATATGGCGAGCATACAACGTTGAAATGTCGCAGGTGCATTGCATAAACCAAACGGCATTCGGAGGTAAGCAAAAGTCCCATAGGGACAAGTGAACGTAGATTTCTCTTGATCCAAAGGATCAATCGAGATCTAGTTGTACCCCGAGTATCCGTCTAGAAAACAAAAGTGTGATCGACCGGCAAGACGCTCTAAGATTTGATCAATGAAAGGTAAAGGAAAGTGATCCTTTAGCGTGGCGTCATTCAAACGGCGGTAATCAATATAAACTCGCCACCCGGTTACCAATCGGGTGGTGACATGTTCATTCAACAAAATTTTGGCGACAGTAATTCCCCCCTTCTTAGGGACTACCTGTGTGGGACTCACCCATGTCGAGTCTGATATGGTGTAGATAATACCTACAGCAAGAAGTTTAATGACCTCCTTCTTCACAACCTCCATCATGCTCGGATTAATACATCGTTGAGGTTGAATCACGGGCTTGGCTCCCTCCTCGAGCCGAATCTTGTGCTGAGATAGAGTAGGGGAAATCCTCTTGATATCTGCAACAGACCACCCAAAAGCTCCCTGGTGGTTCTTCAGCACTATCAACAATTGTTCTTCCTCATCCACACTCAAATAAGCAGAAATGATCACCGGTAACTTGTCTTCCTCAGCTAGAAAGACATATTTGAGATGCGGGGGCAGCGACTTTAGTTCCAACTCCGGCAGGCTGATCAGAGATGATTGAAGCGGTGGGGGGAGTTCACCTAAATCTTCATAATGCCTCGCATAGAAGCATGGAAGCATCTGAAGCATTTTAGCGCACTCCTTGAGTGATTTTCTCCGCATCCAATCATATGTAATATTTAACAAGCAAGCCTCCAACGGTAATTCCAGGTATGCATCAGAAACAGAAATAGCAATCATATCATCCTCCAGAGAAAGCGGAATGTCCTCATTATCATCATTAGGAAATCCCACAGCTTTGCACAAAGAAACTACTTTGGTCTGCTCCATGATATCCACAGCCAAAGTTCCATTGTCCACCTTGCTCATCACATGAGCCATGTCCAGAAATGGCTTCCCAAGGCAGAGTGAAATATTACAATCCAGATGTTTTACCATATTGCATTGTTCCTTTGCTTTAGATGACGCAGTACTCGTAGGCATGACCATCTCAAAGCGGTCATCGGCTATGCCCAAGGTCAAGCGACCTCTCCCCATCTTTAAGATCATGTCGGCTGTAGCTTGGAAAGGACGTCCAAGTAACAGCTCGTTGCCATGTTCATCCTGCATCTCCATGACCACGAAATCTACTGGAAAGACAAACCTATCCACCTTTACTAAGACATCTTCACAGATTCCATAAGGCTTCACCACAGAGTTGTCCACCAATTGAATCGTCATATTGCTTGGCCGTGACTCCTTCAATCGCAGCTTTTTGAATGTCGAAAGGGGAATCAAGTTGATGCTTGCCCCTGAATCACACAACGCTTTGCCAAATTTAACCTTCCTAATATAGCAAGAAATGTTAAAACACCATGGATCTTGTCTCTTTGGCGGCAAAGTGCCCATGATGAAGGCACTCACTTGCTCCTTTAGCACGAAGACCTCTGTATCTGGAATTTTCCTCTTCTTAGTAATGACATCCTTTAGAAACTTCCTGTTACGACCCGCGTCGAGCTTATCCCGTAAGTAAGTTGTTCAGCATGTGTTTAGCTGATGTATTAAGTTATGAGCCTGTTTTTGTTAATAATGCTTAAAATGGACAAGATATGTGCTTAGTGTGTTTTCTAGCTTCTAGAGTATGTAATATCTTACGCTTGAAGCATTGCCAGAGAAATCGTTCGAATCCGACCTTCGAGTCAAAAGTTGCAAGTTTTTGGGCTTCTAGGGACCCGATTGTAATTTTGCGAAAGTTTCGAAATTTGCAATTTGGCCCCTAAGTTTTCTTCCTTATCTTTCCTTTCTCCCTTTCTCGTTTCATTTCACAGAAACGCAGAACGCAGGAAACGTTCTGTTCCTTGCGTGAGAGAAAGAGAGAAAGAGAGAGAGAGAGAGAAGGCGCTGAGGAGGGAGAAGCTCTGGAGCGTCGTTTTGCTCCAATTAGTTGTTGTAGATCGTCCCTTCCCTCTGTAGATCATCACCTTCATCGAATCGAATCAGTTTTGCAGCTGGAGCTGCGTTTGCAAGAAACGTGGTCAAGGAATTGGGGTGCACGGTGCAGCCCCAGTTCGTTTTCTTCCTTCCTTCAGGTACGGTTTAGTGGTATGTGTTGTTTGTAATCGTTTGGTGTTGTTTGCTCGAAGTTTGCCCGTCGATTCGAGAGAAATCGACTTCTGCAGGTCGTTTTTGTGTTCTGTCTGTGCGCGGTTCGGCCGAGTTTCCAATTCGGTCGGCCGAGTTCTTATTTAGGGCTTTTGTACAGCGTTTTCCGGATCGGCCGAGTTTCAGTCTGGATCGGCCGAGTTTCCTGAATTAGATAAACGAACAGCGTTTTGGTCGGCCGAGTTTGGTCCTGATCGGCCGAGTTTCCTTTGTAGGTTTTTCAAGTGGTGAGTTGGTCGGCCGAGTTCCCCAGGGGATCGGCCGAGTTTCCAGTTGGTCGGCCGAGGTTGGTCGGCCGAGTTTCAGGATCTGGGAAGTGATCGGCCGAGTTCCATAGTGTTCGGCCGAGTTTCAAGTGGTGAGTGGCAATTCATTTAGAAATCATTATTTAACTCATTTTAAATGTCTGATTGCTTCAGTAATAGTTTAATAAGTTCATTGGAACTTGAATTGTGTAATAAGAATGATGAGAAAGAGGAAATTCTGTGTTTACAGTTATAATGTATTATTTATGTTATTCGTTAATCAAGTATAGACTTAGATGCCCTAACACCGTAGAACCCCTAAGTGGTATCTGTAGCTTTGAGGTGAAACTCGTGTTGCAACATCATCCGTGCGTGTGTCGCGGACAAACGAGGAAAGAGAAAAAGGGCAGTGTCTAACAACAATTGTGCTTGTGTCACAATGGCACTGCGGTTTCACCAGAAAACTTGGTTATCTAACACCATTCGTGCGGAGTCGCGAAGGTAACCCTGTGACCCTCCGCCTGTGTGCTCAGGTTAGTAGGAGGAGTCGAGAGAGCACTCGGAGTAGTGCATTGAGGCCGGAGAGCCTGTAGGCCGGAGAGCCTGTGGTCCTGTGGCAGAACAGGGCTGGCGTCAGACTTAGCATTCCCGGGTGTGTCGCTAAGTCTTGTACGGTGGGGCCGTAGCATGGACTTGTTGCGGACCTTTATATGCAGAGTACACTGCATATATTTAGGGCATATTAATAAAATGGATGAAAAATCATATAGGTTCACAGTAAATTTATATAATTGTTTAACTTCTTGAAATACCTGACGATGCTTAGAAATGTGATTGGTAACTGTTTACCTGCTATGTCAGTAGACTTGCTCTGTTTAAACTGTATATATGTTTATTTTCAGTTAATGAACCTGACGAGTTGTATATTGATAGCTAAGTGAAATGCTATTCACTGAGCGAGTAGGCTCATACCTCTACTCAAAACATTTTCAGGTCAGCATCAGCAACAGGAGTCGGAAGGATCGTTTCATCCCAACGCTTAGTTGATAGAAGGTTTGTAGTTAGACTAGTTAGAGGTCTCTTAGTCCATTCCCCTCGATCTTCGGGACAAGGTGTGAGTGAGAGAGAGAATATGTACTAAGATGTAGATTTACTGTTATGCTTTATTTTATGTTGAACAATGCAGTGTGCTGTAGACTTGTTTAATTTCCTATCAGTTGATAGAAATGCTTCCACAGTCTGCTTAGTTTCATTTTACAGCTTAAATCTGTTTATTCTGTTAATCTCTTTAAATGTGTCTTAAACAGTGAAGAGTGTTTGGCTTATGTGTATAATCCCACCTGCCGTGCCCTAATCCGGTGGTTTGTGTTTAATGTGAGTTTGGGGCGTGACAAATTTTTGGTATCAGAGCCTAGGTCTGAGTACTTAGTTACTCAAGTCAGTGGACGATAAGAGACCAATAGGATTAAGGTTTAAGTGTCTTTCTTCTATCTGTAATTTTCTAATAGGAAAAATTCTATTATATCATTGCAGATGGCAGGAAGAGGTTTTGATCATGATGATCAAGCCGAGAGCCATGTCGGCCCTGATCCGCGATACTTGGGTCGAGGTGGTGGTGACCACGTGGATGAAGCATCCCGGATGTACAGGATGTTCTTGGAGACCAAGGAGAGATACAAGGCTGATAGGCGAGAATCTTCTTCTACCAGCAGTAAAGATCTGATGCGATCTTATGAGCTTGTGAAGAAGCTTGGTGGCACAGAGTTCAGTGGCACCACAGATCCCGCAGAGGCTGATGAGTGGTTTAGACAGATTGAGAAGCTCTTTCGTCTAATGGAGCTTCCAGAAGACAAGAAGATCAATTATGCAGTCTACCTTCTGACAGGTGATGCAGAGCTATGGTGGCGTGGTGTGGAGGAAAAGAGAAGAGGCACAGAGCTTTCCTGGCAGGATTTTTCTGAGGAGTTTCATCTCAAATTCTACCCACCCACTTTTCTTAATGAGAAAATCAGGCAGTTGCAGAATATCAAGCAAGGGAACATGACAGTTACAGAATATGAAGCGCTTTTCACACGGTTAGCTAATTTCTGTCCACAGCTTGTTCCTGACAACATAGAGAGATGCAGAAGGTTTCAGGAAGGGTTAAGGCCAGAGATTCGGCATACGGTCTCTGCTACTAGCAGGAGGAACAGAGAGAATTTTGGTGAGTTTGTTGAGGCTGCCAGACAAGTTGAGGAATCTGTGAATGCTGAAAGAATACCCGAGTCCAAGAAAAGATCTGCAGATTTTGGTAGAGGACAGTCCAGTAGTGGATACAGAGGTGGAGGCAGAGGTTTCTTCTCTAAACTCGGGCGTGGCTTTAGCTGTTTCAGCAGACAGAGATCTGAGGATGTTGTTCCTTCCAGAGGCAGAGGGGGATACAACTCAGGGAGATGGGGCAGTGCGTCTAGTGGACAGTCTTCTGGGTCGTCAATGTCAGTGACAGGTCCCCAGAGATAAGAGATACCGCCATGTGATAAATGTGGTAGACCACACACTGGTCAGTGTTGGGGTCCAAGTTGTTTTGTCTGTGGACAAGTAGGACACCTTAGAAGGGAATGTCCTCATCTTCATCAAGCAGCATCACAAGCTTTTCAGCCTCAATACCATGATGTTCCAAGTTCCTCTGTGGCTTCTGGCTCTAGAGGTGGTGGAGTGCCTAGCGGCAGGAGTGGTCAGAGAGGACAGCGTGGTAGAGGGAGAACTTCAGCACGTTTCTTTTCCTTGACACCTCAGGAAGGTATAATCTCTTCACAAGTTGTTACAGGAGAGATGCTTTTGTTTAATAGTATACCAGTTTCAGTTTTGATAGATCCGGGAGCTACTCATTCTTTTATACGACGTTCTTTAGTTGTTGAACTTAATCTGTTAACTCAACAGTTGGCAGATGAGTTAGTGTTGAGGGTTCCACTAGGTGGACCGACAGTTTTATCTGAGTCTTGTCCCGGATGTTTGTTATCTTTTGGAGGTTTTACCTTTGCTGCTAATCTCATACCCTTAGATGTAAATACTTTTCAAGTCATCTTGGGTATGGATTGTCTTGAGACATATCGAGTGCAACTCGATTGTTGGAAAAAGGAAGCTACCTTTCAATTAGGAGAATTTTCTTGTGTCTTTACTGGAGACAGGAAAGTTCTGCCTACATGCATAATATCAGCTGTTGTAGCTGATAAGATGTTACAGAAAGGATGTGAAGCATTCCTTGCTCATGTAGTTGACACTAGAGCAGAAAAGAGCACCACCAGTGTTTATGATGTGCCTGTAGTTCGTGAGTTCTCTGATGTTTTCCCAGAAGAGTTACCAGGCTTACCTCCTGTCAGAGACATTGATTTTGGAATTCAGATATATCCAGGTAGTCATCCAGTAGCGCTGCCAGCCTACAGAATGGCACCTGCGGAGTTGAAAGAACTCAAGGTACAGTTGCAGGAGTTGCTAGATAAGGGTTTCATTAGACCTAGTTCGTCACCATGGGGTGCTCCAGTCTTGTTTGTTAAGAAGAAGGATGGAACCATGCGTCTCTGTATAGATTACAGGCAACTGAACAAGATCACAATAAAGAATAAATATCCCTTGCCGAGAATTGATGATCTGTTTGATCAGTTGTGTGGAGTGACGATCTTTTCTAAAATTGATTTGAGATCCGGATATCATCAGCTCAGGATAAAGGCTTCTGATATTCCCAAAACAGCTTTCAGAACCAGGTATGGGCATTATGAGTTTTTGGTCATGTCGTTTGGGCTGACCAATGCCCCAGCAGCCTTTATGGATATGATGAATCGGATTTTCAAACCTTTTCTAGATCAGTTTATTGTAGTCTTTATAGATGATATTCTGATCTATTCCAGACACGAGGAACAGCATGAGCAACACTTGAGAGTAGTGTTGCAGTTGTTGAGACAACACCAGTTGTTTGCTAAGTTTAGCAAGTGCGAGTTCTGGTTGGCTGAAGTAGCATTTCTTGGACATGTTATCTCGAGAGATGGAGTCAGCGTGGATCCTAAAAAAGTTGAGTTTGTGCTTCAGTGGGAACAACCTACGACTCCTACAGAGATCAGAAGTTTCTTGGGTCTGGCAGGATATTATAGAAGATTCATAAAGAACTTCAGTGAGATAGCATCACCTTTGACACGCTTGACAAGGAAAGATGTGTCGTTTGTTTGGTCTGATAACTGTGAGAGAAGTTTTCAGATTTTGAAGAAGGGGTTGACTTCAGCACCAGTGTTGGTTCTGCCAGAAGCAGATAAAGGCTATACAGTGTTCTGTGATGCTTCTAGGAGAGGTTTGGGCTGTGTACTGATGCAAGAAGGTAAAGTTGTTGCTTACGCATCTAGACAGCTTAAGAAGAATGAAGAGAATTACCCTGTTCATGATTTGGAATTAGCTGCTATAGTTCATGCTCTTAAGACATGGCGTCACTACTTGTATGGTGAGACATGTCAGGTGTTCACCGATCATAAGAGCCTGAAATATATCTTCACTCAGAAAGATTTGAATTTGAGACAGCGCAGATGGCTAGAGCTGATTAAAGATTATGATGTGACAATCGATTACCATCCTGGTAAGGCGAATGTTGTAGCTGATGCCTTGAGTAGAAAGTCAAGTTCTTCAGCCAATGCATTTTCTATGGCATGTTTCAAGAGAGACCTGCTTGTAGATATGCGAAGGTTGAACTTGGACTTGGAGGTGACAAGACAGAGTGGGCTGATTGCACAGATGCAAGTTAGACCTACTTTTTATAATCAGATTAAAGAGTTGCAGCAGAGTGATAATGAGTTATGGCAAATCATGCAGGAGATGTCAGAGGGTAAGAGAGCAGAGTTCAGATTTTCTGATGAAGGCATGTTGTATCTTCATGAAAAGTTGTGTGTACCTGGAAACAGTGAGTTGAAAGAGCAGATTCTTGAAGAAGCGCATACTTCTATGTATGCCATGCATCCAGGTAACACAAAGATGTACAGGAACCTCAAAGAGCTGTACTGGTGGCCAGGTATGAAAAAGGATGTGGCTGAATACGTAGCTAGGTGCGGGGTGTGTCAGCAGGTTAAGGCTGAACATCAGAAACCTGCTGGTACTTTGCAGTCGCTTCCTATACCAGAATGGAAATGGGATCACATCACTATGGACTTTGTGGTAGGATTACCCAGGACGCCCAAGGGTTCGGACTCGATTTGGGTGATTGTGGATAGACTAACTAAGTCTGCTCACTTTCTTCCTGTCAAGTCAACCTTTGACGTTTCTAAGCTGGCTAAAGTTTATGTGGATGAGGTAATCAGGTTGCATGGGATTCCAGTTTCTATTATTTCTGACAGAGATCCAAAGTTCACATCTAGATTCTGGAATCAGTTACAACATGCTTTGGGTACGAAGTTGAAGTTCAGTACAGCGTTTCACCCACAAACAGATGGTCAATCTGAGAGGACCATACAGACCCTTGAAGACATGCTGAGAGCATGCGTGCTACAGTTTAGAGGCAACTGAGAAGAACACTTAAGCCTAATAGAGTTTGCTTACAATAATAGCTACCATTCTAGTCTGGGAATGGCTCCATATGAAGCTCTTTATGGCAGAAAGTGTAGATCGCCAGTTTGTTGGTATGAGGTGGGTGAGAAGAAAATTCTTGGACCTGAGTTAGTTGATGTAACTACTGAAAAGATATCAGTGATTTGGGATCAGTTGAAAGCTGCACAGGATAGACAGAAGAGTTATGTTGATAGACGACGTCGACCTCTTCAGTTTGAGGTTGGCGACGAGGTTTACTTGAAGGTTTCACCGTGGAAGGGAGTTCTGAGGTTTGGCAAGAGGGGTAAGTTGACCCCTAGATATATGGGTCCATATCCTATTGTTGAGAGGATTGGACCTGTAGCTTACAGGTTGGATTTTCCGTCTGAGTTGGCAAATCTACATGATGTCTTCCACGTGTCTATGCTGAAAAAGTGTCACCCTGGTACGGATAAGATTCTAGATTCAGAACCGGTGCAACTTAGGACAGATGTGTCCTATGTTGAAGGACCTGTGCAGATAGTTGATCACCGGATTAAAAAGCTTAAGAACCGCGAAATTCCTTTAGTGAAGGTTTTGTGGAGAAACCATAATCTTGAAGAAGCTACGTGGGAGCTAGAGTCTGAGATGCGTGGCAAGTTTCCTTTTCTCTTCTAGGAATTTCGAGGACGAAATTCTTATAAGGGTAAGAGGAATTGTTACGACCCGCGTCGAGCTTATCCCGTAAGTAAGTTGTTCAGCATGTGTTTAGCTGATGTAT
The DNA here is from genome assembly GCA_963693085.1 of Alisma plantago-aquatica. Lineage (NCBI taxonomy): Eukaryota > Viridiplantae > Streptophyta > Magnoliopsida > Alismatales > Alismataceae > Alisma > Alisma plantago-aquatica. Next base: position 853,256,631 of record OY856414.1, on the reverse strand, counting down.
TAAGTTATGAGCCTGTTTTTGTTAATAATGCTTAAAATGGACAAGATATGTGCTTAGTGTGTTTTCTAGCTTCTAGAGTATGTAATATCTTACGCTTGAAGCATTGCCAGAGAAATCGTTCGAATCCGACCTTCGAGTCAAAAGTTGCAAGTTTTTGGGCTTCTAGGGACCCGATTGTAATTTTGCGAAAGTTTCGAAATTTGCAATTTGGCCCCTAAGTTTTCTTCCTTATCTTTCCTTTCTCCCTTTCTCGTTTCATTTCACAGAAACGCAGAACGCAGGAAACGTTCTGTTCCTTGCGTGAGAGAAAGAGAGAAAGAGAGAGAGAGAGAAGGCGCTGAGGAGGGAGAAGCTCTGGAGCGTCGTTTTGCTCCAATTAGTTGTTGTAGATCGTCCCTTCCCTCTGTAGATCATCACCTTCATCGAATCGAATCAGTTTTGCAGCTGGAGCTGCATTTGCAAGAAACGTGGTCAAGGAATTGGGGTGCACGGTGCAGCCCCAGTTCGTTTTCTTCCTTCCTTCAGGTACGGTTTAGTGGTATGTGTTGTTTGTAATCGTTTGGTGTTGTTTGCTCGAAGTTTGCCCGTCGATTCGAGAGAAATCGAATTCTGCAGGTCGTTTTTGTGTTCTGTCTGTGCGCGGTTCGGCCGAGTTTCCAATTCGGTCGGCCGAGTTCTTATTTAGGGCTTTTGTACAGCGTTTTCCGGATCGGCCGAGTTTCAGTCTGGATCGGCCGAGTTTCCTGAATTAGATAAACGAACAGCGTTTTGGTCGGCCGAGTTTGGTCCTGATCGGCCGAGTTTCCTTTGTAGGTTTTTCAAGTGGTGAGTTGGTCGGCCGAGTTCCCTAGGGGATCGGCCGAGTTTCCAGTTGGTCGGCCGAGGTTGGTCGGCCGAGTTTCAGGATCTGGGAAGTGATCGGCCGAGTTCCATAGTGTTCGGCCGAGTTTCAAGTGGTGAGTGGCAATTCATTTAGAAATCATTATTTAACTCATTTTAAATGTCTGATTGCTTCAGTAATAGTTTAATAAGTTCATTGGAACTTGAATTGTGTAATAAGAATGATGAGAAAGAGGAAATTCTGTGTTTACAGTTATAATGTGTTATTTATGTTATTCGTTAATCAAGTATAGACTTAGATGCCCTAACACCGTAGAACCCCTAAGTGGTATCTGCAGCTTTGGGGTGAAACTCGTGTTGCAACATCATCCGTGCGTGTGTCGCGGACAAACGAGGAAAGAGAAAAAGGGCAGTGTCTAACAACAATTGTGCTTGTGTCACAATGGCACTGCGGTTTCACCAGAAAACTTGGTTATCTAACACCATTCGTGCGGAGTCACGAAGGTAACCCTGTGACCCTCCGCCTGTGTGCTCAGGTTAGTAGGAGGAGTCGAGAGAGCACTCGGAGTAGTGCATTGAGGCCGGAGAGCCTGTAGGCCGGAGAGCCTGTGGTCCTGTGGCAGAACAGGGCTGGCGTCAGACTTAGCATTCCCGGGTGTGTCGCTAAGTCTTGTACGGTGGGGCCGTAGCATGGACTTGTTGCGGACCTTTATATGCAGAGTACACTGCATATATTTAGGGCATATTAATAAAATGGATGAAAAATCATATAGGTTCACAGTAAATTTATATAATTGTTTAACTTCTTGAAATACCTGACGATGCTTAGAAATGTGATTGGTAACTGTTTACCTGCTATGTCAGTAGACTTGCTCTGTTTAAACTGTATATATGTTTATTTTCAGTTAATGAACCTGACGAGTTGTATATTGATAGCTAAGTGAAATGCTATTCACTGAGCGAGTAGGCTCATACCTCTACTCAAAACATTTTCAGGTCAGCATCAGCAACAGGAGTCGGAATGATCGTTTCATCCCAACGCTTAGTTGATAGAAGGTTTGTAGTTAGACTAGTTAGAGGTCTCTTAGTCCATTCCCCTCGATCTTCGGGACAAGGTGTGAGTGAGAGAGAGAATATGTACTAAGATGTAGATTTACTGTTATGCTTTATTTTATGTTGAACAATGCAGTGTGCTGTAGACTTGTTTAATTTCCTATCAGTTGATAGAAATGCTTCCACAGTCTGCTTAGTTTCATTTTACAGCTTAAATCTGTTTATTCTGTTAATCTCTTTAAATGTGTCTTAAACAGTGAAGAGTGTTTGGCTTATGTGTATAATCCCACCTGCCGTGCCCTAATCCGGTGGTTTGTGTTTAATGTGAGTTTGGGGCGCGACACTTCCCGTATGAAGGAATTTGCTCAATGGCTTCCAGTATAGGGATATTGAATGAAAGCTTCCTAAAACTGTCCAAGAACTTCTTGAACTGTGCATCTGCCTTCCTTGCCTTAGCGCTATTAGGATACGGGACCGGAACAATTTGTGCCCTTTGATGAGGTGGCACATAAGGCGTCTTTTTCTGAGGTTCCTCCTCTGCAACCTGTTCTTCAGTATCATCCACGACTTTGTCTTCAACCTGCCCTGTGACTGGTGCGGGCTGCTCTTCATTAGTTTCACCTTCTCCTTCATCTTGTGGTGTGCTTGTTTCTTCAGCTGCTGGATTCAACACTTTCTTGCCGCTTCTAAGCAGAATAGCCTTTGCTTGTTGGTTTCCCCCGGGAACATTGGTATTCCCCGGAAAACTCGTATGTGTCGGTTTCTTCAAACTGGCGATCTCGGCTGCCATCTGTTCCATGGATGTCTCAATGGTCCTCATTTGAGCCCCATGGCTCTGCAATGCTTGCCCAAATTGATTCATGTATTCTCCTTGCGGCTTGATTTGCTGGCCAAATGTATTCATTAGCTCTTGATTTTGCTTTATAACCTGATTGAGCAACTCCGTGCTCTTGTCTTCTGCGACCGGCGAGGGCTTGGAATCCGGATAGGGGGTTCTGTTCCTAATTTGGTCGATGATAAATATAAAGCTAGTAAATATCGGAAAGATATTAATATAATGTTTATCAACGACAGTAGGAGGGGAAGCGAAAAGGAACTCTACATACTGTATGTGCGGTCAGATAACAAAGATCGTTGAATACTTAATGGATGCAGGAGAGGTCTAGAAGTATAAGGAGTTGGAGAGACAGTTGAGAATAGATATCAAGTCCCTCGTCAACACGGGAATTCTGGCTCAAAAGGGGGAGAAATTATACTTCAAGAAAAATGGCTCCAAGAGGCTCCTCCCCCTTCTAGAGATGGCATTTTACGACACCCACAAACTGTGGCTGACCCAAGATGACATTGAGAAGATGTGCTTAGGGGCACTGCAATCCAAAACTAAACCAACAACTATAGTCGGGGAGAGTAGTGCCCAATTTGGAATAAAAGAGAAAAAGGGCACAGAGCAACGAAATAAATTGGCGGTGCAAAAGAAGAAGCAAATATCAGATACACCAGCCTCGCCAGCCGCAAGGATAAAAGTTGTAGAACCACCAACCCCCACGGCTCCCCTTCTAGAAGAAATAGTGGAAAATGAAGAACCCACACCTATAGAGACACACAAGGAAGCATCTACAGTGGATCCAGAGGTAGAGAAAGAGGAAGGCACATCAACCAACCTACAACCCGACGTAGAACCGAAGTCTGAGCCAGAAGCACAAGGCTCCCAAGTCGTACCGGAAACAGAAGTCTATGGAGTCGACAAGGACCCACATGATAAGTAGAAGGAGAAAGAACAAGGTCCACCGCCACCACCTACGCAACCAACCATGCCAAGCATGTCAATAACGTGCATGGATCATCAGCTGCACCACCAACACCAGCTGCACCACCAACAACAACATACACCCTCCTTTGGGGGTGTATTAGGTACCAGGTTTGATGCAATGTGGGAACACATGCATTAAGCCACTGCAATTAATACAAATATTACTTCTTCTTTATCTATGCTAACAACGCAGGTACATGTCCTAGACGAAAGAACACAAGCACTCCCTAACCTCATCCAAGAAGCTTTGAGCAACCAATGGATAATGATGGGAGTGTTGAAGGAAATGAAAGATGAAATGGAGGACTTGAAGAAGGAGAGGCATGCCATCCAAGCTGACAATGTGCATATGAATTATGGCTATGACGTAGCGATGACTAGCCTTGAGAAAGAACACCAACACCTTGAAGAGGACCGCTGAAAGCTTGAAGAGGAACATGAAGAAATCGAGAGCCGACGGAAGAAAAAGAAGGGAAGGCGCTCAGCAAGCCCGACGCACTCCTCATCGAGCCCCTCCAGCCATGACGACGACAACACAGGAGGGACTGGCACAGGGGCAGAAGTGCCGAGAGAAGAGAGTGCTAATGTGAAGATAGCACCGACAGCTGAGCAAAAGAAAGAGGAGCCCCCATAACAATAAAGCTCCCCCAATGACAAACATGCCACAAAAATCACAACATTGTTAAGGGAGATCGATCTCAATAGCAACCCTAAAGAAGGGAAAGACAAAACTGACAAAGGCAGTGGTGTACGCACAGAATGGCGGACAACCCTGACTACAAGTAAGATAACGCCAAAAGAACTGCTATATATAGTTGTCGCCACATAATTCAGCACGACAGGGGCCGTGGAGCTCGAGAATATGCTAGTTGAGCTAGGCACCGGTCTCGAAGAGAGCAACGAGGTCCTCCTGTTCCAAAGATACCATCAGCATAATGACTACCTCTATGATGGAAAGATGGAAGCAACTCTAGTAATGCTAGCGACCGCCAAGCTGGGCCAAACTTCTGAGGAAAGCAATATCAGAGATAATGTAATGGTAGAAGCTTCCTCAAAAGTAGCAGAACAAGTGGTCACAACACAACTGTCAGTCAAGGAAGTTGAACAAATGACCACAACTATGCCGACTATCGACGAAACCTCGACACCTTCTACACACGAAGGAACATCTGATGATGAGGACAGTAGGCTATTGACTGTCTTTGCAAACGAGCCCGTTAGGGAGCAGAGTATGCCAAATAAACAAGAAACACTTGGAGTGGCTCCTCCCTTACCATGCAAAATGAAAGAAATGGACATGTCTGCAGTATCACAAATTACATGCAGAGACGTCCACATCTTGGCAGACGTCCTCAATGATGATCTACCCGGGTCAGACATACTATATAACAACAAGGGTAGACGTTTGATTAGAGATCACTTCCGAGGGATCTTCCTACAAAAAGTGTGAGTACATAAATGACTATTCAAGGTGCTCTACGCTACCCTCTTGGAAGAATTTCTACATCCGGACAAGCCCCAACCAGTATTCAATGGAACAACACATATGGCTAGCCTCCTCTACAAAGAAGACTATGAGGCAGCAGATGTCGCTGAACTGAAGGTAGCATTTCACAGAAGAGGAACAAGATATGTAGTGTTTCCCATAAGGAATGTAAGGCATTGGGCACTAAGCGTAGTCGACATGTACGAGCGAAAGACGACGGTGCTAAATTGTTGTGCAGGCGAACTCAATAGCACTTCACTAATCTACAAACGGAAGGATGCCAGAGATGCCCTAAAGATACCACTACGTCTGTAACTAGCAATCAAAGATGCAGATAACAAATTTCAGGGATTCTGGAAGTTCTTCTCCATCAATAAGAAAGTCCCTCAAAAAGAGGTTGGTTCGGGGGATTGCACCTTCATAGTACTGAGAATGATGGAAGCCATCAACAAGGGCATCCCCCTGGAAGATCTAGACAATGAAGACATGCATAACTATAGGGTGTGTATGCTATGGAGGTCATATATGATCGTCGATTCTTTAGTGACCCGATGATGCCTTCAGAAGATGTACCCCAGAGGCTTCACAAGGATATCCCTCTACTTGAAAAGTGACCTGGATGGAACAACTCAAGACCATATGGGTGGATCCGACAAAGCCAGCCAGGTTTGCAGCTTGGAAAGAAGGTTGGAATCAAAGCACTGGAGAAGTTGTACAACACACGTCAGATGACGAACCAAAGCAGCCTCCGATAGCAGAAATTCTAGAAGAACAACCTTCAAAGGAACAACATGAGAAGGGAGAGGTTGAAGAAGAAGACTCGGTCGATGTAAAGCTGGATGAACTGATAGGAGAAGTTACACATTCTTTCAAGGACTTCGATAGATGGAGCTACCTTAGCTTGTATTAAGAAGAACTAAATATAATTATGAGGTCCTTGAAGGAAGATGATTCGCCGAGAGATGTCATCTTTGAGAGAGATGGCATTTGTATGCTAAGAGATGACCTCCGAGAAATGCTAAAAATAAGAGGATATCTTTCAGTAAGCATGATGTTAGCTTACCAGGCGCTACTAGGTGACATCATGTCAAATGCTCACATGGCATACTTCCTACCGGTATATGACATCTTGAAAGACAAATGATCAGGAAAAAAGGAGCACATGTAACAACGCCTGGTGACTTCCCTACCAAACTACATCTTCCTACTGATTCTTCATGACAATTAGTGGACTCTACTGGTCATCAATATCGTTGAAAAGACTGCAAGCCTCTACAACAACTCAGATGCAGCCTTTAGACTTAATAAAAAGACTAACATGACGACCACAAAGACTCCGACAGAAGAAAAGGCCAACACATGCACCGAAGCAATTGTTGACATGATAAAAAGCTTTTTGAGGAAAGGTAGTGTTATATATTAAAAAGCACATCAAGCAAGCGAAACCTACTTATGTAGAAATCCTACAAAATGTTTGAAATCGGCAGCAAAAAGTAGAAAGCTGAAAGGGAAAATAAAGCAGAAGAGAGTATTGTTTTGCTAACGTGGGGGAGGCACCCCTTAAACAAGCTCCTTGGAGTTTTTTTTTAAAAAAAAAGTTAAGCATCCTAGAGATTTTGCTGTTTGAGCTGCCCTTGAACCAAAAAGATAAGTCATAGTTGTTGTTGAACTAAGCTGACACCAGTCTCATCGTCCACCATAGCTTTAAGGTCACAAAGAAACACAGCTTCTGATTCTCCTTCCTCTGATTCATCCCGCCTCCCTTCAGCTAAGTTTCCTGCAGATTTGTAAGGATGTGAAGATCGACATCTATTTGAGTTATAACATTTTTTGCCAAATTTTTCTTGTTGTTGAAAGTTCTATTGTTCCTCTCTTTCCAAAGATTCCAGCAGATTGTGGTGAAAAGATCACTGCTCTTGAAATTTTTGTAAAGTCTTAAAGGTGTTGTTTAGATGGGGAAAGTGACTTCCTGGAGATCAGGAAGGCAAAATCTCATGAAATGTGAAAAGATAGTTTGAGAAAAAGAGCATTTAAAGAAGATGTGGCTGATCGAGTCACTGTTTTTTTCACATAGAGCACATCTAAACGGGCCAATGAAACCTTTTTTTTGTGATGTTTTCACCTGAAAGAAGTTTGTTATGTAAAAGAAGCCATAAGAAAGTTTTGTATTTTTGTGGCCATTTTTGTTTCCAAATCTTTGATGATGAAGGGGAGATACCTCTAAAAGAGAGAAAATTACAAGCAAGTTTAACCGAATAATCTTTCCCCCATTTCCAAGTGATGGTATTTGAGGTGTTTTTTCCAAAGAACTTGAAAGATGTCTGAATTCATTTTGACTTACCTGGGAAAGGATACATCTATTAAAGGAATTAGATTTGTTACTGGTAATAAGCGAAAGGGATTTATCAATCCTTAGGTTGAGGAGATTATTTGGAATAGACCATGATGGTTTGAGATTTAAAACAGAGTTGTTTTCAAACCATGGATCAAACCAGAAGGAGATAATTTTGTGTGAATGAGGAGGAGTGTTTAAGATTTGTGAAATCATTTGTATATTTTTATTGATGAATTTCCAAAGCGGGGAGGCTGTTTTTTGATGGATTTGGTGCCATGGTGGTGAGTTTTGGTAATATTTGTGATTGATGAGATTGGTCCAGATTTTCTTTTTGTTTTGGATTAGGCAGTCAATGATTTTGGCTATGAGGCAGAGCGAGTGCGTTTTAATGTTTATTATTCCCCAACCTCCTTGATCCAGAGGAGCAGAAATCATTTTCCAATTAACTAGATGGTAATGTTTCCCTGGTTTATCTAGTTTGTGGTAGTTATTCCAAAGGAAATTTCTTCGAATTTTATCTAGAATGGACTTAGTTTTTAAGGGTAAGGGAATGCAGCTCAAGTAGTGGGTTGTTAATGGAGTATTGACACTGTTTAGAAGGGTGAGACTACCCGAGAGGTTGAGGAAGTTGTTTGCCCAGTTTGTGAGTTTAGAGTTTATTTTTGAAATTATGGGATTCCAAATAGTATTTGTAATGTTATAAGGGGTGATGGGGAGACCCAAGTATTTGATTGGGAAATCTTCAGTCTTGCATTTTAGGAAGGCTTTGAGGTGCTCCAAAGAAGATTGATGAATGTTTACCCCGAAGATGGAGGATTTTTGTACATTTACTTTTAGCCCAGAGATATATGAGAAGATACCTATGATCCTAAAAATATTCTGAACTGAGGATTTTTCTAGAGAGGAGAAGATGATGGTGTCATTTGCAAATTGAATGATGTTTTCCTTGCAGACATCAGGAGCATAGATAAGCCCATTTTGTTTTCCCATCTGAATCATGCAAGAGAGAATAGTGGTTAGTATGATAAAGAGGTATGGAGAGAGAGGGTCCCCTTGTCTAAGTCCATTAGAATTATGGAAATAGCCAAAAGGAACACCATTGATGATAGTGGAGAAATGATTTGTTGAGATACAAGCATGGATCCAAGAAATCCATCTGTCAGGAAAATCAAAGCCCTTGAGAGTATTCAATAGGCATTTCCAGTTAAAAAGGTCAAAAGCCTTTTCAAAATCTAGTTTGATGGCTAGGAGAGGGATTTTTTTTTATGGCATAGATGGATCGTTTCATTGACCATTAAAAAGGCATCTTGTATACTTCTATTTTTTAGGAAGGCAGATTGGTTAAGAGGAATGATGTCATCCATGAGAGGTTTGATCCTGTTAGCTAAAGTTTTTGCGATGATTTTGTAAGAGGTGTTTATGAGACTGATAGGTCTGAAGTGAGAGATGATTTCAGGCTGGCTATTTTTTTTATCAGAGTGATGTAAGTTTTATTAATGTATTTGATGATGCTTTGTGGGTTTGAACTGGCGTGGAAGGCAGATAGAAAGACAAGAAAATCGTGTTTATAATGGTTCCAGTTAGCCAAATAGAATTCCACATTAAGGCCATCAGGTCCTGGGGATTTATTTTTACCTAGGTCAGAGATAGCAGATTGTAATTCATCAAGGGTGAAGGGATTGATGAGATCTTGAGGGTTTTTTATTTTATTTTGACAGATGGTGTTCCATTGAAGGTTATTTAGACAAATTGGGTTGTGGTTGTTATTGAAGATTTTTTTGAAATGGTTTTTTATATGTGTTATAATGGATTGTTTATGAGTGGTGAGTCTGTCATTTATCATTAGATGAGTTATGGCGTTATTTCTAAAGTTTTGGTTACAAATTTTGTGGAAAAATTTTGTATTTTTGTCTCCTTCTTTTGCCCAAGAGATCTTAGCCCTTTGTCTCCATCTTGTATCAATGCTGGTGTTTATGTGGTCAAGATCATCTTTTATTGAAAGGACCAAAGCATGATCAGCAGATGGGTCTTTTTCAAAAAAGAGAAGCTGGTCTTCAAGATTTTTTTGGATTTCAAATAAGGTCAAGGGATTTTGAAGTTTCCATTTTTTATGTGATTTTTGATATATTTTGTGTTGTTTAGGATATGAAGACCCATGTTTGTAGTTTGTGGGTTGGCAAGCGTCCATGCTTCAAGACAGGATCTGGAGAAATTTTCCATGGAGAGCCAGTTGTTTTCAAATTTGAAGGGTCGAGAACCCCAAGAGCAAGAAGCAGTTTCAAGAATTAATGGAAAATGGTCTGAAATAGTTCTGTGGGAGATAAAGACGGATGAGAGAGGGTGCTTGTCTTCCCAAAGATTTGAACAAATGAAATGATCAAGTCTAGCAAAAGAATGATTTCTTGGCCATGTATATAAGGCATTTCAGGGTACAAGGTCAATAAGAGAGTGGTTTAAAAGCATCTGACTGAACTTTTTATCAGCAACTGACATCGATGAAGAAGAAGGATTTGAATTTTGCCTATCTGAGATCTGGGTGATAAGATTAAAGTCACCACCAAGAACCCAGGGGGACAGGTGATAATTTGTAATGAGGTTTTTTAGTTCCTCAAGGAAGAGGGATTTATTATACCCTGGTTCCCCATAGATACCAGAGAAGGACCAAAGATAACCGTCAGAGAGATTTTTAAATTCAATAGTTATGGAGAAGTTTAGAATTGAAGAGTTTTGTAAGATTAGAGCCTGGTTATTATAACCGACAATGATACCACCTTTTAAGCCCTTAGGAGGTAGTTGGATCCAGTTTGTGATTCTATTTCCACTGATAGTTTTGAGGGCAAATGGGGGTAGGAAGGTTTTTGTTTCTTGGATGGAAATGAGATCGATATTATTTTTATAGATGTGGGAGCGTATTTTTTTCCTTCTTTGAAGATTAGCAGCACCACAAATATTCCAAGATGAAATTTTCATGATGAAGAGATGACAAAAAGCTAAAATAGAAAGACACAGTTAAGGTGCTAGCCGGTTAACACCTTTTCTTCGACCAACCCATGAAAGATTCAAGGTTGTTGAGAAAATTGTGTGCATCATCGTCCTGCTTCAAAATGAAAGCCTATCTTATTTGCAAAAGATGTGAAACTTTTTATATTAGACCAAGAAGCTAGATCTTCTATTGTAGCGAAATCTTTATTCGTTTTTTTTATAAGAAGGAGATGTAGAAAAAGTAGACGCATAGGAAACATAACTAAAAGAGCAAGGAGGGGTGTTACCTTTCTTTGACCTGTTTATGATGCTGGAGCCTTTGGAATCGAAATGATTTGGCTGTAGGATCTTTTGGAGGTAGCTGGAGTTGGGCTTCTGCTGAGGGCTCTCCTGGTCCGAACTCTACATAGAGTTTTCATTCTTGTGATGAGATGAGTCTTGAAACAAAGTTGTTTGATTGTTTTTGTTTGGTGAATGCCAACTTTCCTTCGAGGAAGAAAGTGATGGGAAAGTGTTGCTTCTAGGTTTGATATTGTTTGTAGGGAGAGAGGGCTCTTGAGATTTGGTTCTTTTCTTATTTGGGAGGTGATAGGAGTTTTCAGAATGGGTTGAGGATTTCCTAGTCTAGACATGGCTTCTGTCAGGTGGAGCTCTGGAATGCAAGATAGGGTTTTTATATTTGTTAGGGCTAAACCAGGATGGTGGATGAGAGGTAAGATCAGAGAAGGCAGAGCTGTTTATTGTTGGGTGTTCAGCAGCAAGCTTAAGATGATAGATGGACTCGCTAATTCTAATGGATGGTGGTTGGGATATGGCAGCTTTGACTGAGAAGAGGCAGTAAGATTTGATGAATTGAGTGGGGTGAAGTGTTTCTGGGCTGATGTATTGGAGCGTAGCCCCGATAGAATGAGCAATGCCTCTAAAAATCTCAATCTCCCACAGATGGGGAGGAAGATTCGAAATGGCAACCCAGTCTGAGCCGCCTGCTGGGGCAGGGAAAGAACCAGAGTCAGCAGACCATTTAGATAGTCTCACCATGATAAAGCTCGATCCACAAGGAATGGTGAGCACTTGATTGAAAAGATGGTTTATCTTCGTTCCTTCAGGAACATAGTAAATGAGCTGGGTGGGAGAGAAGCTTAGAGAGAGAGAGAGGAGGCTATAGGAAGCACTCGACTATAGAATAGGAACCTCACATAGAGTTTGGTAATGAATGCTCAACCTTAGAATGAAGCCCAAGGGGTCCTATTTATAGCTGGGGATGCCTCTTAGCCTTTGGGAACACTTGTGAATGAAAATTTGCCATTTTTTGGCTTGTAACAGATATATTTTCACTTGTTGCAACTCCACAATGGCTAGAAGCACTTTTCTACACTTTTCTGTACAGTACAATCGGTCGAGTTTCTATAAGGGTAACTCGACCGATAGAGTAAAAGACAAAGTCGATATTCAAACCATCAGTCGAGTTTGTCCTGGGGAAACTCAACCGACCAATGAAAATCAAATTGGTCAGTTACTCCATCGGTCGAGTTCTGTGAAGTGTAAACTCGACCGATCAAAAGTTATTTTCAAGATCCAATCAGGATCGACCGAGTTTGCAACTCACAGAACTCAACCGATGAACAACCTGATGTGAATTTTGGAAAATGGCTTTTGAGTGCTTAAACATTCAATCTAAGTGATCCTATTTTTTTCTAAGCTTAATTACAAGTCATACAATCATTACAAGTATTTTACAACATGATTCTAATGGATTTACATCATATTACAAAAATGTGCACTTGTATTGACTTTGGCTTGTCTTTTCTCCAAGTTGAGATGCACAAGTTAGGGCATTTGGAGTGTGTCTATACCTAATCTGAAATCACTCAAGTAGTGATATTAGACACCAATATGTGGAATGGTTAGTCATCATCAAAACACAGGTTTAGTCAATTTATATGTGAGTCAACATTGACCTTGAGTCAACAGATTAGGGGATAAGAATTGATCTAGGGCGGCAAGAAATCCAAAAAGGGGATTTGTTATACTACAATTTGTAGGATAATTACGGATCTTAGAAGTTTTCTGGAACCTTGTTGAAGGGTTCCCAAAAGTCAAAATCTGCCCCAAAGGTCTGAAGTATAGTGACATACTCTATCTCAGTCATTGACGATGACTGAGTTGAAGGCAGTGCTTGGATGTAATTTGTAAATCATAGGGTATATGATTCTTTTCATTCATATCACAAGATCACGAGGGATGCCTCTTTTATAGGTTTTAGTGTTTGGGAAAGAATGAGTCTCTCATGGAAGTTGGAACAAGGGAGGAGAGGGAAAGCTCTCGACGACTGGTAACTCTGGTCACAAAGTCCCATCAAATTTGGGATTAGGTTGTCTAGGTGGGGTCACAAATCATGGTGGAGTAATTACCTTACAAAGAGGGTTAACAGGGAGGGAGAGAGAACCAAAAAGAAGAGAGAAAAGAACTAGCTATTTGCAAACTCTTGTTGGCTCAGGGAGTCAGACGAGAGGGGAGCATGCTTGGTATGAGAGTCCAAATCAGACTCTGACTATGTCCGCATGACACATGAAGCCTAACCAGACCATAGGTTAGAAAACATGTGTGAGATGAATCAAATCTAACTATATAAAATAGATTTAATTAATCCAAATACCCTTGATATTTGAGGCCTACACTATATAAAAACATAGTAGAATTGTTTAGATTGTCAGTCGTGGTCAATATGATCTCAAATTTTGACCACGAATGAATTTTAGGGCCTAGAACAAACATAATTAGTTAGATTGTGGTTTTGACTATCGTTTCTTCAAAATTTATACATAAGTCATTATCTTAATTCAAATGCATAAAAGGTAGGGTAAAAATTGAATTAAGATTTATTTATTTAGTTGTTTGAGCTAGTTGTACCAATAAGGCCACTTTGGGTTAATATGTATAGTACTCGTGATGTGGCTCCACTGAGGAGAGAGAACATGCATAAAATTTGAGTTTTGACTTATTTGAACATATATCAATATAAAGGACTTGAGTTAACTATCATCATAAAAAGGGAGATAGAGAGAGCTTACTTTACTCATATTTTTATATATTCAAATGGAAGTTTTTGATCTACTTGGGTAATTTGTATTGGGATACATAACTTCAAGTTTAATTAGTGGAGAAAATTCAATCAACATCCTATCCTATTTTACTCAAAATTAGGATGTTACAAAATGACATTCTACTTCTTGCTTTTCAAGGATACCAAATTACCTCCTATGAAAACATAATATTTAGTCAAGGATCATTAATTAATAAAGGCAACTGCCCAAGCTACATCAGAAAAACCATGCATCTTTAGGTTATTGTGAGTAGTATAGAGGAGACCTTTCCTTTGAGATAATAGAGATTGTGAATAATATCATCACAATGACCAAAATATGGGTTCTCCATGAATTGACTAACCACACTTGTAGTAAACGAGATGTCTAGTGAAGTAATTGTGAGACAATATAGTCCTCAACTAGTAATTTGTACTAAACAATTTTAACTAGAGGCTCCTCCTAATCTTTATATAATTTAATTTTAGGATCCACATGTGATTCTATAGGTTCTCATCCCGACATGCTTGTTTCTTAAGTAGATCTAGTAACATACTTATACTGAGAGATGATAATTCCATCTTTGGCCCTTTCCACCTCAATACTAAGGAAGTATTTCAGAGGACCAAGGTCTTTGGTCATAAATCTTCCTTTAAGCAAGTATTTTAGATGTGCAATTCCTTGGTGATCATCACCTATAATAAAAATGTTGTCCATATAGATGACTACAAGGATATAACCAAAGGATCCATGCTTATAGTTGATAGAGTGATCAAGACTAGACCATTGTAGACCTAAGGCTTCAATAGACTAACCACTAGTACATAACTGACTTTTAGTGTCGATTATTTAAGGCCTTTGGCGTCAGTTTCAAAGTGACACCCAAGTGGGCGCCGCTAAAAGTCAAAACTTTCAACGTCAGTTTTAACACCGACGCCATAACCCTTCCCGCCACCAAAAATGCGTCAGCAAGGGAATATAGGTGTCAGTTATTTACTAAAACCGACACTATATCCAGGTCAAAGATGTCGGCGTTTCACAAAAACTGACACTATATAACCCTTCCCGCCACCAATAAAATGCGCCAGCAAGGGCACCATCAGTGTTAGTTTTTATATATAACTGACACCCATAGCCACATAGACGTCAGTTTTTTGCTAATAACCGACACTGTATGCCTTTGTTGTCAGTTTTATACTAATAACCGACACCTATTTTATGATTTTTTTTCTTATCAGTTTGTAGGCCTGTTGTATGGCTGGTCAGCAAGATGCAGAACCTATAGTTCAGTTCTGAACTGCAGGTTTACAACATCCATTGATATCAACCAACAACAGGACACAAACTTGCAAAATTAACAAGATGGACAACAATTTATGATCACACACACATATAAGCACATTTAATTCATATTATTTTTCATCACACACATGTAAAAACTAGTAGTTCTATTTCAAATTTCCTCCATTTTCACACACATTGAGCAACCTGTAGTTCCATTCATTTCATCTCTTTTCACATTCAAACACATGTAGAAACATTCATGTATTGATCATCTTTACATTCACACATATGACAATTCAGAAAAATTCATTCACATTCACACAAAAATAATTATGAGAACAAATTTTAGAAATATCATTCTTTATTCATAATCGTCATTATCGCCATCAATATCCCAATTATATTTAAAAATTCCCACTACTTGTAGGGATTTTGCCCATTCTTCTCTTACATCATCTAATTCTTCCCTCGCATAGGAAGTATGTACATCTAACAACTTTCCACATGTAGTCAAGTCAATTTTAAACACCTACAAAGAGAATGACGTATATATATAATTAATAATATATAATAAGATTGATATATTTCATATTATCTAATGAGACTATATATAATACCTTATGTATGGTATCGATTTCCATTTCGGCATGTTTGATGATTAGGTCCATAAATCACATCACATAGTATGCACATGCCCAACTGTTGTTTTGTGTAGCACACTATAAATTGAAACACACAAAATATTCAAAAATACAAATAAGTACAATTCACATAAATAATATATACATTGGAGTCGGGAAATTACTTTCACATTCTCCCAAATTAGTGGTTGATTCTTTTTCTTGGGGACCTTTCCTCCAGCTCTTTTGAACTCATGTAAATCCCTACATGTTAATGTAACACATTAAATTGCATAATTAAATAGTAATGTAATAACATATGTTAACAAATATAAAAATATGAAATATTTCTCATGGGAATAATGGATTTTTCATTGTGTGTCCATATAATGTATTCAATTCATTCCCCGCAGGATCTAGATAATAGACAGTGAACATCTTGGGGACAATAACTAGTAACTCCCAAAGCCTACCACTACAGGTAAGAAAGTTAAAAATTAATAACTCAAAACCCACAATAAAAAGTCCAAATTATAAGCAAAGTAAACTTACTCGACACTGAATGGAGCTATTATCACCGTCTTCTTTTTTTTGCCAAAATATTTCAAAGCAGCACAATAATATGAAGTAGCTGAAGAAGGGTCTTTATCTACAAGACTAATCAAAGATGGAACCAAAAATCCCACATGGGAAAATGAAAAATCTGTACATATCGTGTGTAAGTGGCTGCAAAACATGTATTACATATGCATTAATATATAAGAAATCAGATCACCGTATATAAAACAAGGTATATGGATGTATAAACAAGATCTCACCATATCCATAGATCTATCATAGATGTATTCAGCCAATCATAACAAAACAACTCCAAAATATCTTGTATAAATAGCTTGTTATCGTATGATTGACTTGCAACAATCTCCGGAATAGAAACATTTATAGGGAAATTTGGATCATGTTTGCCTATCCATACTGCCGTACCCCTACAATTAAGATCTAACGAGGCATGTAGGTCCCTTGGAAGCCAACTTTGTACTTTAGGAGGTGGAGGTGGAGGCCGAGATGTAGCAGGTGTCTTCCTTTTGACCGGTCTATATAATTTCAAATCAATTGACTAATATACACACACTAACAAATTAACGTAATGTAAATTTACCATACAATATTAGTATAGACGACATCCGCTTTGGGCCACATTATCACTCCGCCTTCTGCCTCACCAAATGTTTTAGAATATGGGTGGGCATTTGGCAATAGAAGATCCCTCCAATTGGGGAGTACATGTATCGGGCTCACACGAACCACACCAACTGGTACTGGAGTCCCATGAAACATTTCCCCTAGAAGGGCTAGGTAAGCCTGTGCCTTTGCAATGATATATTCTTGACTTTTTATATGGCATGGCTTCAACCCCTACAAATTTACGTAAAGAATGTTATATACATATATACATAAACATATCATCTTGAAAAGACTAGATACTATATATGTCATAAAAATACTTACAGCATACGTGATAGGTGGTGGGTCTATAGGATTACTCCCAACCACCTCTACAGTAGGAGAAGAGCGGCACGCCACAAGTACTGTCTCAGTGGAAGGCTTAGATGCCTGCCACTTGCTAATTGCTTCATTGAGTCTCTTATCAAGTGCTTCCTCGACTCTCCTATCAAGTGCTTCCTCGACTCTCCTACTAATTAATTCATCTACCTATACATGGACAAAAGAAACACTAGCTTTTGATTATTAGATTCCCTTTCACAATAATATTCTAAAAAAAGAACAAGTTACCTCAACATTTGATAGTCCCGCTTTTGGGACAGATTTGCGCTGTGATGGCCCAAAGAACGCTTTTATGCCCATACCAGCGCCTGCACCCCTAACATGTCCATGATGCTCTGGGTTACTAAGAGCAACTGTCAATTCATCCTGTGTGCCCTCTAAGATGAACTTGCCTTCCTCTTCTCGTGAAGCTCCTGCTAATCGCCATCAACAGAAATTGGTAAGTAGACATAACAATAATAAATATCGATTGCTCTAAGAGTTGAATTTTACCAATTTTTCATCTGCCTCATCTGTTGCGGGCTTTGTTATATCTCCCTTCTTGTTTTGCCTCCCATCTATCCACATAGCATGGCAAGGCAGAGGTGCGGGACCAATAGTAGAGGACTCTGCAGTCTCCTGAGTAGCAGCAGTCTGAGCAGTAGACTCTGCCTGTAGTCTTTGGCGAATGCCTGCATAGCCTCTTAGACCCATTGTGTGGTCATGCACATTTAGTGCACGCCTTGCTCTTTGAGCACTGATGATAGCCTTGTTAGTAAGCACATTGATTTGGTTAGTAACACTAAAGGTTAATCTTGAATAGGTGAATACATAAGAATGCATATTAATTAAATTGGGAGTGGTGCTTAATACCTTGAATTCATCCGTTTTTCTTTGGGTAACAAACTCCTCCCAGTCTTTGGGGTATAGGTAGTTCCATTGCTCAGTGGCTACCTTCTTCCTAAATTTATTTTTTAAAGAGAATACAAACAAAAATTATTATTGTAGAGTTAGTCAAAAAGTGATTAATGTCTAGAATTGGAAATCAATGAAGAACCTCTTCTCAGCATCACGTATGTAATCTCGGGTGAGATTTATCCTATAGTTCCTTAGGACCCTCCCACAGCATTGCATCACACATTTACGATGTCACTTTTCATCCATATCAAATATACTATGCAAAATAGAATTGATATCAACTAGTATCCTAAAAATTAGTAATCTACAAAAATAGAATTACAAATAATAATAACTCACACATAGTTCCTTCCATACTAAGTCTTTCTTCCCCTTAGGAACTTTATGCCAGGATTCTATGTTAGGACTACAAGGCTGCGAGTAAGAACCCCAAGATATGAAATAAATGAGTTTCGGTTCACTCCAACTGGATTTCCTGCATGATCGAAATCCACAGCCAGTTTGGGTCCATTGCCCCTTTGCTGTAGTAACTTGTTCATCATTGTGATGCCCCTCACTTTCTCAATTTTTTTTGCTGCTCATCAAGTGCCCCAATTTCTTCAGGGGGTACATCACCAACCTAAAATTTGACAAAAAAAACACACTTACATGATATAACTATAAATGAACATATAGATAGAAACCTCTGGGATATATTTTTAAAACTTAAATTGTGAGGCGGCACATTGACGTCCTCACCCGCACAGTAATCATCATCACGGTCATCATATGAATGCTCAACCATCTGAAAGTTCACATTCACATTGTAAAGTTCACATTATAAAGTAATTCACATTGTAAAGTTCACATTCACATTGTAAAGTTCACATTCACATTGTAAAGTTCACATTCACATTGTAAAGTTCACATTGTAAAGTTCACATTTAAAAAAATAAAACATATAAAAAAATAAAAACATGCATGCCTCTAATATTGCGATCTTTTATCAATTAAAAATCCTTCATTGTGATCTCCGTGCACATACAAGTCATCTTTAGCTTCAATATTTGGTGGTGTTGGCAACCCAAATGAGAATGGACTGGAGTCATCATACTTATCATAGTACTCTTCTTCATTTATAGGATCTTCAATGAACTATCTTTTACCATGAAGAACAATCGACCATTTATCATTTGCAGGATCATCGATAAAAAATACTTGTTTCGCATGTGATGCCAATACGAATGGTTCACCCTTCTCACCAATCTTTTCAAAGTTCACTAATGTAAAACCCAATTCATCCACTATAACTCCTGATGCGATGATTTTGAGTCGCGTTTATAGACTTGTTTTACATGCATTTTATGTGTTTATTGGTCACTTTTGTGGTTAGTATCACATGATTCATTCGCTGCAGTCTATAATCTCATTTTGTATCAAATCTCTCATATTTTATCTTTTTGATTATAAATGATCATAATAATGGGTTTTAGCATAGCTGATTCGGCTTTGTCTTGCAATTTTAGGAAAAATGAATATACACAGTGGTCGATACCATCGACATCCGTCGATAGTATCGACACAATCACAGTGAGACAGCCGCAAGGAGCCAAGCAGAGTCGATACCATCGACTGGGAAGTCGATGGTAGCGAGATACCTTCAGCGAGCCAGCAATCAGCCGATCGATACTATCGACACAAAAGTCGATACTATCGACATTGAACAGCTTCAGCGTCAGAATGGTGATAAAACCGATGCCTAAAGGTGTCGATACCATCGACCTGCGTCGATGGTATCGACACTGTCAGGATATGTTTTTGTCTCAGATCAATCTTGATCGGACGGTGGTGATCTTTTGGCGACCAAAATGGTCCATATACCTAATGACGGCGGCCCTAAGCAGATTATCACGTCATTAGCCACTGAACAAGTCCCGAGGAGGTGTGGAGAGGAGAACGGAGTCTAGAATCATGCCCCGATCATTCTGAGAGCCGCAGAAGACGAATTCCACCGTCGGAAGGCTGTAGATCACGTACTCTATGTCAAGGAATGCTTGGATCTCCTCCGTTCAGGGGTTTACATCACTTTCATTCACATTTCTCCACATTTCCCCCTTCTTCCATCATGTCTTTCATTGAGATGAACATGCGGGGCTAATACCTTTTGTCTTTAGGACCGGGAGTAGCCCGGGTAATCATTGTATGACTTTTTTTTATCATAGTAATTCATATTTTGTCTCTTAAATCCATGGTATGATTTCATTTTCTCCATTATATCATTATGATTGATCACCTTAATGATAATCTAATGCCTTTAATTGCTTTGAAAGAAGAATTAGCGGTTGAAAAGAGACGAAATTCACATTAATTAATAAATACCTTGAACAAGGTGATGTACGATTAATGGTGGAAACCCAGACTTTGGTCTTCATGCACCTAGTTTAGGGTATAGGTTACTACGATAGTGGAACCGACCTAGATTTAGGTAGTGAATTGTATCACGACAATGAACAATTTTGACTACAGGCCACTTCCCGGAATGAGAGACGAATTTGACTAACTATATAGAAATAAATACAACGAGAACCCACGGTGAAACCACAATCCTAAAGATTCCCATATGAATTGATAAAACTCAACATTTAATCGATTGCTTTGTTTTCTTTTATTTTTATTTTCTTTTTCAATCAACTCTCAAAACCTTTTAATCAGTCTAGCTGATCGTGAGTACTGTTTTTTTAACATAAATCATCATATATTACTAATCAGACCATTTTTTACATCCTTCATACAAAAGTTGGGGAAATCATCAACCCAACAACAAGAGACGATCTGCCTACTACCCCATTTAGCCAAGTTGTGGGCAGCCACATTACAGTCCCTAATGACAAAAGAAAAGTTGCAGAACTGAAATGAAGCCTTGATCACATTGATCTTCTTAATAATTTTCAAGTAAGGAGTACACCCGGAAGCCAGCATGTTGATATCTGCAGCAACAGAACTAGAATCGATTTCCACCTCAACTTTGAAGAAACCCCATTCTATCACTTTCCTTAAAGCCAACAAAATCGTTGTAGCTTCAGCTTCTTTGCTCTGCCATTTCCCAAAGCAATTCCAGTAAGATGCACCCACCAACTGACCGTGATGGTTTCTGAAGATAGCCCCAACAGTAATTTTGTTCTGCTGCTCTGAACAAGCTGAGTTAGTATTAATTTTTATTCTACCACCTGCAGGCCTTTGCCACTGCTTTAACATGCTATGCTTTGTAGTCATAAGCCTTCCGTTATCAATAATATTACCCTGAGTTGACCAAGCCAACAGGTTGGTAAATAGAGGAATAGGCTCGACCTTTTTCTTGCTAAATATCATCTCATTTCTGACCTTCCAGTTTGTGGCGCATGCTATTATAATATTAACCACTGTATTCTTATCAATCCTCCTGATAATACAGTTCCAGCTCCCTTCCATACTTCTTCTCAGTATTTGGCTTATGGTGGGAAACAATCTTAGCTGATCACGAGTAGTTAGTAAGTAGTCTACCGATAGTTCAGTGTCCCTGTGTTCGACTTGGGCCTCACAAAGGCCTATATTACTCTGACGCGTGCACTTGCATTATACGCACGGTAAAATCGTGTCAAGTTTTTGGCACCGTTGCCGGAGACATGGTAGCTGTCAGCACTACGAGTGCTGTAAGCAGCCACTCTAGGCCACTTTTTATTTTCATTTTATTTTTATTTTTGAAATTCATCATTTATCCTTCATATTTAGCAATCGTCTAGCACTGTGCTAAATCAAATTTATTACCTTGCAGGTACTAGTGCATGGTGAGGATGCGTAGCACAGACTACACACTGCCATCACCAGAGGTTCCACCGTTGGGATCAAATGACGAAGAAAACAATATTAACGATCAATCTGAGGATATAGATTCGGACTATGAACCAGAAGCCATGGTTGAAGAATAGGCAATATGGGAGAAGATAAAGGCTTCTTCCTCATCAGCATCAAAGGGGCCGATTAAAAAGCAGGTAGTTAACATTCCAACCTATAAGATTGATCCAGCACTAATAAACTTGGTCAAGTCTCAAGCATTCCACAGGCTGAAGAATGAAGACCCTGTTGCACACATCAACACTTTCATGGAAAATTGCGATATGATCAAGATAGACAGGTTTCCAGAGAAGACACTATATCTGAAGCTATTTCCCAACTCTCTTGCAGGAAATGCACATGAGTGGCTGCATAATCTAGATGATGAGACTGTTGAGACGTGGGATCAAATGATCGAGGTTTTTTTCGAGAGATTCTTTCCACTGGAGAAAACCAATGACCTGGTACGGAAGATCCACAATTTCTGTCAAAGGGCTGGTGAAACATATTCGGAGACGTGGGAGCGCTTCCAGATAATGCTGCAGAAGTGTCCACATCACGGGCTAGATAAGGAAAAACAAGTGAATATCTTCTACTTTGCTTTGAATGAGCATGACCGGAGCAATCTAGACTCAGTAGGTTCCAGTTTCTTCTTGAACAACACTGGCACTAGGTGTTGGGAAATACTGAAGAACATGGCTAGAAAGCAATCATGGGGTGACAGAGACACACCAGAGCAGGTCTGAGTCACAAGTGAGTCAAAGGCCATCAAAGAGCTGAATGAGAAGATGGACTTATTAGCCAAGAAATTGCTAGCAAAGGAAGACGAAGAATCTGATGATGAGGCGCAAGTGAAATTTATGCGCCAACAATAGGGGTACAGAAACAATGATTATTCTTAGAGGAAAGATAAAAAAATTTCATGGAAGGACCCAAACAATTTCCTGCAGGACCCTGATGCCAAACCACAACCGTCGACAGAGGACAAGAGCAATGCGTTGCTCAATCAAGTAATCAAGCAGAATCAAGAACTCATGAGCACGTTTGGCCAGCAGATCAAGCAACAAGGAGAACTTATGAATCAATTTGGGCAAACTTTACAAAGTCATGGGGCTCAGATGAGAACTATGGAGACATCGTTAGCACAGATGGCAGCTGAGATAGAAAATCTGAAAAAACCAACACAACAAGGTTTTCCCAAAAATACAAATGTTGCAAGAGGAAATCAATAAGCCAAGGCAATTCTATTACAGAGTGGAAAGAAGATTTTAAACCTCAGGGCCAATGAACTGAGCACACCCCAGCCAGAAACCACAGGTGAGGCCATAGAGGAGGTTACAATCACAGAGCTGATTGAGGATGCGGTTGAGGAAGCCACACCAGAACCCATTGATGAGGAAGAAACTCAAAAGAGGACACCATATGTGCAGCCACATCAGAGGGCACAGACTGTCCCAATGCCGTATCCAAATAGTTTGAAGGCTAAGAAAGTGGACACTCAGTTCAAGAAGTTCCTAGATAGCTTTAGGAAACTTTCTGTCAACATTCCGCTGTTAGAAGCAATAGAGAAAATACCCTCCTATGGCAAGTTTCTGAAAGATATAATTACAAAGAAGAAGAAGATTCCTGATACTGAAGTGGTGGTTCTTAAGGAGCAAGTGAGTGCCTTCATTATGGGCACATTGCCACCAAAAAGGCAAGATCTGGGATGCTTCAATATTTCATGTTACATCGGTAAGGTGAAATTAGGCGAAGCATTGTGTGACTCTGGGGCAAGTATTAATTTGATGCCTCTTTCTACTTTCAAGAAGTTGGGACTGAAAGAATCGAGACATAGCAACATGACGATTCAGCTAGCAGATAATTCTATGGTAAAGCCGTATGGTATTTCTGAAGATGTACTTGTTAAAGTTGACAGGTTTGTGTTTCTAGCAGATTTTGTGGTAATGGAAATGCAAGATGCCCTAGGGAATGAGCTACTCCTTGGAAGACCATTCCAAGCTACAACAGATATGATACTCGAAATGGGAAGAGGCCGTCTAACATTGGGAATCGTGGATGATCGATTTGAAATGGTTATGCCCACGAGTACAACACAATCACAGGCAAAGGAGCAGTATCGCATGGTGAAACATTTTGATCAGAACATTTCTCTTTGTCTAGGGAAGCCATTTCTAGATATGGCTCATGTAATGACCAAGGTAGATAAGGGGACATTGGCTGTAGATATTATGGAACAAACCAAAGTTGTTCCTCTTTGCAGAGCCGTGGGTTTTCCAAATGATGAAGAGGAGGAAATTCCTCTTTCTACTGAAGATGATGCAATAGCAAGTTCTATCCTTGACGCATATCCAGAACTGCCCCTTGAAGCTTGCCTTGTCAACATAATGCATGATTGGATGAGAAGTAAGTCATTACAAGAATGCGTCAAGATGCTTCAAGTGCTTCTGTGCTATTATGCCAAGCATTATGAAGATCCTGGGCCACTCCCACCACTGCTTCGATCATCATTGATCAGTCCTCCAGAGTTAGAACTGAAGCCACTGCCTCCACATTTGAAGTATGCATTCTTAGCCGATGGTGAAAGACTACCGATGATTATTTCAGCATATCTGAGTGCCTATGAAGAAGAGCAATTGATGATCGTGCTAAAGAACCACCGTGGCGCATTCAGGTGGTCAGTTGCTGATATCAAGGGAATTTCCCCTACACTTTGCCAGTACAAGATCTGGCTCGAGGAAGGAGCCAAACTTGTAATCCAGCCACATCGTAGACTCAATCCAAGCATGATGGAGGTTGTCAAGAAGGAGGTGATCAAGTTCCTTTCTGCAGACATCATTTACGCTATCTCCGATTCGACGTGGGTAAGCCCCACATAGGTAGTCCCTAAAAAGGGGGGAATTATTGTCACTCACAACTTGTTAAATGAGCCGGTCACGACCCAATTGGTAACCGGGTGCTGTGTGTGCATTGACTACCGTCGATTGAACTCCGCTATGTTAAAAGATCATTTTCCTCTTCCATTCATCGATCAAATTTTAGAGCGAATAGCTGGTCGATCTCATTTTTGTTTTCTAGACGGCTACTCCGGCTACAATCAGATCTCTATTGATCCTAAGGACCAAGAAAAGTCTACCTTCACTTGTCCTTACGAAACATTCACATATCACCGTATGCCTTTTGGCCTGTGTAACGCACCAACTACTTTTCAGCGCTGCATGCTTGCTATTTTTTCTGATATGGTTGAGCGCTGTCTAGAGGTTTTCATGAACAATTTTTCCATCTATGGTGCATCATTTGATGAGTGCTTGTACAATTTGGATAAAGTTTTACAACGATGTGAGGACATGCATTTAGTTCTCAACTGG
Organism: Alisma plantago-aquatica; assembly: GCA_963693085.1. Taxonomy (NCBI): domain Eukaryota; kingdom Viridiplantae; phylum Streptophyta; class Magnoliopsida; order Alismatales; family Alismataceae; genus Alisma; species Alisma plantago-aquatica. Next base: position 853,231,458 of record OY856414.1, on the reverse strand, counting down.
GAAAAGTGTCATATGATGGTTAGTGAAGGAATTGTGCTTGGACACAAGGTGTCTAGCAAGGGGATGGAGGTGGATCCAGTCAAGATTGAGGTTATTTCGAAATTACCCCCACCTAATTCGGTTAAGGGGGTAAGAAGTTTTCTCGATCATGCAGGATTTTATCACCGCTTTATCAAAGATTTCTTGAAAATCGCTAAACCATTGTCTGAACTGCTGGAGAAAGATGTGATGTTTGATTTAAATGAAAAATATTTGCATGCTTTTAATGTACTGAAGGAAAATTTAATTTCTACACCGGTTGTTCAAATGCCGGATTGGACAAAGCCTTTCGAGCTCATGTGTGATGCTTCAGATTTTGTAGTAGGGGCTGTTCTTGGGCAGCGTTTCGAGAACAAACCCACGGTAATTTTCTATGCATCCAAGACTTTAAACGAGGCACAACTTAACTACACCACAACTGAAAATGAACTTCTCGCCGTCGTTTTTGCATTCGAAACATTTCGGCAATATTTGGTAGGGTCAAAAGTTGTGGTATGGACGGACCACGCCGCCATAAAATACTTGATGGAAAAGAAAGATGCCAATCCTAGATTGATTAGGTGGATCTTATTGTTACAAGAATTTGACATTGAAATCAAGCATAAGGTGGGAATTGAGAATGTGGTTGCGGACCACTTGTCTAGGTTAGAGCGGGTAGATGAGAAGGATATTAATATACCCATTACCGAGACATTCCCTGATGAGCAAATCCTTTCTGTAAAATTCAAGGATCCATGGTTTTCATACATTATTAATTATCTTGCCTGTAAAATAATCCCAGATGATTGGACTTATCAAGAGAAAAACAGAATTTTCCATTCTTTGAGATATTATTTCTGGGATGATCCCATCTTGTTGAAGCAATGCAAGGATGACGTTTTGCGCAGGTATGTACCGGAGATAGAATATGACAGTGTACTTAGTCATTGTCACAGACTACCAACCGGTGGTCATCATGCGAGTTCAAGAACGGTGGCCAATGTGCTAGAGAGTGGTGTTTATTGGCCTACACTCTTCCGAGATGCCTACGACTATGTGCGAAGATGTGACTCCTGTCAAAGGGCAGGTAATATTTCCAAGCGGCAAGAGATGCCCCTCAACGTGTTTCAAGAAGTTAAGGTATTGGATTTGTGGGGCATCAATTTTATGGGTCCCTTTGTGTCCTCAAATTCTAATTTATACATTTTACTTGCTGTTTATTATGTATCTAAGTGGGTAGAAGCAATACCCACAAGGACTAACGACGCTGCTGTAGTGTGCAGGTTTGTAAAAGATAACATTTTCTGCAGATTCGGTGTGCCAAGGATGATTATTAGTGATGGAGGCACCCATTTCAAGAATCAAAAGTTTGCTGCGTTATTGAGAAAGTACGAGGTGAAGCACAATGTTGGTACTCCGTACCACCCACAGACACAAGGGAAGGTCGAAGTGTCAAATAGGGAAATTAAGAAACTTTTGGAGCGCACAGTGGCTTCGACAAGAAAAAACTAGAGTACACTACTACCAGATGCATTATGGGCGTATAGGACCGCATATAAGACACCTATAGGCACTATGCCTTTTAGGTTGGTTTATGGACGGGCCTGCCATTTACCGGTAGAGCTGGAACACAAGGCACACTGGGTGCTAAGGAAGCTTAATTTGACTTATGATGAGGTAGGGAAGAAGCGATGCTAGAGCTCAATGAGCTAGATGAGCTGCGGATGAATGATTATGAGAATTCGAGGATTTACAAAGAGAGAACAAAACTAATGCACGATCGGCACATTCAAGTGCGTGTTTTCAAAAAGGGAGATCGTGTGTTACTGTTTAACTCGAGGTTGAAACTGCATCCCAAGAAATTGAAATCCCAGTGGAGTGGACCTTTTGTTGTGGAGGAGGTATGACCACATGGTGCCATCATGGTGCGTGATGGAGAGATGACATTTCTAGTTAATGGTCAGTGGTTGAAGCTGTACTTTGGCGAGGACTACACAAGTAAAGTGCATGAGGTTAAACTCATAGCACTTAAGGATGAATGATGAGCTCGATTTTGTCTAGCCTAAGACGTTAAAGAAGGGCACATGTTGGGAGGCAACCCAACCATTGGTAGTTCTTTCATTTTCTTTCACATTTACAAGTTAGTTTTGTTTGATTTCATTTTTAGTGTAAAAATGATACCTTAATCGTTTGTTCAGTGTGCAGTACTAAGACAGAGTCGACACCATCGACCACAGGGTCGATGGTAGCGACATGGGTACAGGGAATCAGCCGCAGAAAATTTTCTGAGTCGATACCATGGACGGCCTCATCAATGGTATCGACATACCATCAACGACATTGAAGAAAAAGATAGCCCCAGGTCGATAGTATCGACTCCTAAGTCGATACTCGCGAGATCCCTGAAGATTTATAGAAGATTTTGTCTCAGTGACTCGCGAGGGTATTCGAACCACACAGAGTCGATACTGTCGACATCTGTTGATAGTATCGATGCGGCACATCACCGATCCGCGAGAAGAAATCAACGACGACCGCCAAATCAAGGAAGTCGATCTGTGGGATGGGTCGATACCATCAACCCGTGTCGATAGTATCAACGCTTCATCGATCCGGGCCCCCACATCAAGCAATCGAAAACAGTCGATAGTAGTGAAGACACAGATTGCACTACAGGTGTCGATACCATCGACACCCCTTCGATGGTATCGACGTAGAGGCAGCAACGACGGAATCAATTATAAAAGGAAGGGTTGTTTCTCAATTTTCTTCACACCTTCAGAGCTTCTTCCTTCCACTTGTGCTTTGAGAATTGTTGAGTGACCGAAGGCCTTCATCGAGCATCCAAAGATTAAGATATCTTCACCGAGCTCTACACCGAGCGGAGATCATCTTCTCTGACCTTCATCGAGCTCTATTTCTTAATCCCCTCTCTCTCTCTGTGACGATGGTGCAGACAGAAGGAGCTTCTTCTTCAAGGGCGGTCCCGATGGAGATTGTGACATTTGTTCCTCCACCACCCGGCTCCATTCCTCGTCTGAGGATTGTTCATCCTTCGATGGAAGTATAGAAGATATACGAGGAGTTTCTCAAGTGGAAAATTGAGCCCACCCGATATGTTGATCGGACCATGGTCTGCGACCTCAGGTTCGAAGCCAACCTCACCTACGTCCTGTAGGGGCAAGTGCAACATACGGGTGGGAGGTCTGACGAGGTCCCGTACCACGCTGACAGACTCCCCTTTTTTAGTGAGTGGCCGACGTACAAAGAACTGGTGGCGGAGTTTATGGCATCACTAGACATATGCGTCGTGCCTAACGACCTCATCGCCACCAATCGGGAATGGATCAAGGACCGCGTTTCTTTCCGGCTCTACAACAATAATTACAATCTCACCCTCCAGCAATTCAATTCAATTTACAACTGGTACCATTCTTCGAATCAACATAGGAGGCCGGACAACCAGATGGATTATGATGAGATTTTGCCCAACTGGTGACCGCACCTCCAGGCAAGTCCGTCAGCTATCATAATGCAGTCGTAGCTGATTTTGAGCATCCATTTGTGCAGATTCTACATTGCATGTTGTGCACTACTCTGTTTTCTCGAGGCGATCTTTCTCTCAGTAAGTTTCAGGAGACGGACTTGTTCTTTCTGTATAAGTTGTTGAAATGGGAAGAGCTCAATTAGGGTCCATTTTTCCTGACGCGTGTGCTGACCGTGCGGAGGAGTACAAGAAGAGTTCCTATCCATTTTGGGGGGCTGATCACACCACTTGCTCTGTATCTTGGGTTGGATTTTTCCCAACTCACTCCACTGTCCAACAGGAATAAAGTCAACATGCATCATCTACACTGCTCCAATCTTCTTACGCTCCGTGATGGTGTGGCCTATGCACATTTCCATGTCAACCAGGAGTACCAGGAGTGTGCACTTCCAGATCCCGCTTCAACCTCCAGGAAGCTCATCATTTTTGGTGGCCCATCATTTCCATCGACGACTTTGACAAAGAAGACGACGGTAATGACAACGACAATGACGACGACGACGAGCAAGAAGAGGAAGAGGAGGCTTTCACTCCTCTTCGTGCAAGAGTGGCACCGCGGAAGCGTCCCTGCTTCCACCCGGGTGCATCATCATCTTCGCAGCCTCTGCCACCTCAACCCTCTCAACAAGGAGAGGATGCCTATTCTATGCAGGGAATGTATTCTATGTTGCAGGAGATCCAACAGACCCAGCAACAACATACTACTTCTTTCATCGGTATTCAGGAGACTACGAATCGACTATTCTTAAATCAGCAGGCCATCTACGAGAACGAGCACCTCCTCCTCGCCAACTAAGAAAATATTCATGATAGGTTGCATAGGATGGAGATGCAGTAACAACCGTTCTACGATTATTACTGGCGCCAGAATTACTTCGGGGGATATCCGCAACTGCCGGCCATGCCCTCGTATGATCCAAGTTTCCAGGGGTAGTATCCATCATGGGATCCTACCGTCCCACAGTACCCACCACCTGAACAATGAAGGGTATCACTGTTCCACCTGTTAAGATTGTTTTTGACTATGAGGCCATAGTCGAATTCAAGCTTGGGGGGAGATGGAACAATTTCTATCTTTTTCTATCTTTATTTCTAGTTTTTATCATTTATTACCTTTTCTATTATTCTAGAAATTTTCTTAGTTTTAGGATCCACATTCTATCTAGTTTATCCGTGGATGTCTAATTTAATGTGTCATCTCTTTGTTTGTTACATGGGAGTTAGGGGTAAATATGAAAATTTTAATGAATTTGCAAGTTTGCTTTGTTTGAATTTGAGCATATGACTTATGAAAATAATTGGGTTTTTCAACTTATGAACATAAGACCACAACTGTACATGCCTATGATTCAAGAAAAGTGGATGGAATTAGATGTTGAGCCTGAACTGATCAAATGGTAATGAGATTTTAATCTGAAATAAGAGAGAGAAACCTCTTGATTTTACACATGTCAGTAAGGAGGGACATATAATATCTTCCAATGGTTCTGTCAATTAATCTTGTGATCTATCCACTTCATCTTATTTACCACTCCACCATAAGAATTGGGAGCACTATACAGTTTGTCATCTTTTGGTTGCATGACATGTAGTTAGGATTGCATTGTAGATTTGTGTTTACATTTGTTGCATTGAAAGAAAAAAAACAGAAAAAAATGTTTCATTATAATCCTGCATTCACAAATTTTAGAGTGCATGTCAATGTCATTTTAGTTGCATTTTTCATAACATTAATCATCTTGTACAATGATGTGCTTTGCTTCTTCTACAAATAAAGGACTTATTTCATATCTCTTATGGATGATCATTGTCGCCTAGATGGTAATTATTATTCTTTGGTTAGTAAGGGCCGGTATGTGAATGTCTGGCGGGGATCATATGGAAATGTTTGTTGTGATAATATGTTCTTTAGTTGACCCTCGCAATTTTATTCTATAGTTTTTCTTCTCGAGGACGAGCAATGTTTAAGCTTAGGGGAGTTTGATGTGATGATTTTGAGTCGCGTTTATAGACTTGTTTTACATGCGTTTTATGTGTTTATTGGTCACTTTTGTGGTTAGTATCACATGATTCATTTGTTGTAGTCTATAATCTCATTTTGTATCAAATCTCTCATATTTTATCTTTTTGATTATAAAAGATAATAATAATGGGTTTTAGCATAGCTGATTCGACTTTGTCTTGCAATTTAAAAAAAAACGAATATACACAGTGGTCGATACCATCGACAACCGTCGATAGTATCGACACAGTCACAATGAGACATCCGCAAGGAGCCAAGAAGAGTCGATACCATCGTATGGGAATTCGATGGTAGGGAGATACCTTCAGCAAGCCAGCAATCATCCGATCGATACTATCGACACAAAAGTCGATACTATCGACATTGCACAGCTTCAGCGTCAAAATGGTGACAAAACTAACGCCTTAAGGTGTCGATACCATCGACCCGCGTCGATGGTATCAACACTGTCAGGATATGTTTTGTCTCAGATCGATCTTGATCAAACGGTGGTGATCTTTTAGCGACCAAAAGTGGTCCATATACCTAATTACGGCATCCCTAAGCAGATTATCACGTCATTAGCCACTGCACAAGTCCTGAGGAGGTGTGGAGAGGAGAACGGAGTCCAGAATCACACCCCGATCATTCCGAGAGCCGCAGAAGACGAATTCAACCGCCGGAAGGCTGTAGATCATGTACTCTATGTCAAGGAATGCTTGGATCTCCTCCGTTCAGGGGTTTACATCACTTTCATTCATGTTTCTCCATGTTTTCCCCTTTTTCCATCATGTCTTTCATTGAGATGAACATGCGAGGCTAATCCCCTTTGTCTTTAGGACCGGGAGTAGCCCGGGTAATCATTGTATGACGTTTTTATCATAGTAATTCATATTTTGTCTCTTAAATCCGTGGTATGAATTCATTTTCTCCATTATATAATTATGATTGATCACCTTAATGATAATCTAATGCCTTTAATTGCTTTGAAAGAAGAATTAGCAGTTGAAAAGAGACGAAATTCACATTAATTAATAAATCCCTTGAACAAGGTGATGTACGGTTAATGGTGGAAACCCAGAGTTTGGTCTTCATGCACCTAGTTTAGGGTATATGTTACTACGACAGTGGAACCGACCTAGATTTAGGTAGTGAATTGTATCACGACAGTGAACAATTCTGACTACAGGCCACTTCCCAGAATGAGAGACGAATTTGACTAACTATATAGAAATAAATACAATGAGAACCCACAGTGAAACCACAATCCTAACAATTCCCATATGAATTGATTAAACTCAACATTTAATCAGTTTCTTTGTTTTCTTTTATTTTTATTTTCTTTTTTCAATCAACTCTCAAAACCTTTTAATCAGTCTAGCTGATTGCGAGTAGTTAGTAAGTAGTCTACCGATAGTTCAGTGTCCCTGTGTTCGACTCGGCCCTCACAAAGGCCTATATTACTCTGACACGTGCACTTGCGTTATACGCACGGTAAAATTGTGTCAACTCCTTTGGTGTTATCAACCCAATTACATTTAAAGAGCAAAATTCTGAAATCTACATAGTCAAACTCCCATATGTCTTCAATGACACCGTAATATGACATTTTTGCTTCACTTGGACCTTTATCCTTTGCACTTGCAAAAAACAATGAAGGCGCTTGAAGGGTGACCCCACTATTTTGGACATCACTCTTATCATCTTGACACTTTGTGTAATATGAGAATCCATTCATGTCAAACCCTTCATAAGACATAACATTCAATTTTGGTTCAAAGGTGAGGCATTTGATAGTTTCAGTAAGATTATTTGGTGTTTGAGATAGTTGATATAATACTTTATCTTCAAACCACTTAATAAATGTCTTGTTATGCTCTCCAGCAAGCCACATTGAATTGACTCGAGGATATTGTCTCTTGATGAAATTGGTATGTTCCTCGATATAAACACTCACTTCGTCGATGTTGTGTAAAATATACAAGTGACATTGTTCCAACTGCTCACGACTGATTACTTTCATTCGTGATCCCAAAATTCCTTTACCGGAATACTCCTCAATATTCTTGTCATTAACATGAGTGTCATTAGCATTAACAGAAAGTCATTGCAAAAATCCATAGCCTCTCTCACCATATAACCCTCAATAATACTCCCTTCAGGCCGATAACGGTTTCGAACATCACCTTTAAAAATGCTCATGTATCGTTCAAAGGGATACATCCAATGCAAGAAAACTGGTCCCAACATTTTCACTTCCTTAGTCAAGTGGACAACAAGATGTACCATGATATCAAAGAACAAAGGAGGAAAATACATCTCAAGCTGACATAGGGTAACAACCACTTCTCTTTACAATTTATCGAGAGTATCAGGGTCAATAACTTT